>JAECWI010000687.1:0-600000 GCA_018150345.1 Drosophila equinoxialis
TTTACGTTGATGAAAATTTGTCCTAGTTGTAGGTCGGTCGTTTTTAAAAAGTCTAATGTTTGCGAAAGAACGGCCTTCAATCTTAGCATAGATATAACGAACTTTTTGACAAAAGTCACTGTTTTCGACCGATCGTTCCTATGGGGAGGTCTATGATATAGTCACCCGATCTTTACCAAATTTTGCACAGTCGTTAATAGCTGCAATAAACTAACTTATATTAAATTTCACGACAATAGCTATAAAATTAATGAAGTTATTGAGAAAGCCACTGTTCGTGACTTTGACGTTTGTATTGGAGCTATATAATATAGTGGTCCGATCCGGCTGAATCCGAGATATACAACGCCTGCAGTATATACAAGCCTACGTGCAAAAGCTCTGTAGCTCTTACGGTCTCGGAGGAGTTCGCGTTGATCCAGACGGACGGACGGACGGACATGGCTATTTGAACTCGTCTCGTCGTGCTGATCAAGAATATATATACTTTATATGGTCTGAAATGCTTCGTTCTATGCGTTGCACACTTCTGACCAAAATTAATATACCCTTTTTGCAAGGGTATAAATTGTACTATGTCCCACAATTCACAATAATGCAACAATTATATTTTCGTTTATTGAATGAATTCTTAAATCTTAACAATTGTTCAGTATAGCTAATGTCCGCGTGACTGCGCCGCCAGTGAAGCTAGCAGAGGAGCGGTAAGCTTATGTATAAATGTTTACATAATTATGTATGCTCGCTGCGGGAGAGTGAGGACGTATCATGTTCACTTGGTGACTGAGTCGTTGCGCGTGTTAGATATGCCGACTCAGCACTGTCCAGTACCATGCACTCATGGATGGTCTTGTTACGGAATATACATAAATATTGCGACAAAGTGCTACAATATATTTTCGATATTATTTATGAATTATGTATGTATGTAACTAGGTACAGTGATCATTCGATATGTGAACATGCTACATAATATAACATGAAGAGCTAATTGTTCTTCTCGTTTGCGACGGTTTATTTTTAACTCCATAAGTGGAAACACCTTAAGACCAGACTGAATAGTATTTGTCAATATAATTCAAGACAGTTTTATTTATTTGTGCAAAAATGTTGTTCAAGAATGAAAGAATTTTGAAAGTTTTCCACGAGTGTGAAAACTTAAATGATTTTGAAATGGGATTGCTGAAGGAGATGGGCGTTTCATTCGAAAACGCTAGTACGGAGCTAAAGGTAAAAATCATATATACACGTTCCAACTTAAGGCGAAAATAGATAGATTGCGATAGATCGCAATCGGCAGGAATCTGTCACATCTGTCAGAAAGAAATGAAGTTTGGCTTTGAAGAGTATACAAGATTCTGAGAAGGAAGAAGGTAGGACTGAAAGTTGACTGTCCAAAGCACGGATACGGGAAAACGAATGATGGAAATACTTGAAGGAGATTTTTTGACAATAATGTAATGACATCTTTAATAACAGGTGTTATTCAAGAGATCATTAAAAGGTTGGCTGTTATCTTGAATGTTATAAATTCCAAAGTTATGGTAAATGATGAAAAATTTGCCGAATATGCTTCAAAGACTGCTCAACTTTCACTGAATTGTATCCCCAAAAAACATATCCCAACGGTACATAGGATTTTGGATCACGGATAGGATTTAATAGAATATCAGTGTTTACCAATTGGTGAGCTATCCGAAGAAGCACAGGAATGTAAAATCAAGGACAACAAAAGGTTCAGATATATGTACTTATACATTAAAAACTTCCATTTGTGATTGAAATACCCCGGGTTTCGCTCCACTTTTAAAGGAAAACCGTGCTTGGAAATATTTTCTGACTTTGCACACTCAGCACTTTTGACAAACATTGATTTTGAAGCTGAAGGTATTCTTTATTATATGCCTTTTAAATTTTTAAAATTTAAAAGATGTCTGGCATCTTCCTCTGCGCCCAATGAAGCGCTGAAGGGCGCCCACAAATGAGGAGGTGGACAGGTCTCCAACCAACACCAAGCTATGATTTTTGCAATGTAAAATGCCAAAAGGCCCCACTGTGCGGTGGCTGACCGACCAACAAAAGTCTTTTTTCTTTCTGGTTCTGCGGTGTCCTCGGTACCAGGGTCTTCTTGGGAATTCAATCCTGTGTCATCTGCCTCGATTTTACGTTTTATCCCCGTCTCTCTAAGCAAGGGAGCCAATTTATGGATAGCCCGATAGTAGGTACCTCTGGCTGTTTTAACGTCTACCACACGGACGTATCCATCCAGGCCTGGATATAATTTAACAATTCGTCCAATTGGCCACTGTAAGATTGGCACATTATCCTCCTTTAGAATTACCATCGTGCCTTTTTTGACATTGTTATATGTTTTTTTTCCATTTAGATGTACCCTGCAATTCTTGTAGGTACTCTTGAGACCATTGTGTCCAGAATGTATGCTTAAGCTGTTGCACTAATTCAACTTGCTCTTGAATCGATCGCTGTGTTACTTGCTCTGCATCTGGTTGGGCTACTAATGGTTCTCCGATCAATAGATGGCCTGGGGTTAGAGCTGTCAAGTCCTTTGGATCGTCTGAGTTTGGGGTTAACATTGACAATGATGGTAGACAGTTTTTCAAACGTTAAGTTTGCTGTTGATACATTTTTCAACAGTAAATGCTTAGTGGACTTTACCGCAGCTTCCCATAATCCTCCGAAATGTGGAGACCGTGGTTGTATGAACTCAAATTGCACTCCTTTTTGATTGCAAAATTCACTGACCATGACCCATGACTTGTTTAAAGAACTGAGGCCGGTGCGTAGTGCATACAACGCAGCCCTGGATCACATTCCGGACCATTGGTTTCACCTTGATGATGTGGTACTGTTGCCGAGCTATTCCGCGCAGTGTAGTATCAGTAGTATCATTTTTACCACCGGATCATTATACGACAAAAGATATGGATTCCTTGCCACCGTGCTTTTGCGATCTAGCGGTTGATCAGGTCGTTTTTTTAAGTGTCGTAATTCATATGCAAATCCTGTTTCTTGAATTTGCTTAATAATTACTCTACGTGCTTGGTCTAACTCTTCCAAATCTAAACAAAACCGTAGCACATACGCCACTATTCGCTGTAGCCGCTTAGCCACAAAAAGTGTGGAAATGTGATGCCCGTGAATTAATGCAAGAGAGTACTACTGTTGAGTCTGACCAGAGAAATGATCAAGAATATATATACTTTATATGGTCTGAAATGCTTCGTTCTATGCGTTGCACACTTCTGACCAAAATTAATATACCCTTTTTGCAAGGGTATAAATTGTACTATGTCCCACAATTCACAATAATGCAACAATTATATTTTCGTTTATTGAATGAATTCTTAAATCTTAACAATTGTTCAGTATAGCTAATGTCCGCGTGACTGCGCCGCCAGTGAAGCTAGCAGAGGAGCGGTAAGCTTATGTATAAATGTTTACATAATTATGTATGCTCGCTGCGGGAGAGTGAGGACGTATCATGTTCACTTGGTGACTGAGTCGTTGCGCGTGTTAGATATGCCGACTCAGCACTGTCCAGTACCATGCACTCATGGATGGTCTTGTTACGGAATATACATAAATATTGCGACAAAGTGCTACAATATATTTTCGATATTATTTATGAATTATGTATGTATGTAACTAGGTACAGTGATCATTCGATATGTGAACATGCTACATAATATAACATGAAGAGCTAATTGTTCTTCTCGTTTGCGACGGTTTATTTTTAACTCCATAAGTGGAAACACCTTAAGACCAGACTGAATAGTATTTGTCAATATAATTCAAGACAGTTTTATTTATTTGTGCAAAAATGTTGTTCAAGAATGAAAGAATTTTGAAAGTTTTCCACGAGTGTGAAAACTTAAATGATTTTGAAATGGGATTGCTGAAGGAGATGGGCGTTTCATTCGAAAACGCTAGTACGGAGCTAAAGGTAAAAATCATATATACACGTTCCAACTTAAGGCGAAAATAGATAGATTGCGATAGATCGCAATCGGCAGGAATCTGTCACATCTGTCAGAAAGAAATGAAGTTTGGCTTGAAGAGTATACAAGATTCTGAGAAGGAAGAAGGTAGGACTGAAAGTTGACTGTCCAAAGCACGGATACGGGAAAACGAATGATGGAAATACTTGAAGGAGATTTTTTGACAATAATGTAATGACATCTTTAATAACAGGTGTTAGTCAAGAGATCATTAAAAGGTTGGCTGTTATCTTGAATGTTATAAATTCCAAAGTTATGGTAAATGATGAAAAATTTGCCGAATATGCTTCAAAGACTGCTCAACTTTTCACTGAATTGTATCCGCAAAAAAACATATCCCAACGGTACATAGGATTTTGGATCACGGATAGGATTTAATAGAATATCAGTGTTTACCAATTGGTGAGCTATCCGAAGAAGCACAGGAATGTAAAATCAAGGACAACAAAAGGTTCAGATATATGTACTTATACATTAAAAACTTCCATTTGTGATTGAAATACCCCGGGTTTCGCTCCACTTTTAAAGGAAAACCGTGCTTGGAAATATTTTCTGACTTTGCACACTCAGCACTTTTGACAAACATTGATTTTGAAGCTGAAGGTATTCTTTATTATATGCCTTTTAAATTTTTAAAATTTAAAAGATGTCTGGCATCTTCCTCTGCGCCCAATGAAGCGCTGAAGGGCGCCCACAAATGAGGAGGTGGACAGGTCTCCAACCAACACCAAGCTATGATTTTTGCAATGTAAAATGCCAAAAGGCCCCACTGTGCGGTGGCTGACCGACCAACAAAAGTCTTTTTCTTTCTGGTTCTGCGGTGTCCTCGGTACCAGGGTCTTCTTGGGAATTCAATCCTGTGTCATCTGCCTCGATTTTACGTTTTATCCCCGTCTCTCTAAGCAAGGGAGCCAATTTATGGATAGCCCGATAGTAGGTACCTCTGGCTGTTTTAACGTCTACCACACGGACGTATCCATCCAGGCCTGGATATAATTTAACAATTCGTCCAATTGGCCACTGTAAGATTGGCACATTATCCTCCTTTAGAATTACCATCGTGCCTTTTTTGACATTGTTATATGTTTTTTTCCATTTAGATGTACCCTGCAATTCTTGTAGGTACTCTTGAGACCATTGTGTCCAGAATGTATGCTTAAGCTGTTGCACTAATTCAACTTGCTCTTGAATCGATCGCTGTGTTACTTGCTCTGCATCTGGTTGGGCTACTAATGGTTCTCCGATCAATAGATGGCCTGGGGTTAGAGCTGTCAAGTCCTTTGGATCGTCTGAGTTTGGGGTTAACATTGACAATGATGGTAGACAGTTTTTCAAACGTTAAGTTTGCTGTTGATACATTTTTCAACAGTAAATGCTTAGTGGACTTTACCGCAGCTTCCCATAATCCTCCGAAATGTGGAGACCGTGGTTGTATGAACTCAAATTGCACTCCTTTTTGATTGCAAAATTCACTGACCATGACCCATGACTTGTTTAAAGAACTGAGGCCGGTGCGTAGTGCATACAACGCAGCCCTGGATCACATTCCGGACCATTGGTTTCACCTTGATGATGTGGTACTGTTGCCGAGCTATTCCGCGCAGTGTAGTATCAGTAGTATCATTTTTACCACCGGATCATTATACGACAAAAAGATATGGATTCCTTGCCACCGTGCTTTTGCGATCTAGCGGTTGATCAGGTCGTTTCTTTAAGTGTCGTAATTCATATGCAAATCCTGTTTCTTGAATTTGCTTAATAATTACTCTACGTGCTTGGTCTAACTCTTCCAAATCTAAACAAAACCGTAGCACATACGCCACTATTCGCTGTAGCCGCTTAGCCACAAAAAGTGTGGAAATGTGATGCCCGTGAATTAATGCAAGAGAGTACTACTGTTGAGTCTGACCAGAGAAATGATTCAACACTTTCCGATCCTAATTCAAGATCCTGTCGTACTCTATCCGTAATTCAGCTCCAAGTATAGCTGCACATAGTTCCAGCCGGGGCAGTGTCTGCTTGGCGCACAACAATCTGACCGAAAGTTGGCCATTTTTAAAGGTTGATCGGACATAAACTGCCGCTCCATAAGCATCAACAAATGTATGTAGTTCCTTTGTAGTGGGAACCTTGGCATCAAAAATATGCCTTGGAATTTTCATGTTGTTTAGTGCCTGTACATCCTCTCGGTAAGCTTCCCATTGCTTCTGCAAATACGGCGGCAGGTCACCATCTATCTCAATTCGTTCGGTAGCAACATGTTAAAGAAACATTTTCGCTCTTACCACTACCGGTGCGAACAGTCCTAGAGGATCGAAGATTTGACCGACTTCAGATAGTACCACTTGTCTGGTTATTCCTTTTGTATGTTTTTGAGCCTTTCCACATAATTGATCTTCTTTGGGTGCCCATACGATTCTAAATGTTTTGACACTTATTTGTTCCAGTGTGTCACCGAGATTGATGTCAGTAATGGTATCTTCCTTTGGAATTTCCTTTAGAATCTGACTGCTATTTGAACACCATTTTCGTAGATTGAAACCCTTAGGTCTCAAGATTTCTAGCAGCTCTTGTCTTATTTGCTTCTGGTACACTGTCTGCTCCTGTGAGACAATCATCAACATATCATTTTTTAATGCTAATGCTCCAGACGACAATTACGTCCATGTTTTTCAGTGCCAAATATTCCAGATACTTCGTCGCTAAATAAAGGGCTGATGTGGTTCCATAAGTTACCGTTTTTAAACGATAGAACCTTAGGTCTTGACTTGGATCTTATCTCCACACAATAATCTGCTTGAATTGATCGGCAGGGTTTATCCAAACTTGATGATACATTTTTTGAATGTCCGCAGTGAACATATTTGTGTGTCCTGAACCGCAGAAGAATTGAGGAGAGTTGACTCTGTACAACTGGTCCAGGATATAAAATGTCGTTCAGTGATTTTGCATGATGCATAAAATACCACTCTTGGTGGTGGTACTTTCTGGCTTTAGTACTCAGTGATGCGGTATAAAGTAATGGTTCTTGGGAATTTGTTCAACCATTACCTGCTTCATATGTCCGAGCTGTTCATATTCTGACATAAATTTTACATAATCCTTTTTTATGTCAGGACTCATTCGCCTCTCTAACGACATGAATCTTCTTATGGCTACTTCCCGATATTCTCCAAGAGATGAAGCCTCTTCAGCAAATGGAAGCTTTACAATTAGTCGATTGTCCGCCGCCATGTGTACGTTATCGGAAGAAGTTTTCACAATACTCTTCCTCCGGACTCCTGTACTTTTTCATTGGCTCTAGTATGTCTAGCTGCCAGAATCTTTTTAGCATTGTATTTTCGGAAGAATTTTTCACAATACTCTTCCGCCATGCCTACCGTACATGGGATTGAAGCTGACGTTGACATATTAATTCTGCCAGCAATAATCCATCCAAACTCTGATAGTGATCAACAGCTCCAAACAGCATATCAATTTTTCCTGGTTTATTAAATGGTGAGACAGCTAATTGAATGTTGTGTGGCAATGTGACTTTCTGCGTTATTTGTTCTGTAGGTCACCAAGCTTACTCGCGCCTTGCTTATCTCTGATTGACCACCCACTCCATTTATGTGCACATGAGTCTCGTTAATTTTTAACGATAACTTCTTTGCAACCAAGCTTACTCGCGCCTTGCTTATCTGACCACCCACTCCATTTATGTACACATGAGTCTCGTTAATTTTTAACGATAACTTCTTTACTAGCTTTAGTGCTCGAAACTCTCCTTTCCTTTCATTGATCCCTTTTACCACTACCTTGGCCGTTGCCAATAGTGTATTTTCTGCTAATTCCATAAGCAGAAGCTGCAGACGCAGATGTAGCAACTTGGTTGCCTGTTTCCAAATGCAACATTGTGTTATGTTTTTTTATCGCATTTGAAGCATCCCCTCGAAGAGAAATTTCTTGCCATATGATCTGGCTTGAAGCAATTGACACACAATTTGTGTCTCTGCACCTTATTAAGCCGCTCTGCTGCAGATTTCATTGGGTTTAGTTTTTCAATGCTGCGAATTTCGTTTCTTGGTTTCCCGATTGGGATGTTAGGAAGCGCTGTTCCAAGAATGATAGGAAATACTTTACTTCGTTTAGCTCCCTTGGAAAGCGATTGCCCAAGCGATTGCCCATATAGTGCCGTGGTTGAATCTATTCAATTTCGTTGTCACATGAAACATTATGACAGCATCTGACGATTCCATATTGGCGACTATATTTTTTAAAGCTTGCAATGATTCAAAAATGTTATCATGCAAATTCTTTATAGAAGCTGCGTCATTTCCCACATTTGGATGATCAAACAGCTTTGTTAGTATGGCTGTTACTACTACTATCCAAGCAGTGTTGTAATTGGCTTCTGTTAATTCCAGGTGCCGTATCAATCTCTCTGCTTCTCCAGAAAAGTACCATATTATCTCTATTTTATATGTGTCATGAAATTGTTGCCATTTCAGGTAATCCCCATAAAATTTTGGAATGGGAATTTTGGGTAGTTGCAATGATTTTATCGATTGCAATACAGGCGGTGATTGTTTCATTACATTTTCTGCTGGTGCCACACAGAATTTTAGCATTCCATTTTCTGCGGCTACAAACGTAGCATAACCGGCTTCGGCTGGATTTAGCTAGCAGATGAATCTCATAATGGATTTCTTCAACTTGCCTCTATAATTTGTCGACTACCGATTTGTAATTCAGCAGAGCACTTTGTTTGCGAACTAGTGGTTTGACCCGACTCACTCTTCCTCTCGTTGGCGAGCTTGTCTCTCTTATTTTATCTTAGTTACAACCGCCTTCATTTTGCTGAAATAGTCCGTTACAAAGTAGTTATCTTCTGTTGGCACGTTGTTTAATTTGTCCGTTAACTCCTTATGACTTTTCTCGAAGTTCTCCCACATGTATTCCAGGAGCTCAAGTTTCTCCTCGAAATAAGATGGCTTCATTTTCTGGCGAAAGAATCCTTTTTGGTATTCCGAATGAAAGCCTGAATTGCTTCTCCTCGTTCTGTCTGCTGCTTATAAAACTCCTCTATGTTTTTATATTCTAATGTAATTGCGTATTTGTACTAATACTTGACCCGATGGGGGGTTTATTTATTTTGTCAAAAACAGGGAACGCTATTCTTTTACACTGATAAACGCCACGACAGTGAAACCATTATTTTTTTTTTTTTTTTTTGAGTTTGTTTTCTTTGTTATACATTTAAAAAAATTGCTGACCTATGCCAAACTATATACTCGTGCCTACTACCTGGGTTACTGACCGAGTTAACTAGGTCAGAGATTGCTGACGCCAGGGAATGCAACAGAGTTTATAAGTTGATCAAACTTTATTATATAAAAATAACTTTTTTTTTGATTTGGTCGCCTCGTTGACACAAATTGTTGTTAAATGTTTTGCCAAAGTGATCGTCTAGAGATCAACTTTTATTCAATGGGTATGCTACCCCGTTGCGGAAAGGGTGGCTACGCAATGATTGCCAAGTTAATCAAATGGGATGTGAGACCCCAGATTGATGTGAACTGTTCATCAATTTGTGCCCTCGCTTAGGATTGTTCTGTGTCCAAAGCGTGCAAAGAAAGTAGTCGCCTAGTTGACCAGTTTCCTTGTTGTTGAGAGATTGGTCGCCTGAGTTAACCAAACCAATTCTCACTTGATGACGGTTTCACAAAGTCTGTTACTCTTTCAACTTGGTCCCGCCAATGTCGGCGTCACCAAAATGTTCAATGAAAGCCGTTAGTATTTCTTGAATTTATTAATTTTTTATTATAATAGTCGTCACAACCAACACACAAATTGGGTGGACTTCGGAGCGAGATTACAAAGGTAGAGATGGGGGCCAAAGACACAGCGACGCACACCCGATATAGCTACAATTGGTATCTGATCTTACAAAGAATAATGCATTTCTTTTATAGTAAAACTAGAGAGCTCAACAGTGCATAGTTTGACATGCTAGATCAGGAAAATACGTCTTTATTGATAATAGTTAACTATAGCAACTTAATAAATTAGGTCTTTATTGTTAAATGCTGACCATATCAGATCTACTTTTGACTAATGAGCCATCGGTAATCGGGTTACATACTTATATTGGCATACATTTCCATTTGTTCTATATTATAAATGTCTTAATGTTATCTTTTTTTAAATAATCTAAACACCAACACAGATGCTAATAAAAAATTAATATTAAAAATGTAAAGGCGTAAGATAAGGAGGTTATTTTTTTTGTGAATTACCTATTGATCAAGCTTTCAATGTAAACTATTTATGGTAAGGTTCTTTCACCAAATAATAGTTTTCTAAATATTATTTATTTTTTAAAGTGTCTCTTTTATTAGATTTTTTTACATTTTTTTGTATATTCCTTTGCATTAAGTTAAGCACCACAAACATATTTTCAGTTTTAAGATTTCTCTAAAGAATTTACTTAAACCTTTTTTATTTCAGTTTTTCTTCAGTTTGTTTGCACATTTTTAGCACTTTGTGCAATAGGCCAGTAATTTTTGTACCCTTGCCTCTCGCATAGTTCCAATTCCTTGACTAGATTTTTCTTCTGTTTCTGGGGTTGCTGGCATTTTTTATACCCTTGCAAAAAGGGTATATTAATTTTGTTGAGAAGTATGCAACGCATAGAACGAAGCATCTCAGACCATATAAAGTATATATAAAGTATATATACAGAGCTGAAATTTTGGACGTGGGCTTGTATATCTCGTTGTATATCTCGGATTCAGCCGGTTCGGACCGCTCCCATACAAACGTCAATGTCACGAACAATGACTTTTCGCAATAACTTCGTTATTTTATCAGCAATTGTCATAAAAGTAAGTATTGGAAAGTTTTGTGTTTTTATTAATAATTGATCGGGTGACTATATCATATAGCTCCCATACAAACGGCAAAGTCACGAACAGTGACATTCTCAATAACTTCATTAATTTTATAGCTATTGTCATAAAAGTTGGTATTTGTCAGTTTTGTGTTCTTATTAATAATTATGCCCAATATGATTAAGATCGGGTGACTATGTATATCAAATAACTCCCATACAAACGTCAAAGTCAGTGACAGTGACATTTACCTCCCATAGGAACGATCGGTCGAAAACAGTGACTATTGTCAATAACTTCGTTACCTTTAATGTGATTGCTCTCAAATTATATATTTGATAGTTAAATATACCTGTTAATGACTGTGCCGAATTTGGTAAAGATCGGTTAACTATATCATATAGCTCCCATAGAAACGATCGGTGGAAAACAGTGACTTTCATCAAAAAAGTTCGTTATATCCTATGCTAAGATTGAAGGCCGTTCTTTCGCAAACATTAGACTTTTTGGATAAATAGTTTTTACACTTTGATGGCTATGGGTAAGGAAAGTATTAACAAAACAGTTGCAAGGGTATACAAACTTCGACGCGGTCGAAGTTAACCCTGGCCGTCTGGTTTTTTCTTGGGTTGGTTTTGTTTCGCACAGTTTTGAAATATCGTAGTAAAAACAAAAACCAAGAAAAACGAACAAAAGGAACCTTTTGCATTTTCCTAAAAATTGTATGGTATGTTTTTCTAGTGGCTTTTTCTGAGGCAAAAATTTATTTTCGCAAAATATGTGGCAGGTGCTTTTTTATGTGTTTTGTTACTTTCCACCCTTTTTCATTCCTTGGTGTGACATGGAAAAATTGCGCAAAAATTCAGGCCGCTCCATAAATTCGCAGTTGAAGGTGATCAAATCGAAATGGCCATGGCTAAAACTTAACTCTGCGAAACTTTTATGTTTCATAACGATTTAATTTGCTGTAGTTTCAACAAATTTTGTTGTTTCGATCAACATAAACAGCTCATGAAAGCCAAAGGTTATTTAAATATGTCAATAGAAATTGCTTTTATTTTAATTAATATATTCCTAAACATATTTTGGATTATTGAATTTTATCTTCTCTTTAATCAGTTTGAAGTTTTTTCTATTACTATTCACCTGTGTTATAGTTGAGCTTTATTTTGTCATAAAGGTGGCTTAGTTGTAAAAACTTTCTCGTCACTCATTTGACAGTATGAAAATCCCTCCAATTATGGCCCCCACATTAGAAGCTAATAATATTAACTAAAGGATAAACATGGCGCCTGGGTGCACCACTAGAAGTGCCATCAAATTTACTTCTGCCGCTGTTGCTGCCAATGGCAACTCTCAATAGGCAAAGCCCTCAATAGGCAAAGCCCTTTTGTATAGGGGGCAAAGCATTGAAAGTCGAAAAGTGTGGGACTTGGTATCGACCTTGGTTAGGGGTCACCTCAACGCACTAAAACCTACCCTACTTCCGTATCCCTCTCGCGGAACCAACGCTGAAGTTATTACTTCACGAGGGGGAGATGGAATGAAAGCCTCATTTAGATGCTCATCTAGAGTTTGAATTCTGGTTGCGCTGAAGTTCAGCACGACGCAAGGACTATATGATCACCGCAGCTAGGTGGCTAACTGCTAGCCAATTGTTTTGCGAGCTAAGTAAAATATCCATCATCTTGGCTTAGCTCTTCCCGTTCAGCAGTGAACGCACATTATGTATAAGGCGGTTTATCCAGCGTCCGTTGGAAAAATGGCGCCAGCGGTCCAGCCATGTGCGAATGGACACTCTCTTTTTCGCGTCACTGTACTGCTGTACTGTTGCTTTTGGCCTCTAAAGCAACAATATCAAGTGGCAACATACCTGATATGACTAAGGCAGCATCTTCGGATACAGTTTGGAACGCACATATGACTCGTAACGCACAGGCTCTGTATTGCGATCTGCAGGCGTGGCTGTATGACTGGATCGCCATCGCTGGGGCCCATATCTTTGCTGCATATAGGAGTATGGATCGTACCACCGTGGTGATGAGCCATTTGCTTTTCTGTTAGGGGCCACCGTGATTGAACATTATCCTTGCTAAGGCTGATGTTGCCCTTGCTGCTTTGTCGGCTACATGTTGCAGATGGTGCTTGTATGTTAGCCTATGGTCGACCATCACCCCGAGATATCTTATTGCCGGCTTGGAGCGGATGACGCATCCTGCAACATGAATGGTTGCCGTCTCCACACGTTTCCTGCTGCTGATTAATACGGCCTCTGTCTTGTGTGCAGCTAGAGATAGACAATTCCTTTGCATCCAGGATACAATTGATTGCACGGCGTCGTTGGTCCTGGCCTCTGCTTCTCCCAGCTCCTTTGCCACTGTAACCACTGCTATGTCGTCTGCGAATGCAATGATCTCCGTCCTTGATGGCATGTCCAGACGAAGCACTGCGTCATACATGACGTTCCACAGGGTTGGACCAAGCACCGAACCTTGTGGGACTCCGCCTGTTATTTTATATTCCTGCTGCCCTATGTCCGTTTCGTACATCAGGATCCGGTCATCGAAATAACTCCGAATCATTGCAACCAGGAATTCTGGTGCAGTTAAGCGCTGCAGTGACTCAATTATGCACATTCAGCTCGCTGAGTTGAATGCGTTTCGAACATCCAGAGTGTTGATAAGGTAGTACTCTTTGCCTCCTCCTTTCCATCGCTGGCCCTCTATGGCTTTTCTGGCTATTTCGGTGACGGTATGTATTGCGTCGACCGTACTAAGCTTCTTTCGGAAGCCAAACTTGTACTCCGAAAATCCATTCCGAGCGTCGATGTGGGCTTCTAGTCTGTCGCTAATGATCGATTCGAAAACCTTTCCCAGCACATTTATCATGCAGAGCGGCCGGTATGCTGAAAGACTCCTTGGCATAGACAGGAGTTGAATACATCAGCCAGTTTCGAGGTATGATTCATTGCGATGAGCTTGATGATACCAGCAAGAAATCCATCAGGGCCAGGCGATTTGTTGCTTTTGATCCGCTTGGCAGCCAGCATGATTTCATCATTACTAATATAGCCGGGATTAGTCTCTTGTTGGGCTCTTGCAACTGGAGGCTGGAACATTGGCCGCTCTGGGAATAGCGTTTTTACGATGTTTGCAAGTAGCACTCCATCTGTAGGGGATTGGCGTTTGACAAGTTTGCCCATTATCAACTTGTACGCCGCTCCGAAGGGTTGGTCGTCGGCATCCGCGCAGAGCTTCTTCCAACAGTCAGCCTTGCTCTGCTATATGGCTATTTAACAGTGCACGCCGCGTCTTATAAGCGTCCAGTAGCCTTTGGAATGAGGGACTCCCACTGACCCGCTGCTGTTTGCGTCTGGCATTCTTTAAGGCATTCTTTTCGCGCTTCTGCAATTTCATGGCTCCACCAGTGCACTGGTTTGCGCCAGCTTCCACCTTTGCTCTTGCGGATCATTGACGCATCACAGGCTTCGCTGATGGCGGAACATAGCCTTGTTACATCCCCTGCACTCGTCTGCTGTGTGTTGTTCATCTTGAACAAGAATGCCTCCTCGCTTAGGGTATATTATAGTATATCGCTAAGGAATATTATTGCACTGTGATCACTGTGCGTATATACGTCGGAGACTATCCATGTAGCATTCCGGGCCAGGCTCGTGCTTGCAAAAGTAACATCGATTATAGAGTTACGTCCTGCTCTGCGGAATGTTTGTGTGTCGCCGATGTTCAGTAAACTCACGTTCAGCGAGGCCAAGGAGTCCAGCAGGATTCTTTCTCTTGCCGTGGTTCTGACGCTTCCCCACTCCATCGCCCATGCGTTAAAGTCGCCGGCAATGATCACTGGCGGTGATCTTCTGGCGTTGGCGGCTATACAGTCAATAATAGCTGCAAAGTCGTCTATATCAACGCGTGGGGCTATGTTGCATTTCGCCCTGGTGTAGCCTCTGTGTCTGCCAATACTCTCTAGTTGTAACGGAGAATGTCCGCAACTCCATATTACTGCGCCCATGATATTGTTTTGAAATCCTGTGCAGCCCTGCAATGGTTTACATTAAGTTGTAGAAACTTAATTTTTGCACTTATTCGTTGCCTTGATATACAACGGGCATCCTCTGCTCAGAGTGCTATGTGCAGCGTTCTTTTCGCCGTGCCTAGTACATAAGATGCACTTTGCGTCGTTGTTGCAGTCTTTAGATGCGTGGCCGCTCTCTCCGCAGTTAAAACATAGTCCTCCGGCCTCGTGCTTCTTACACCTGCACCTAGCTGATGTATGCCCAAAGTCGAGACATTTGCAACACCTCCTTGGCTCTTTCTTGGCTCTTATTTTAAATTCTGCAAGACCAATGGGAACCGTTCTGGCAGCAATCATTTTCGATGCCTGATTGGCATTCAGCACCATTGTTGCAGTTTGCGTACCCGTTTATGCCTTCCGCATCTTGGGAAACGATTCCTCTGGCAGACTTTCATCCGTTAATTTGGAGGCTGCGTCAAGAACATCCTCGAGTTTGGAATAGAACGGTATATCCCTGACTTCGATTGTGACTTTTTCGGTGATAAGCTTGACCCTCCTTTGTCGCCAAGCGCTTGCTGCAACGCCTTATGTAATACTAGCGTGCCGCCGTCATCATGCTTTTTCATCTCCAGGAGAAGTTCTCCTGCTGCTGTTCGACGTACTCCGCAGACTCCTTCCTTGTCAGTCTAGACTGCCTCCAGTACTTTTGCATAGTTTGCAGGGTCACTGCATTGCACCATCAAAGCATCACGCGGTCTTCTGCTCGTGGTCTTTTGACCATTTTTCCAGCAGCAGTCGTAATTTGGGTAGTTGACTGTCTTATCGCCGCGCTGGGCCGTGTGACGGCTTTCCGTTCCTTTGCCCTCTGCCTCGTACCTGCTACATTTGGTGTAGCACTTTTGGCCACAATAGCCGCAAACATCAGTGGCCGCATCTCCTGTTTTGGCTTATTGGCCCGAGGTCTGCTATGTAGTTTGGTTTTTACGCCATCCAAAACGGTCTTCATTCTCGCCAATTCATCCTTCATGCAACAATTTGCGATTGGATGCTGGCTTGGTGCAGAAATAGCGACCATTGCAGCTATTTGGTCGACAAGTGCTCCGAGTTCAGTGATCTGTTCTTCTAGACCTGTCTGGACGCTTCTTGGCCTTTTTGGTGCCGCTTCTGATTCGTCTGCAGGTGGACTTAATTCACGGCCTCTTTTTGGCGTATCCTCTACTCTGGCTACTGCTGCTGGTGTGAAAGCTGGCAGAGACTTCAAGTTTATAGCCGTCGGAGCCGAATGCGTAGTTGTGTCAGGTGAGCGACATGACAATGAGCCTCTACTAGTATTCCCTTTTGTTGGTTGCAGGGAATACATTAACACATTAAATCATCGACAAAGTACGGGCTTATCTATACCCTTAACTAGTTTTTTTCTGATTTTGATAATTAGCCAAAGAACGATTCAGAAAAGAAAAAAAGAAAAATTAAGTGGTTTATACAAAACTCATTTAAAATTTATTAAAAAACTTTAATAAACCAGCAAAATTTTCCAAAGGTTGGATCTTAAAATGAAGTAGACGCCATTTCATTTCGATTCCATATTTACAATTAAAAATTGCCATGGCCTTTCCATAAACTCATCATTTTTCTATTTCACACGCAGAATATTATAATATCTTTTCTTACTTCTCCTTTTATGTGTCATGCATTTCTGAAGCATTTGAATCGTTTTACAATTTCAGCAAAAAGTGTTGACAGTTAAGCAGAAAACACTCGCAAAAAAAGAGCACAAGAAAAAACAGAATCTAAATTAACGTAATGTATTTTAACAATTCGGCATGTCAAATTAAACTGAAACTTTTTTTCCATTCCTAATTTTTTATTTCTGTTAAAACAGCATTGCTTAAGGTTGGGTGCTTTATTTAATGAATTACATACAAATATTTTGCTCCTTTTGATGTTTGATGTAGAAAATACGAGGGCTATTCAAGAAGTATTCGAGCAACCACTATGAAAGGACATTTAGGTTCTCTTTAGAGTTTACAATCTCGTAGCAGTCTTCTTAAACTATAATCTATATCTTGATTTACCTTTTTTTATATTGAAATCTGAATATGTACATTTAATATTAAATATAAATTTTTTCAATGGTTCTAGCTACATTTTCAATCTTATTACGAAGTCAACACTATAAAATCAGACTTTGTAACAAATTTCATGCTGTTAGCCGTTTTAAAATAATTTCATAAGTAGCCCTCGGACAGGCATCGTTGAAATATTTGATATATCAGATTTCAAATTCTGTATGCTTGACATTTATTGGACAGAATGGGTTTGCAAAATGAATCAAATGACACACATAGTCACCTATAGTAAGATAGAAAAAAATTTAAGTAAGAAATATAATATTTGGTGTATGTTCCATATACACTGCCATTAATTTGGCAAATTTCGAGACTAATCTCTACAACTTTTCAACAAGCCAACCTTTCATATGACCCTTGAAAAGTTTTCATTATATGCGGTTTTCTCTATCTCTTCTTCTTTTCCTCACCTTCAAGCCAAACAAACTCCTTCCTTTCCATCTTCAATGTAAATTAACTGCTTCACATTTACAACTTCATTTCTAGAATGCAAGAGGTGGGGATAAGATAGGGTTTTCTTTTTGGGTGGAAAAGAAGTGGGGTAATGAGTAATTTATTTATTTATGGACAGACGAATAACGAACAAACATTTCCCCTTTTGCCATTTAAGAAAGTGAAATTGTAATATAAATTTTACAAATCGCAGATGAAACGTGGATTTTTACCCAATTTCAACATTTAGTTTGAGTTTTTTCCCTTCTTAGCTACCAAATCTTAACTCGCAAATAGCCAAGCAAACATCGTTTCTATTTCTTGATGGTAAGTAAGTATATGAAGTTGGAGTATTGCATTTTTTCCACATTGACGGAGCCAAAAAAAATACCAAAGGCGTTCGACATTTACCCCACAAAAAAATTTTTACCAATATTTATTTACAAAAAATTATATTTTTTAACTATTCTTTGATCTTTGTTAATATCAATTTGAAATTTTTTTGATTTCAATTTTGAATACATAAAATAAATTAATTTCATAGTCAGATAAAATTCATTTAAACTGAAACATTTTATTTGTACCTGTTCACGCCACCGGGTGAGCAGCAGTTAATACAACTTCTCCTCTTTCTTTGCAAGTTAGAATTGTTGCTTCGATTAAATTAGGCATTAATTTTTTTTATACAAAGTTTTGTTCCATTGCAAAGTTTTGGTGCATTGATATTTCTTAATAGTATGAATGAGGAACCCACTTTTAATCTGAAAATATGTGGAGGCATACCTGGTAGCTCGAAAGAATTTAGAAATTCCACAGGATAATTTACTGCGTCTTCTTCTGTTGTAGCAGTATCGATTGACTTGTATGATACTATGTCACCTGGTAATATCTGTTGAATTTGATCATTTATTTCATTCACATTTGAGTTCGTTGGTGCTAAAATTGCGCGTTCCATCAGCCAATTCTGATTTGTATAGTTTTTAACTATGTTTGGAAACACGTGATAAATTAGTTCTTCTTTTGATGGCAACATTATGCAAAAGTTGTTTGGTAACGTGCTAAAGCCATCGATTGTTGGTGCATTAAATCACCTGGCATGTTGTCCGAGTGGTGTTCTGTCAGCACGTATTATTATTCTATGGTCATCGGTGGGCATCTGATCCAGTGCATTCTTGAATAATTTGACCAATTCATTGTGCTGATGGAAAAATCATTGCAGCTCACTCAAGATTTCTCTTCTAACATTTGTAGCGATTGCACAGCGCTGATTCGATTCTCTATCAACATCACCAATGAAATATATTTGTAAAAACTGATGGTGAGAATCTGGGAGTGGCAACAGTGACCCAGCCCTATGGTATATCTGACCTTGAATCTGGAATTTTTTTCCCATAAATCAAATTGCATGGTAAGTACTAAGAAGTCATTACCTTAAAGGTCGGCATAAATCCATCTCTTATAATATTTGTAGCCCCAAAAGATGTCATTTGAAAGCACGAATTGTACTTTTGAATATTTTTCAAAAACTCCTTTGACGCTTGTGAACTGCCATAAATTAATGAGTGCAAAGGGTCTGGTGGAGGTTCTAATGCAGGCAATTTAACTTTTCCAGAAGCACAGCACATGGCAGTCGTTTCGTTCATAAATTTCAATGCTCTGCAATGCACACATTCTTTATTCATTTGTCCAATATATATATAATTCCATGTTCTGTGTACGAAATTCTCCAACAACTGTGGCGTTTCGTGTTCGTCTACCAGTATTTAAACGTCTTGAAAAACGGCTTACAAATTTGTATATATAGATTTCCCGATCCTTAGTGTGTTTGTCCAACGTTTTTTTTGCTAGGGTGCTTATATGCATAAGTGCGCGGGATACTGAGATATGCTTGTAAAAAGCATGTGAACAGAATTTTATAGAATAGGCAAATGCATTAGTTATTACAAATTTGAAATATTTGTTTTACTGGTGTATGGTATACCCAAGTCGGCGAGACGACTTACTTACTTCATTTATTTTTTATACCATACACCCAAAGAGTGAAATGGTATATTAAAGTCGCCAAAATGTATGTAACAGGCAGAAGGAAGCTTCTCCGACCCCATAAAGTATATATATTCTTGATCAGTATCAATAGCCGAGTCGATTTAGCCATGTCCGTCTGTCCGTCCGTCTGTCCGTCCGTCCGTCTGTCCGTCCGTATGAACGCCTAGTTCTCGGAGACTATAAGAGATAGAGCCACCAAATTTGGAATGTAGGCTCGTGTAGTATGTAGAGTGATCAAGTTTGTTTCAAATTTTTGCAACGCCCCTTTCCACCCACGCAATTAAAAAAAAACGTTTATCTTAAAAACTATTGCAGCTAGAGACACCAAATTTGGTATGTATATTTGCATAGTAATTGCGCACATTTTGTATGTAAATTTGAAATTTGAAAAAATTCGATTATCTTCCGTAATTTTTTACCTTGTGCGATCAAATTTGGTACACTTAAATTTGATACTAATACCCAGCAAAATATTAAATTTGATCAAAATCGGACAAAAAATAGTTGAGTTATGCATATAAACATTATTCCATAAGCCCGGTGTTGGAATACCCCTATTCCACTTACAAAAATTACTCTTTACAATACTAGATTAAGTTTTTTATGTGACATGAAGTTTGGTCACACTGAAGTTTTTTTCTCTTTACTTTTTCTGCAAATATAAAACGTGGTTGCTGGTGTTGCCAAAACCAAAGTTCAAGTGTTTAATATAAATGAAGATATATAAACATATAAAAGCGGTGTTTCTTTTGTTTTAACTAATAGTCAGTTCTTCAATAGGGTATGGACCCAGTCCATGCCTGGTTAATACACATAAATACAATTCTTTGATCAGTTCGGAAATAACCTAATTGTGAAATTCAATTCCAAGTACAAGTTTTTGTCTCTTTCTTTCTTCCTTATTCATAGCTGTGTGTGTGTGTGATAAAAAGAATGGAAAAGGCAAAGCGCAATATAAAGCCATTTGATGGTGAAAAGTACTCTATTTGGAAGTTTAGGATGAGGGCATTATTTTAATAAAAGTTATTGATCAAGTGATGCCCAACGAAATAGATGACTCTTGGGTAAAGGCAGAGCGATGTGCCAAAAATACGCTTGTAGAACATTTAAGTGATGCGTTTCTTAATTTTGCGGCAAGTGACAAAACCACGCGTCAAATTTTTGACAGCTTAGACGCCATTTATGAGCGCAAAGTTTGGCATCGCAATTGGCATTGCGCAAATGTTTACTCTCGCTTAAATTATCGAGTGAGATGCCACTGCTGACATTCTTCAACATCTTTGATGAGTTAGTTAGCGAATTGTTAGCTGCCGGTGCAAAATTAGAAGAAATGGATAAGGTGTCACATTTGTTGCTTACGTTGCCATAATCTTACAACGGAGTGATCACAGCTATAGAAACGCTATCAGAGGATAACTTAACTTTAGCTTTTGTGAAAAATAGATTATTAGATCACGAAGTTAAAATAAACAATGATAATAGTGATACGAGTAATAAGGTGATGAAAACAGTTGTGCAAAATAAAAACAACAACAATAAGTTTACACGCACACAAGTCAATTTTAAAAATAGGGTGAATAAACCAAATAGATTTTTCAAAGGCAAGCAAGGAAATAGTATCAAGTGTCATTACTGTGGAAAGGTAGGTCATATAAAGAAAGATTGTTACGCATTTAAAAGAATTTCAAAAGAAAAGAATAAGGAAAATAATCAAGCGCAATTGGCAACACCAGAACCCGGGTTTGCATTTATGTTTAAACAAGTGAAAACAAATTTAAATAAAAATGAGTTCATATTGGATTCTGGAGCGAGTGACCATCTAATAAACGATGAGTCATTGTATTCTGATTGTGTAAAGTTGGTGCCACCACTAAAAATCGCTGTGGCTAAACAAGGAGAATACATATATGCCACCAAACGTGGTATGGTGCGGCTGCAAAATGGCTTCGAAATTACACTGGAGGATGTCTTGTACTGCAGGGAAGCTGCAGCTAATTTGATGTCAGTTAAGAGACTTCAAGAAGCTGGAATGTCAGTGACATTTAACACTGATGGAGTTTCCATAAGCAAAAATTGAATGCTAGTGGTGAAAAACTCAGGTATGTTCAATAATATTCCAGTACTTAAATTTCACGCATATACTCTGAATGAAAAAAAATAAAAATAAATATAAATTGTGGCATGAGAGGCTTGGGCACATTAGCAATGGAAAATTACTTGAAATAAAAAGATACAATGTATTCAATGATAATAGCGTTCTTAATATTTTAGAGTTGTCAGATGATATTTGTGAGCCCTGTCTTAACGGAAAACAAAATAGACTACCATTTAACAGATTCAAAGACAAAAGCCATATTAATAGACCCTTATTCGTAGTGCATTCCGATGTATGTGGACCAATTACTCCAGTCACTCTGAATGATAAAAACTACTATGTAATCTTTGTAGATCAGTTCACACATTATTGTGTTACTTATTTAATCAAATATAAGTCTGAAGTATTTAATATTATCAAAGACTTTGTAGCGAAGAGTGAAGCCCATTTTAATCTGGTTATGGTTAATTTATATATCGACAATGGTAGAGAGTACCTGTCAAATGAGATGCGTGTTTTTTGTGTTGATAAAGGGATATTCTATCATTTAACTGTTCCACATACACCACAATTGAACGGTGTATCTGAACGAATGATACGATCTATTACTGAAAAGGCTCGGACTATGATAAATCGTGCAAAATTAGAAAAACACTTCTGGGGTGAAGCTGTCTTAGCAGCAACATATCTCATTAACAGAATTTCGAGTAGGGCCCTCGATGAAAGTAGAATTACGCCATATGAGAAGTGGCACAATAGAAAACCCTATCTGAGTCATTTGAGAGTGTTTGGCGCAACTGTGTATGTACACAATAAAAATAGAAATGGCAAATTCGATGAAAAATCATTTAAGAGTATCCTTGTGGGATATGAGCCAAATGGATATAAATTGTGGAATGCTATCAATGAAAAGTTTATCGTTGCACGAGATGTTGTCGTTGATGAAACTAATATGGTTAATTCAAGGGTTGTCAACAATGAAACAGATTTGCTTAGAAAAAGTAATAAAATTGGTAATGAATATTTTCCGAATGAAAGTAAGAAAATAAATTATCCTGATGTCCTGAATGAAAGTAAGAAGTGTGATAATACTGAAATCCTGAAAGACAGTAAGGAATCTGATCACATAAATATTCCGAATGAGAGTAGGAAAAGAACTAAATCTGTTGTCCTGAATGAGAGTAAGGAAGCGTGTTTCCCGAATGATAGTACGGAACATGAAACAATCGAAACATTAACCAGAAAAAGTGAGAGATTAAAAGGCAAACCACAAATATCGTATAATGAAGACGATTGTAATATAAATATGTTTATATTGAATGCTCACACTGTATTTAATGATGTTCCAAATACATTTGATGAAATAAAACATCGAAATGACAAACACCTTTGGGAAGAAGCCATAAAAATAGAGTTAAATGCTCATGAATTAAATAACACATGGACTATGACGGAAAGGCCAAACAACAAAAACATTGTCGATAGCAGATGGGTATTTTCCATTAAGTATGATGAATTTGGAAATCCTTTGAAATACAAGGCTAGACTTGTTGCACGTGGGTTTACCCAAAGATATCAAGTGGATTATGACGAAACATTTGCCCCTGTTGCCAGAATTTCTACCTTTCGGTTCATTTTATCGTTAGCTGTGCAATATAATCTGAATGTTCATCAAATGGATGTGAAAACAGCTTTCTTGAATGGAAAGCTAAATGAGGAAATATATATGCAACTTCCTCAAGGTGCATCCAGCAATTGAACAAGGCAATTTATGGACTCAAACAGGCAGCAAGGGATATGACAAGTATGATTGATTTTAAAACATACTTAATGAATAAATTTCGAATGACTGATTTAGAAGAAATACGACATTTTATTGGCATAAGAATAGAAATGTTACCTAATAAAATTAGCTTAAGTCAGTCCTCTTATATTTCGAGAATTTTAAGTAAATATAATATGGAAAACTGCAATGCAGTAAGTACCCCTTTACCGAACAAAATGAATTATGAACTGCTAAATTCAGATGAAGATTGTGGAGCACCATGTCGAAATCTTATTGGGTGTTTAATGTATATCATGCTGTGCACACGCCCTGATTTGTCTACTGCAATAAATATTCTGAGTAGGTATAGTAGTAAGAATAACTCAGAGTTATGGCAATGTTTAAAGAGGGTTCTTAGATACTTAAAAGGAAATGCTAATATGAAGTTGATTCTTAATAAGAATGAAACTTTTGAAAATATCCTAGTTGGATATGTAGACTCTGACTGGGTTGGGAATGAGATTGATAGGAAGAGTACCACAGGTTTTTTGTTTAAAGTATTTGATTCCAATCTGATTTGTTGGAACACCAAGAAACAAAACTCAGTAGCAGCTTCATCTACTGAAGCTGAGTATATGGCCCTGTTTGAAGCTGTAAGAGAAGCATTATGGCTAAAGTCTCTAATGAACAGCGTAAATATTAATTTAGAAAAACCAATAAAAATTTATGAAGATAATCAGGGATGTATCTGTATAGCCAATAACCCCTCATGTCACAAAGGAGCTAAGCATATAGACATTAAATACCATTTTGCTAGAGAACAAGTGGAAAATAATATCATTGTTCTTGAGTATATTCCTACAGAAAACCAAGTTGCTGACATCTTTACAAAGCCGCTGCCAGTCGGAAAGTTTGAAGAATTCCGGAAGAAATTGGGACTCGTCGAAGACAACTGAACAAATCGATTGTTCCTCGATGCCAAAGAATTTCCTTTTTTGTTTATTTAATTTAATTTACGACTCTTTGAATTGTTGAGTTGTAAAACATGCTAATGAATTTATATTTTTAATTTGTAAACTTTTTTTAAGTTGGTCCGATACAGGTTTTTATGGGTTTTCCCTGTATCCTTAGAGTAAATGCTGGATCACATAAGACTTGCCAGATGGCACACCAACCACAGAAATCAGTAGTTAAGTTTTGAATTAATTTTTTTTTGTTTATTTAATAATGTAATTTTTGAGGGGGCGTGTTGGAATATTCCACTTACAAAAATTACTCTTTACAATACTAAGTTTAAGTTTTTTATGTGACATGAAGTTTGGTCACACTGAAGTTTTTTTCTCTTTACTTTTTCTGCAAATATAAAACGTGGTTGCTGGTGTTGCCAAAACTAAAGTTCAAGTGTTTAATATAAATGAAGATATATAAACATATAAAAGCGGTGTTTCTTTTGTTTTAACTAATAGTCAGTTCTTCAATAGCCGGTGATGGCCGTTGGCGGGTGGGGGCGCTAGGGTGCTTATATGCATAAGTGCGCGAGATACTGAAATATGCTTGTAAAAAGCATGTGAACAGAATTTTTTAAAATAGGCAAATGCATTAGTTATTACAAATTTGAAATATTTGTTTTACTGGTGTATGGTATACCCAAGTCGGCCAGACGACTTACTTACTTCATTTTTCCATCCACTTATGTACATACATATGTACATTTAACCACATATACGTAAAACTTGTCACACACACATGCACATATATTCTCCACAACTGTTTGTCAAGTCCGCGTAAAAGATCAAAAAAAAAAAAAAAAAGGAAAAAAAAAAATTATTAAAGTGTTATAAAAGAAAAAAAAATTGAATTAAAGTGTTCACCTCGATTTCTTGTGTGTTAAACTATTTCAATGTTCTAATTATCCAATTAGTTTCCTCACGCGCGTATCCACAGTGCACACACATACATAGAGAGTTCGCGGTTGTCTTTGCGGGGGCTCCCAGTTTATCAATAGGCCTCCAAAAGGATCTGTAAATCGTGGAATCTGTTTAGCACTTGCTACGGAGTCTTTGGCTACGTACCACTGTTGGTGTCTGCGCCACATCGCAGCTGCTGGCCAAAAATTTTTATTTGGTACCCCCATACGTTTGGACCGGTCATTGGGCCAAGGGGGGGTGGTGTTGCTCTCCTGCTTACTAGTTTTCCCGCCTCTCATCGTCTTGGACTCCTGCCTGAGTGAGTGTGTCGTGGAATTATCCGGAATTTCCCCAGGCCGTTCCACATTTCTTGTTGCTGCAAGAAGCTGCTTCTTCTTCCCCGATCGTTTGTCAGCCGACTAAGGCCAGTGTTGGGCAATGCAGGGGCGGGCCCTCGTATTTGACAGAGGGCGCCAGGGAGGTTTTTGGGCGGTTCTTTCGCTAATTTTGAATTTTCAACTTTTGGAGTAACGGATAGCGTCTGGCCGTTAAACCTCGTCTGTTTAGGGCCAATCCAGTATGGTTGGTGCGAATGCTGCTGAGGCACTTGAAGAGGCTGTTTTCAGGAAGAGCTCGAGTCTGGGCCGGACTCCGCCTCGGGTTACGGCTCCACCAGAGAATGGCCCGCAACTAATTGTGACACCAGCGTCAACGCAAACAGTCGAGTGCACGGAAGCAGCACCGGTAACTCCACCGGCATCGAATATTCCTGAGCTCGACGAATTGGGTAAGCTCCTTGGCGATTTACTAGAGGTGTTCATGACAAAGGCGGTCCGCCACGTCAATGTCAACACCAAACAGGCGATCACAAGGATGAAGGAGCTGCAAGAACTCCTGTGCCAAAAGGTACTCGACGGCGAGCTGACCGTTTGTAATGGGAGAAAGTCTGCTGAGTCAGATCAAGCGCCCGGCGAGGCCAAGGCCATAAGTAGAAAGCCCCCACTTGGCGATTCTCCTAAACGCCCAAGGGATGAAGTGGTGACTCAAAAACTGTGTGCCAGCGAAAAAGCAAAAAAGTGCACATATTAGAGAGATCGGAACTGCAAAAGAGCCTGCTGCTGACGGTGCCGAATGGCAGGTAGTAGCACCAAAGCCGAGAAGGCATCCAAAGCAGAGGCAGCGGCCAAATGCTATTATTGTCGAAAAGAAGGGCAACATGTCATATAGTGACATTCTAAAGCTAGTGACGCGAAGCGAGGATGCGAAGCTTAAAGCCGTCGGTGAATGTGTACAAAAAGTGAGAAGAACAGCAAGTGGCGACCTTCTTCTAGAGTTAAAAGGCAATGCCGATAATTTGGAGCAAATTAAAGGAGATATCGATGTGGCGCTGAATGGCAAGGCCGAAGCCCATACCCTCACCCACCGTACCCGGCTGGAGATTTTAGATATGGATGATGAAACAACAGTAGACGAGATCATCAATGCGATTTCTGCTGAACTGAGCATTAATCTACCCCATGATGCTGTAAAGAGTGTGCGTACGCTGCGCTCGGGGACCAAGAAAACCATTCTGTGCATCCCAGCACACGTAGCGGAGATTCTGCTTAAAGTTGGTACCATTAAAGTCGTTTTTAACGTATGCAGGATTCGCTTAAAGTTGGTACCATTAAAGTCGTTTTTAACGTATGCAGGATTCGCATCAATGAGACCCCAGTGAGGTGCTACAAGTGCCTGGAAATTGGGCATATCGCAGCCAGGTGCAACAGGCGAGTGGACAGGAGCAAGTGGTGCCTGAGATGTGGGCAGAACGACCACAAGATAAAAGAGTGTCACAACAAGGCTAAACGTTTTTTGTGCCTAGAAAAGGGCTTTGACCAGTTGGACCATGTTTCCGGGAGTCCTGCATGGACCAAGCAAAGTCCCAAGATGGTGTCCCACCACAAAAAAGATTAGATTTTACAGATAAATCTAAACCATTGTGAGGCGGCGCAATCATTGTTAGCGGAAACGTCATTGTGAGCTAAACACAGATGTGGTGTTAATTAGCGAACCTTATAGGTGTAGCGAAGACAGTAACTGGAACAGGAGTCTCTCATTAAAGGCGGCTATCTGGACGTGCAACGTGCGGGCGCAGTGTTGCTCGCAGATTTCTGTGTGGGCAGCTGAGCACTTTGTGCGTGCTTATATAAATGACTTTTGGGTCTACAGCTGCTATTTGCCACCAACCCTGGAAAGCTATAGTAGGTTATTGGGCGAGTTAATTACGGATATAAGAAACCACAACCGTGTTATTGTTGGCGGGGATTTCAACGCGTGGGCTGTAGAGTGGGGCAGCCCCCCTTACCAATGCTAGAGGACGTGTTCTTTTAGAGGCGTTTGCTGCCGTAGACGTTGTCCTGCTAAACAGCGGTTCCCAATTTACCTTAAGGCGCGCAGGCATGGGATCAATTATTGATCTCACTTTCGCCAGCAGTGGCCTTTATCCATCGTCGTCATGGAAAATAAGCGACACTTAAACTGCAAGTGACCACGAGGCTATCGTTTTTGCGGTGGAGGAAACTGGCCGCCCAACAAATGCTCCTGAGACTCAACATAAAAGATATAAGATAAACACGCTTAACTTGCAGGAATTTACAGCTGCACTCAATAGCTGCGAATGGGGACGATGCAGGCATGCAGCAATGTGGTACATACACGAGGCACCACAAGTCCGTATATTGGTGGAACCAAAATATTAGCGAATTGCGGAAAAAATGTCTTGCAGCCAGGAGACGATACCAAAGGGTTAGACGCCGGGATGCTGAAAACTGGCCACAGCTGCGTCACGAATTTAGCTTGGCAAGGACAACGTTAAAGCACACTATTTGGGCCACTAAGAGGGAAATTTTTCTAAGACTGTGCGACTCAGCAGAGCAAGACCCCTGGGGAAGGCGTATAAAATCGTCGTAAAGCGCATATATGCAAATAGGCAGCACACACCCCTAGAAGCGGAGCAACTCAGCTCTATAGTCACGGAATCATTCCCGCGCAGAGAAAACTCACTAGATAGTTTTCCCACGTCCCGCCACACCAGCAGCAGGAAGTTATGTCACTGACCCTGTGTCAATGCAGGAAATTGTGGCTGCAACAAGCGCACTAAAGCCGGGTAAGGCACCAGGACCAGATGCCATCCCGATCTTGCTCATCACAGAGTGGCTGCATTCGGTGGGCCTACAACTCGCAGCGCAGAAAAAACGGAGCTTGTCCTAATAAGCAGCAGGAAACGGCTCGAGACGGCATCGGTCAGTGTGGAGGGCTCCAGCATATGCTCGAAGCGGGCTATTCGGTAGCTTGGAGTTTGGCTGGATACGCGGCTTTGCTTTTGAGAACATCTGGCATGTGTACGCAAAGGCTTTGGAGTCAGCGAGGGCATTATCGAAAATCATGCTAAATACAGACAAGAAAGAAGACTACTACTCTCTCCATCATTCTCCAAGCGGCACAGGTATGGTTAGACTCAGTATAGACTGAGAGCTATACCAGAGGTATCCGGGCAGCATATCGTCTCAGAGTATGTTGATGGTTCAGGACCATCTCCGGCGACGCCACACTTGTTATTGCGGGAATGGTTCTGATCGAGCTACAGGTAGAGTAAGCTCGACTAGTAGCATCTTCGCTCGAGAATGGGCCATCTAGGAGGGAGAAGGGGGCTGACGCTAGAAGGAGAAGTATAGGCACATGGCAGATTAGGTGGGATCAATCCTCCAAGGGGCGTTGGACGCATAGAATGATTCCCGATGTACATATGTGCGTGGCTTGGTAGGCATGCGATTAGCCGAACGCCGGAGGGCAGGTGGAGGTACGACAATAAAAACAACACGGCTGGTGTAAGCATAACCTGTCGGTTCTTGTCATTTTTTCTTGTATATTACTGTAGTGTACGTATTGTATCTTAATGTATTGTATGTATACTGTATGTAGCCCCACTAATAGATGTTAATCAATTCGTTAAATAAATAGAATTAAAAAAAAAAAAAACATACATATATCGTCATACGTTGATGTACGCACATACATATGTACATATACGTAATCCATTTCGTTGCGGCGTTTATTAAAATAAAAAAACCAACAAATGTATTGAATTTCCTATAATTTGATCGAGTTTGCTAAATAACAATTTACTTACGTTTTCGTTTAAACAACGCGCGTGCATACATACATATATATACGTACCTGTGTACTTACGCACGTACATATGTATGTACATACATACATATATCAAGGCATTTGTCTATATGCACTGATCGTTTTTTCTTTTCTTTTCGCGCACAACACTCGCAGTGTGTTACAGCGTTCGTTTTGTTTATTTTGCTCTGCGCACAATCACAAAAAATTATTATAACACAATTAATCAACACACCACAAAAAATTATTATATCACAATCAACAAATCAAAAAACTAAATATGTATATATACAGTGGCCGGTAGCTGTTTTCGGAGTAGTGGTGACACGTGAGTCGAGTCGTGATATCGATAGGCGGCTCGAGTGCGCCAATTTCAAGTTACATTATTTCCGATTCTTTTCTTTTGCCTTAATATATATCCGTCCACATTAATATATAAATATATATATATATAATTTTTTTCCGGCCATTATTTTGCCCATATATGTATATATATATCCGTCCATATTTTTAAATAAATATATATGTATAATTTTTCCGGCCATTATTTGCCCGTATATACATATATATCCGTCTATACATATTTATCCATAAATAAAAATATAATTTTTTTCCCAGCCATTATTGTGCCCACATATATACATATCCGTCCATATTTATACATAAATATATATATCATTTTTCCGGCCTTTATTTTCCCTACATTTATGTATATATGCGTCCAAATTCATAATACATATATATACATATATATAATTTCTTCCAGCCATTATTGTGCCCATCTATAAATATATCCGTCCATATTCATAAATAAATATATCCACAGTTTTTTCGCGGCCATTGTTTTGCCCACATTTATAAATTTTTTCTTCCAGCCATTATTGTGCCGATATATAAATATATCCGTCCATATTCATAAATAAATATATCCATCATTTTTTGCGGCCATTGTTTTGCCCACATTTGTATATTTTTTCTTCCTGCCATTATTGTGACCATATATATATATATCCGACCATACTTATAAATTATATATATATATATAATATATCCCAGCTATTAGATGCCCATACATACATATTTCCAGCAATATTTATACATAAATTTATATTCGTCTTTCTTTCTATATTTTACTGATGGTTTGTTGCTTATGTACTCCCATCGATACTTATAAATCAATCTAATGTTTTGTAATCACTCCGTTTTGCCTACGGTTCACAGTGAGAGAATTCTCTCGCATTCATACAGCCCACTTCTCTTTCTTGGTGTTTCTCCAAACCAAAAGGTAAGGTCGTCGGTAAGGTCGTCCCCTGAGTATGTCCACGGAGTCCAAGACTGCAGTCTAATAGTCTTTCGTCCTTATCTGCAACTCCGGAGAAGGTTCGGACTCCGAAGACTCCGGTGACCGCGAAGCGTACGGACATTCCCCGCAAGTCCACGTCTGCTCGCAGCCTCAGCGAATCCCCAAAGTCCCGTCCGTCTTCGTCCAGCATTCCTAAAGGGCGCAGATTCTCGGTTAAAGACTCGAGCGAACACAAAGGCGTTTCAAGCTTTCAGTCCAGGCTCAGATCACGCACGTTATTGTGACGCGCTGTTCTGACGTTCCCGTCACCCGATCCGTATCCCAACAGCGTAGAGAACAATCTGGAATGTCCCTCTCCGACTTCGTTCTGGCGTGCGACGCATTGACTCTGTTCAAAGCTTGTGGCACTGAAGCTCTAACTTCTGAAGTGCCCTTATTTCCCATTAAAATGCACTTAGAGCAGCACAAGTGTCGGGCAAAGCCTTGATTGAATACCCCCGGTGTCACAAGGCCTTGACGACCCAGCCAGACGAGGATAGCCTAGCCAACATAAGCCACATCAAGGCGAAGCACGAATCCGCTTACGCGGCGTATGTGCGATGCGGGACGTTGTTAGGAGAGCGCATCGAGCAGCTCTCGGCAGAGATGGCGAGTCTCATGCGTCAGCCAACCGCACCGTCGGGGCCTCGGGGGCATAGAGTTCCTCCGTGTGAGGTGGAAACATTTGATGGCGACAGTCTAGCATGGCCCATATTCCGCGATTTGTTTGCTGCCATTTATATCGCCAATCCGTATTTGTCACAAGTGGAGAAGGTCTCTCACATGATCGCCAAGACACGAGGGGAAGCGAGAACCATCATGGCTAAGCCTTGGGAGTGCTGCAGACTGCGTTTGAGCGTTCGTTTGTTAGTATTGAGAATTGGGATTTCTTACTCATTCCCATATGTACTAGGAAATTGCCAAAGGCCACCATCCTCCTGTGGGAACGATCAGTGCCAAATAAGACTGTCGTCTCCACCTTGTACGATTTGAACCACCGATCGATATCGTGTACTGGATGTCACCGAAGAACATAAGTCGGGCCCAAGTGCCCAGGCCATGCCCATTGGCCACCGCAAATCCTCCGCAACGATGAAGGTCCAAGCGTTTTCCGCGAGAGTTCAACTCGAACCGGCGTCTTGCAAGCTTTGCCATCGGAAAATCACCTAATACGGCCAAGTTTCTTTGACATGCCTGTTCAGAGGCGTTTGGAAACCATTAGACAGTTAAACAGTAGACTGTTTGAACTGTTTTCCTCGCGGTCATCAAGTGAAGGGCTGTTCAAGTGCGCATAATAGTCATACATGCAAGGAAGGTCATCATACCTAGTTGCATATTAGTGATGAGTCTGTGTCCTCATCGTCCGCTGCGCAAGTCCCACCATTCAGCGCCACAGAGCGTCCATCCACGAGGGGCCAGCTCACAAATGCTCAAAGTTATTTTGCATCCACCCCAGATAGAGGGCTCATGGGCACTGCGATTGTCACTCTTCATCATCGTGGTGTGAAGCACCATATTCTTGCATTGAACGACTCGGGAACCGATTTAACCTTTCCTATATGTGCGTTTTAGGTGTCGCGATCAAGTAAGCGTCCATTTATTAACGCCTAAGACCCTTGTAGCCCCGGTCAATACAGTCTTGCTGCCTCGGCTGGAGTTGTGCGGAACGGTTTTGCTAGCCCATCTCTGGGCGTCGATCGTTCCTAAACTTCCAATCCCACCTTCAACCTCCCAGTTTTGGACCGACTCCATTATTGTGTTGGCTTGGCTTAATAAAACTCCCAGCAGTTGGTCCACCTTCGTGGAGCCGGACTGGCTCCAGCGGGATCCCGAGTACTCCCCCAACTCTCAATAGTGAACTTTCAGACACCCAGCTGGAGCAACAAGTCCACCACCGCGACCACTTTGCTCGAAGACGGGCAGTGTAGGGCAGTACGAGTCACCGCATACCGCCAAAAGGATTTCGAGGCCATTCGTGGTCCACCTCACCAATGACAAATTGCTCTCCGCTGAGCGCGCCTTGATTCGGATCTCCCAGCGTCTAGAATAAGTCGCGGAGATGCGAAGGGCGACCTTGGCGAAGGGCGACCCCTTCCGTCTTCCAGCACGCTACTCAATTTGAACCCATTTCTCGACCAACATGGGATATTCCGCTCCTGCGGTACGACGATCGTCACCCTGTTCTCTCCCCTATAGTACTCATTTTACGCGCCTGCTCATCGAATTCGTCCACCACATCACGGTGAATAGCGGCAATGAACTAATGGTGCGGTATTTGCGAACCAAATTCTGGATTCGTTCTGTATCTCGTGTCTGTATCGTTCATCGGCGACGACTACAGACGCAAATGATGGGTGATCTCCTGCGAGAGCGCATCACGTACTCCAGGCCTTTCACCCACACGGGCATTGACTTCGCAGGGCCCTTTAATTCAACACCGCGCGTGCGTGTCTTATTACGAAGGGTTACGTCTGCGCCTTTGTGTGTTTCAGCGCGAAGGCAATCCATCTCGAGGATACCTCCGACCTCACCACGGAACGGTTTATCGCAGCCTTCTCTCGGTTTGTCGCACGGAAACAATGCCCACAGCGTATTTACTCCGACAATGGTAAAACCTTCGTAGTGGTCTCGAAGGCGCTCGAAAAACACTTCCTGGACGCCTCCAAGCTTAATATAATGAAGGCATTTCCGCAGCACATTTTATCCTGGCATTTCATTCAGCCAAACGCCCCCAATATGAGGGGACTGTGGGAGGCTGGGGTCAAAAGTTTTAAGACCCTATTTTACACGTTCGAGGAACTTTCAATTCTCCGGCAGTGTCAGCGCTTCCTGAACTTCCGAGGGGAAAAGCGGTTCCTGACAGTGTTCATAAATAAGTACTGCCACTAGAGGTGGGAAACTATCGATGGCACTATCGACACTATCGATGGTTGAGCACTATCGAGTCGACTCACTATCGATGGTCATGCAGTACCGATAGTGTGTCGATAGTGCCTCGATACTGTCACCAATAGTTGTGAAATAAATTCCGCGTTTTGAAAAAGTGGCGTCGCTTGGCTGGTGAAAAATTTTCTTGCTTTCAATTAGAAAACAAAAACATAATTTTAAAGAAATGGATCGCTTTCTCCAAATGGGTAATAAAAATAAGAGTAGTTGAAGCAATTTCAAAGCAACTATTAATATGTGTGTTTTATAATAGGCAAACGCCGCAATTCGAAAGAAACATGCGATTGCAGCTCATCGGAATCGGAAAAGAGCTCTGCGGCTACAATATCTAGACATAAATTGAAAAAGAAAATAAAAAATATCTGATGTGTGGAATTACTTTAAAAGATCAGATGATAAAAAATTTGCGAAGTGCTTAAATTGTGAAAAGGAGTACAAGACAAGCGGAAATACGTCCAACTTGCGGGATCACCTGAAACGGTTTCATCCTAGTTTAAGCGACGATGAAAGGAACTCCGCTAATTATGGAGATCAGGGCGACAGCATATTATCCACCAGCAGCAGCTGCCGATCAAGTATGAGATCTTTAGATTCATACATTAAAAACTCTGTCCTGTACGATTCCAACTCATCACGAAAAAAAAATTATTGATAAAACTTTAGCGGAGATGGTTGCCTTGGACGTACAACCGTATAGCATAGTAGAGGATCGTGGATTCATCAAGTACAGCAAAATTATGGATGCCAGGTACAAGCTGCCAAGTCGCCGTCATTTACAAAGTGTGCTGATGATGGATTTATTTAAAGAAACTTCGGCAAATCTTTGAACGTTATGTGTGACATATGGTCGTCACGTGCCAACATAAGTTTTTTAACAGTGACTAGCCACTTTATTCATGGGTTCACTCTTAAAACAGCTTCATTGGCAAAAAGAAAGCTATTGGATGCCACGAACCATTCAGCTCAAAATATTGCGAATACTTTGCAAGAAGTTTTAAATTCTTGGGGTTTGTTTGACAAAACTGAGTGTATTGTCACGGACAATGCCAGCTCCATGATCAAAGCTTGCGAGCTGTTAAAGATTCGTAACATTCCCTGCTTTGCTCACACGTTAAATTTGGTTGTTCAAGACGGTCTAAATTTCGACGATGACGAAAAAACAATGGCAATAATTTCAAAATATAAAGCAATTGTAAAATTTTTCAAAAAAAGCACTATTGCTAATGAAAAGTTTAAGATGGCGCAAGAAAAGTTTGGGTATTCACTTTTACAAGAAACTCCAACTAGATGGAATAGTTTCTTTTATATGATTCAACGAATACTGGCGACCCATGATGAAATTGCAGTAGTACTATTGTCTACATCCAATGCACCACTCCCATTTGAAGCGGAGAAAATTTATGTTTTGAAGCACATGGAAAAAAAGTCTTACAGTATTTGAAGAAGTTAGCAAAAGAATATCTGGTGGGAAATATGCTACGATTTCACTTATAATTCTCTTGACAGATGTACTTATTCGTAAAACGCATACTATTTCTTCGGATGTGCACACTGAAGTTGGACAAAAAATGGTCACTGTTTTATTAGATTCAATCGTAAAACGTTTATCGCCATATGAAAAAAAAAACTGCGACGAGAATGGCGACAATTTTAGATCCCCGATTTAAAAAGATTGGGTTTCAACATATGTCAAATGCCGAACAAGCTGCACATTGTTTCGAAAACGAGTTGACGGCTTTAATGAACAAAGATAGTTCAAATGACACAAATGTGGAACCCATCTCAACAAATAAGGACCCGCTTTTCGACTACATTGGGAACAAAGCCCGTTCCATGGCTAGAAACACGCGATCGGATGCTATCATTGCGAAGAGGCAGTATTTGGAAAGGCCCTTAAGCCAACAAGATGTTGATCCCTTATTATGGATGAAATTAAATTATAAAATTTTAAATATCAATATCCAAAAATTAATTTGTTCTTATTAATATTTTTCTTAGGTTAACCAGACGGACTTTCATGCAATAAAAACGTTGATGTTAAAATACTTTTGCATTCCGGCCACTTCTGTTCAGTCAGAGCGGGTATTCAGCAAGGCAGGGCAAATAGTATCAGACCGCAGAACACGTCTAAAGGAGGAGAATGTGAACATTTTGTTATTTTTAAACCAAAATCTTTGGCTTACTTCCTCGGACACCACCGAATAAGCGACGCACATAGGTAGATTTTTCAAAATTAGGCGGCCAAAAACATTTTTTTCAATAGAATACACTTTAAATAGAAAAATTAATTAAATATTATTGTTTCCTATTAAAATACATTAATTTCCTATTAAAATACATTAATTTAATTTTTTTTTAATTTAATACTAAAATGGCAAGGTTTTCTATTGAATATGGGCTAACTTTGACTAACTATATTTCGTGAATAGGTGGCTATAGGAGGCCAACTGTAACTTCTTATAATTATTGAAACTATGCATAAATTATTAAATTAAGAAATATTACAGGGACGGACAGGGAAAGTAGTTATAAGCCCCTTTGAATTTTATGTTTTTAGAAAAATCTGTCTCAAAAAATGTGGTCTTTTATAACAATGCTAATGTATGCAAAGCATTCTTAAAATTTGTGAGTACTACATAACACATAAAGATACACATCTGGACTATTGATATCCATCCCAATTACTTTGATAGTAACTTTGCCAAAATAAATATTGACTTTTTGAAAAATGAATCACTGAAAACGGCGAGAATTAAATATGAACACTGTGAATGATAATCGAAGTTTGACTACCTGTAATTCGGCGCGGGCGCTATTTTGAAAGGTGGGAATGATGAGGTTAGTTTCTCGGAAGTATCTCCTAACAATGTGCATCAATAGTTTGTTCTTAAAATGATTTTTTTTTTTTTACTTTTGGCCGCCTAATTTTGCAAAATCTACCTATGTGCGACGTAAAACATATATATGTACATATAAATAATTAAAAACATTAAACTATGTTTTTGAAAAATTAATTTTAGTTGTTTTATGTAGGTCACTATCGAGGCACTATCGATGGCATTATCGAGGCACTATCGATGGTTTGGTAAAAAACTATCGCCGCTATCGATGGTGCCGACTATCGATAGTTTCCCATCTCTAACTGCCACAATTGCTTGACGAGCACTCATCCGACGCGTGCCGACGAGGCCGACCAACCGCCGAGGCGACGCTCCCTAGCCCGGTGTCGCAGCCGGTCACCCTCCCCCGGACGTGATGCACCACCGCCACAATCCCGTTCCCGATCATCTTCCGACCGCTCCGCTTCTCCAGAAGGCGCCCCCTAGATCTCCTTATCCTCTCTGCTCCAAGCCAGGACGACGACTGTCATGCCAACAGCAGCAGGGAACGGCTCGAAGTTTTTCGAGACTCGCGTCCTCCTCGACCGTACTTTCCGGAGGAACGTTATATTCCGTGTCAAAGAGGACCTGCTCATACACACTCCCATCCGGGAAGTGTCGGCGCCGGTCGCTGGCCGACCCCAATTTTTATCGTCCGTGGTGCTCGGGGCAGACCTCTATCCTGTCATCCAACAAGGCTGTGTGTCCAGTCCTAGCGGTGTTCCCGCAGCCCAAACACAGTGTTCGGATGGGTCGTCTCCGGCTCCTGTGAGATCTAGGCGCTCCAGGACGCTACCGTCCCCCATCCTACATATGTTCACGCCACCGGGTGAACAGCAGTGAGCGGCGAAGAGCAGTGAGGAGTGAGGATGGTCATCGCCATATTAATTGCGTACGAGCTTTTTATACGAACACCCGTTCTTTTTCCTGATTCTTTTTACATTTTTTGGCGATTTGTCACTTTTTCAAACTGAACCATTTCGTGTGTGTCGGGAATTCAATAAACCTTGAGAATTCAATAAACCGTCATTAATTTAAACGAAGTTCTCGCGCGTTTTAATTTCACTTAAAACTCACCAGACCCAGAAGAAATTGGCACCCCCAAATCCATCCGCACCTCCACGAGCAGACCTATAGTTAAAAAAAATTATAACTTTTTAAATATTAATAGATTGAACAAGTATTTTTTAATATTTCGATAATTTTCAACGAAGAAGTTAACTAGTTTAAATAAAATGTTAAATTAATTATTTTGGTCATCTTCACCTTTGTATTTCTATTTTTTAAATAATGTCTAGATTGCAAAATTCTTAAAAACCTTAGGTAGTTAAATTCCCTCTTTAAAAATTTTTTAATTGTGATGTTTTAATAGATTGTCACAGAATTTAACAATTTAAAAATTAAAGGTAACAGTTTTTGGAAAACTTTTTGAAAATTTTTTACGTTGGTAATAAACCAATGAAAATTTTGAAATTAAGGTAATTTCCGAAATGATTGGGAGTGTTAATGATTTGATAAAATAATGATAATAAATATTGATAGGTACTTGAGTCACTCTTTAATCTTCGATGGGGACAAAAAGTTTATAAGGCTTTGTGTATTGAAGTTGGATATATGACTTCCCCATCCTAAAAAATAGCTTGTCCTCAGGCGGATACATTGGGATATAGTGAGGTATTTTTCTCAGCTGAAAATATTGGAGTATCAATTTTGTTTATGTGGGACTCAATTTTTTCAACAATTGGGGTTTCGATTATTTTTGTGGGACCACGATTGTTATTTGATCAAAAATGCTTAATTATTAATTCTTGTGGCATTGCCTTAAACTTATAGATTAAGTATGTAATCAAACTTATTATAGTAAAGTAAGTACAAATGTGGTCAATGTAATAGTTTGAAATACAGTATAATATTTTGTGTGTTCGTTAATTATATCTTTTGTTTGGATAAAAGAAATAGGTTCTAGCCTAGTGATATTGCTTGTTACATAAATGCTTTGGCTGTAGTCAAGCAATGAATTCGATATTGATATTTCGTTTAATATTAAGGCACAATCGTAAATTTTTATTATGTTATTGCCTTCTATTATTAAGTCGTTGTTTACACAATTTTGATCAAGTTTTGTTTTTGGTAAATTCCATGTTACAATTATATTTGGTTCAATGTAATTAGTTTGATAATTTGTATATGTTTTAGTGTATTTGCAAGTGGTTGGGATTTGATTAAAAATGCCTATTATACATTCATTAGTTTCTATTTGTCTTGTATTTTTATCTTGTTTGATAGTGTTTGATAGTGTTGTTGTTAAAATAGTATTTATCGTATGAATTTTCTGTCAAAATATTTTTATTTTCATCTGGATAAGGAAGTATCTCAAAAATAGGGTTTTTTTTATTATTTTTTGAGGAATGTTTAATTGATAAATATCTCGTTTGATTTTGGTTTAAGCCAGGTGGATGTTTTCGTATTCAATAGTTTTTCCGAATTAACATGACTTAAGCGATTATGTTTTAAAAGTTTTGGTTTGAAAATTCCTAGTATAGTGAGCTGCATGCCCATTTCTATGTCTTCAATGTATTCTGTGAAATGCTCAAAATTAAAGGTTAGAACTTCTACTTTTTAATGATTTTTCCTTTCTAAACCTTTATTTATAGTGTCTATTAAGTAATTTAGTTTGTTTGCTTGAACGCTATTGCTTTCAAGATTATTTATTTATTCTTCCAAACCGTCTTTATCGTCTTGATCAAGAGTACCAAAAATATATTTGTATATTGAACCAATTCCTTTAATTAGTCCTCGTTTGTTACGTTTTACAATTTGTATTCGATTAATTTCCCTACTTAATTTTTCTATTAAGTATTGAATATGTCTTTAAATTCCTGTGCTTGTTGCATTAAATTTTTATATGTTATGTCTATTAGCGTTAAATTCACTTTAAATAATGATGTTCAAAGTTTGTCGGTAAGTCCACAGTTCCTGTCTTAAATATTAAGTAACCGTTCGGTACTTTTACTGGGTTTATGTCAATGGATTGACTGCATGTTGATTTTAATGTTAAGAATAGCAATATGCACAGAAAAGTTATCTTGAGTTGTTGACCTGTAATGTATCAATTGTCGTATTTGCTTTTATTAACTTTCTTTTTCTTTTTGAATTTTGATTTGTAGTGTGTGATCTTTTGTCCTTTAATCTTCAAAATGTTTTTCATCTAACTGATTTATTTCTCCTGTCTTTTTGAATGGATTTGTTGTTTTTGGCTCTACTAATGGTGCTTGTTTAAATCTAGTATCGATTTCGAAGTCGTGTCTGTCTGTATTTAAATTGTTTATTTTATGTATTTTATTCGTTTGGGTTAATACTATAATTAGTCGGGTGATCCTGCATAGATAAAAATGTCCGCTGGTGTTCGGTTAGTTGTTTTATGTCTCGTCTTATGGTTGTAAATGTAGAGAATTTTTTTAAATTTAAGTAGTTTATCTTCGATGTCATTTTTACTATTTATAATTCTGAGTTTTTTATTTAATGTTTTATGGAATATTTCTACGTCTGAAATGTCGTTTTTACTTGTTGTAATTTCTAACTCTACATTTTCTTCTTGTAGCCAAATTTTTGGTTTGCCCATTTCAGTAAATACTTTCATAATTGCTCTCTTACCTTCTACCCAATCTCTAGATTTTACTTCTAATGTTGCTAATTTGGAGTAAATGGGAATGCATGAAAGGAATTGTTAATTGTCGATCCTGTAAAAGTCCATGGCGTATTTCTCTGTGACATTAAAAGTTTCTGGTGTTATTTCAAAAGTTAGTTTTGTATTTCTATTTTCTGTCTTTGCGATATTGTATACTGAGCATTCGTTAATAATGTTTTGAATCAGGGTTTGAAAATCGGGGAAATAATATTTTTCTTTAAACAAGTTGCTCGTTTTTCCGATTTCTGGATGTAGTAATTCTTTATGTTGGTTTAGAATTATTTCTTTGAATTGTGCAAACGTTTGAATGTCCTCTAACCTAATGCTTTATTTCGAGGTTTTTGAATTTGCGTTCGATCGTATTATTTCAATAAAGGCTTGTTGGTATATGGGATAATCTTGTTCATTATGAAAATATAGTACAGTTTTCTTACCGCAAGGATATCTTTTTATTACATCCCTTGCGAAAGCATTGGTCATTTCTTTCTATGTTATTTTTATGTTTGATTTATCAAAAGAGGTTGATATTTCTGCTTTCTCTTCTGATCCTGTAATGAATTCCATTTGCCTGTTAAAATAATTAATGGGTTTTTCTACTATTGGAATGTCATTTCCATTATCCTTGTTTAAGAATATTCATCTGAGCTGGCTTCACCAAATCAGATGCACTAAAAGAAATTACAATGCAACGGTACCTTTATACCAAACAACTAACCTAGAATATGTCTAAAATAACAATCAGCCACACACGAGGTGGGAAAAAACATTCGTATTTTTAAAACTAACCCAAAAGATCACAACGGCAGAATGTGAAGTGGCCGACGCCGTGCCCAAAATAAAAATAAATTTTCAACCCCCAAATAGAATAAGATCTTCTGAGAAAAATTGTTACCTCCTAGAGCCTAAGATAATCCTAAATAAACTCCATACTTTTGTTAATAAAATCAGTTCATATTTTGAATTCAACGAATGAAGATTGGGTTATTGTCTCTTCTCTCCGGGAATCCCTATTCATTTTGGTCCTTCGAAAAAAGGAACTCTGCAGTTTTAAGACTCAGAGTGTGAATCAGCTCCTTAAAGTCTGAATTCTTATGCAAATGTGAATGCTAAGATCAGCTGAAGGTGGCAAAAATAAATTAACTCTTGTTTTCCCCACCAGTGGTAAGAGACAGAGTATAATATAAAAAAAAAAAACAATATTGCTTAATAATTAAAAAGTGCGTACGTCCGATTTTAAAGACAGTTTGGCTAGTGGAGCAACTGTAGTAATTTCGGCGGCGGCAGCAAGGAGCAGCAAGTCAGCAACTACAAACAGCAGCAGAGCAACAAGATAGTTGCAAAGAAGAGGTTGCTAATACGAGAATATCTGGTGCGATGATCGGCACCGGTACCGCCTGAGCCCGTAGGCCCTGGACAACAGCAGCGGAGCAACGACACAGCAAAAAAAAAAATATACCGGGGAAGACGGCTCCCAAGGACTGCCCTGGGCCATTTGACTCACCCTATTGCGAATACGTCTGTGCGAAGACCAGCACCGGCACAGTCTAGCGCGACAAGCTAGACCTCGGAGCCAAGAGATCGGAGAAACCAGCATCGGCGCCCCAACAGCCTGTGCGAAGACCAGCACCGGGCGCTACAAAGAGCGCCCGCCAAAATAAACAACTACGCGCTGCGTCGCATATTTTTTTCAATGCACTGCGATGCATATTTTTTTTCAAAATTATAACAAACTATGTACAATTGTGCGGCATTAAAAGCTGTCCGATTAGAGTGTGGCCTGAAAACCACACGCAAGAATAGGCAGGGATATATGTAAAAAAAATAATAAAACAAGACACTAAAAAACAAACATTTAAAAACCAAAATATTAAAAAAAAATGTATAATTCATGATATTTTTAAGCAAGTTGCCAGGTCAATGGTAATATAAAACCAGAGGGCCGGGGTTAACTTCGACCGCGTCGATAACCTGTTTTGGTAATTCTTTCCTTACCCATAGATATCAAAGTGTAAAAACGTTTTATCCAAAAAGTCTAATGTTTGCGAAAGAACGGCCTCCAATCTTAGCATAGGATATAACGAACTTTTTGACAAGTCACTGTTTTCGACCGATCGTTCCTATGGAAGGTCTATGATATAGTCACCCGATCTTGACCAAATTCGTCACAGTTTATAGCTACAATAAACTAACTTATATTAAATTTCACGACAATAGCTATAAAATTAATGAAGTTATTGAGAAAGTCACTGTTCGTGACTTTGCCGTTTGTCTGGGAGCTATATGATATAGTCACCCGATCTTGATCAAATTTGGCACAATTATTAATAAGAACACAAAACTGACAATTACCAACTTTTATGACAATAGCTATAAAATTAATGAGTGACTTCATTTGTGACTTTGACGTTTGTATGGGAGCTATATGATATAGTTGTCCGATCCGGCTGCATCCGAGATATACAACGCCTGCAGCATATACAAGCCTACGTGCAAAATTCAGCTCTGTAGCTCTTGCGGTCTCGGAGGAGTTCGCGTTGATCCAGACGGACGGACGGACGGACATGGCTATTTGAACTCGTCTCGTCGTGCTGATCAAGAATATATATACTTTATATGTTCTGAGATGCTTCGTTCTATGCGTTGCACACTTCTGACCAAAATTAATATACCCTTTTTGCAAGGGTATAAATATATATACAAAAAAATAAATTAAATTAATATTAAAAAAAAAGAAAGCAATTTATTATAGACCATACAAAAATGTTCCCTAAGAAAACTGAAAAATTGTTAGGAAAGCAACACGAGTTGCACATAAGGTTAAAGAAGATAGAAGAATTAGATGCTAGTAAGTTAACTAGCAAGATTCTTAATGAAATAGCTGAGATTCAGAAGCAATGTTGAACCGGAGAGCAGTGAAGCAGATGCAACGATGTCAGAAAATGTTGAGGTCAGCATCGGGGAGTCGCGACCTCTAGTAATGAGAATGCTAATGTTAGCCAGGAAAAATTTGAAGAAAAACTCCGTCAGCTCCTGATATATTTGGACATGGTGAGCAAAGATTTACGTACGATAGACAATAGAACAGGCGAAATGTATATTAAAAAATAAAATTCTTGTTCAAGAAGGTACAGATGTGCCAAGCTTATACAGGTGAAGTGAAAATAAATGATCAGAAAAATTTGAAAGTTGAGAATGTTACTGTGAGAGGTGAACTACCGGTGTTGCCAAAAATACAAGTACCTGGAGAGCCAAGAGAATGGGACATGTTTGTAGAATTATTCGCGGAACTGATTGAAAAAAGAGAGGATCTAAGTCTTACGCTTAAATTGGACTATTTGAAATCCGCGTTAAAGGGCGAAGCCATGAGCATGGTAGCCCATCTATTGTCAGGATCAGCTGACAATTATAGTGCCGCTTGGGAATTGTTAACCAAGCGGTATGAAAATAATCGCAGGGTATTTTCCGAACAATTCAGTCGGATCGTTGATTTACCAATGATTAACAATGAATCCGCAAAAAATATTAAAGGAGTGATTGATATAATTAATGAGTCAATACACTTAATTAAAATTAAAGCACATTTGTCAGATGAAGTTGACGTAATAGTCGCTCAACTCATACTTCGGAAATTTGACATAGAGACTCTACAATTATATGAGAGTCAAATTAGAAAAACAAGGCAGATACAATTGCTGTGTGATGTAATGGAATACTTAGAGCAAAGATATTGCTCGTTAAGTGCCATGAGGAAGGAAGAGAAAAAAGAAAATTACAAAAAACGTCAGCTGCAGTGTTTAAAGATAGTTGTCCGATCTGCAAAGGTCCTTGGCATGGCGCACCTCTGTGCTATAATTTTAAAGCGCTTACACCTAAAGAAAGGGCGGAAATAGCAAAAAAAGTACAATTATGTACAAGATGATTGAAGCATTCAAGCAACAAGAGATTCACTATTGAAATAGGCTGCTCATTGTGCAGCAAGGGGCACCACACCCTTCTTCATTTTGGGGAAAAACAGGCAGAAGGTAACAACAAAAACTATTGGCCACAGCTCTAATACAAGTTAAAAAAATAAATGGAGAGTATGAAACATTATGAGCCTTGATTGATAGTGGTTCTCAGAGCACTATTTTATCTGAAGAAGCCCCTCAAATGTTAAAATTACCTTCGGCTTGCTTGGACAAAACACTCAATTTGGCTGGATCGTATCGGGATGTACTAAGTCAAAACAAGATGAATCTATAGTAGCTACAACAATAGACGTGACAGATATGGAACGTTTTTATGAATTGGAGGCAGAAAAAAAAAGATGATATAGAAGCTAATCAATGTGAAGAAAATTTTAGCAAGGAAAGGAGAGGAGTACGAAAAATTCATTAAATAATATTTAGTTGGGCCATATGGTAGAAACTAAGGATGAGGGTTCTTATTACCTGCCACATCAGGCAGTAGTAAAAGAAGAAAGTTTAACAACTAAATTAAGCGTTGTATTTGACGCTTCTGCGAAAACCACGAATAACAGAAGTCTCAATGATGTGATGTGGATCGGGCCGTGACTCCAAAAAGACATTTTCGAGATAATATTAAAATGGCGTAGCATCTGTAGATATTGAAAAAATGTATCGGCAGATAAACATTGATCAAGACGATCAAAAATATTTACATATTTTGTGGAGGAATTCACCACAGAAAAAAATTAAGAAAATATAAATTGACAACGGTAACGTACGGTACTGCATCAGCACCTTACTTAGCTACAATGGTGCTTGCAGAAATCGCAAACAGGTGTCACGATAAAGTGATTAGTGAAATTATCCGAGATGAGTTCTACATGGATGACTTAATGACAGGGGGTGATATAGTGCTGGTAAAACATCGATGTTTGCGTACCTCGATATTTTGAGTCTTTTGAAAAAAAAACCTCGATATGTATCGATGTATCGAAGTTTAAATTAATATTTAACTTAGAGCGTAAAAATAAAGTTAAATTCGCGTTTAAAGAATAACACTAAAAGAATATTAATATTCAAAAAAATAAATTATAAATTTCAAAACAAAAGATAACGTGTTTCATATATTTCATTTAATTTACATAAGCAATGGTAACTAATTATTGTTATATGTTCTTTTTTTAGATCCATTCGTTTTTATTTACAAACACAAGTATATCAACTTGCTTGGATTTGAGAGAACTCCGTTTCTCACTTACTATAAGTCCAGCTTTGCTGAACATACGTTCACTTTCAGTGGACGTTGCAGGAACACAAAGATATTTTTTAACACAGTACTTAAAGCTGCGATCATTTGAAGTCTGCAAAGTAAATGTATTGTCATTAAACGATATAATAATTTTAATATCTATATATTCCTACCTTCCAGTAATCCAGTGGACAGGCTTTGGAGTCAGAGTTTTCAGTGTTGAAATATTGACGCATTCCCAGCGTTGAATCCTTCCGATTACTGTGAATCTTTGTAGAATTCCTTAAATCAAGAAAATTGAAAAGTGGCTCTTGTGTAGCAGAAGATATTGGTAGTGGCAGAAAGCTCATTTTCCAAAAATTTCACAGCCTCAGATGTAATGGGCTCTAACAAAAAGCCTCCCTTTTTGAAGCGTGGATCTAGTAGTATTGAGATTCTTGGAATCAAACGCGATTCGTAAGGAATTAGCCTTTTTCGCAGTCCTAACAAAATATAGCAAGCTTTATTTCCTTCTTCTGTGGCCATCTTTAAATTTTGCATATTATGAACAGTGCCACAAACAACAGGAATCACCATTGATATTGTAACTGAGCTGCTCGATGAAGTATAAAGTGTCGCGTGTTCAAACGGAAAGAGAACTTGAACTAATTCTTCCAAAATAGAAATTTCGTCTGCTGTTAATGGTAATAAGGCTTTTGGAGTATTCAGCAATACATTGGATATTGCATCTTTTGTGGACAGAATACTTTGAATCATATAAAATGCACAATTCCACCTGGTGGGGCATTCTTGTTTCAAATTATAAGGCTTGTCTGTATTTTGTGATTTTTTGAACTTTGCATAAGCCACACTGCTGTTGCTATGTTTTTACATTTAGCTATGCTTTTACATTTATTTATTATGGGCTTAATTTTTTCACTTTTTAAGCAACCCTGAACAGCTAAATTAATTGTGTGAGCGAAGCAAGGTAAATTTCATGTTAGCAGCATTGTCCGTCACTATGGCAGTAACTTTGCTTAGCACTCCCCATTCATTTAAAACGTCCAACAATGATTTGGATATGTTTTTGGCTGAGTGGTTTTCTTCGTCTATGAGCTTTTTTGTTGATAAAACTGCTGTACGTAATTGGAAATCTTTAGTAATGAAGTGACAAGTGACTGTTAGAAACGCTTCATTTGACCTGGATGTCCAGCTGGCCGTGGTAATAGCGCAATGATCAACCTTTTCAAGAATAATTTTTAGTTTTGCGCTCATAGTTGTGTAAAGCTGGTGCATGTGCACATCACGGACTGTTCCTCGCGATGGCAACTCGTATTTTGGATCGAGCGTTTTCAACATATGACGAAAGCCTTTGTTTTCAACCACTGAATATGGACGAAGATCCGACGCTATAACGGTGATGACGGTTCGTACTTATCTTGAAAATAAGAAGAAATAGAGCCTGCGGCCATCGTTCCCCGAACTTCAGACGCAGTCAAATTGAGATGAATGAGTTTCAAATGTTTCCATAAATTTGTTGTTTCCGCTGGTTGAGTAAGTTTTGGCACATTTTTTGCACTTTGCCGATTTCCCATTCGAAGATTTTATAAAGTAGTCCCAAACTATAGACTTCCCATATTTTGTCCGTTTATTGGGTGTCTCATCATTTTCATCGTTAGAGTCAGTATCGCAATCTACACAGAAGAACGTACATATGTATTTATATTTGTCCATGTCTACAGCACTGCCAACACCAATATCCTAAAATAACTAGGCATTCAATTAATCTTTTGGTTTCAATGTTTATAAACACAATTATAATTTTTAACTTACCTAGCTTTTTACTTTCCCGCAAATTTTTGTAAGTGATGATCATTTTTTTAGTGATGCGAAAAACCTCGAAACCTCGAAACATCGAAGTTAAAATATCGAGTACCCGCAAGAAAATAAAAAACCTCGATGCATCGATGAAACATTGATACAATTCCCAGCTCTAGATTGCGATTTATCGATAGTTTAGCTATTTAACCCAATGGTTAATATTTCGGAATAATTAAATTAATGAGTTTAAATTCAGGAGTTCTCCTCCAACAATGCTTATAAGGAAACTCTACACGGAGGATTTAATCTTATAAGAAATCCAATTCAAACGAAATTTTGGATTTTCGGCTTAAGAAACGCACTTAAAAAATACCTGAGGGAATGCGTCACTTGTGCCAGATACCGCCAAGTAACTGCGGAGCAAATTATTGGTAACCTGCCCGAAAATCGGGTAACGGTGTCATCTCCATTTCATAACACGGGGATTGATTTTGCCGGTCGATATCATATAAGATGCTCAAAAAATCGGGGACAAAAATCATTCGTGTGCTTGTCAACTGAAGCAATTCATTTAGAAGTTGTTAGTGATTTGACAACTGATGCTTTCCTAGCAGCATTTCGGAGATTTGTTGCAAGACGGGGTAAATGCGCTAATATATATTCCGATAATGGTACAAGTTTTGTGGGAGCGGCTAGGAGGCTCGACGAAGACTTCAAAAAAGCAGTTCGAGATAACGTTCAGGTCGCCCCTGTTCTAGAACGAGAACAGATCAGTTGGCATTTTAGCCCCCCGGCAGGACCTCATTTCGGAGGTATTTGGGAAGCGGGTGTAAAATCAGTCAAGTATCATTTAAAAAGAGTAATAGGAGATAGTAACCTCACATACGAAAAACTAGCAACGTTATTGTGCCAGATAGAAGCAGTACTAAATTCACGGCCGGTGAAGATATGGACAACAACGAAGTATTAACTCCTGGACATTTCTTGATTGGAAGACCAACATTAGAAGTAGCCGAGTCCATATCAGAAGAAAAAATTGCAAACTAATTCAGAAAATAAAAAAGGATTTCTGGTTGAAATGGAAAGATGAATATCTATATACTCTCCAGCAGAGGAACAAGTGGCGATGAACCACAGAAAATTTAGATAATGGTCAGGTCGTACTGATCAAAGATGAAAATTGTCACCCACCCAGGTGGCCCCTGGGCAAGATTGAAGAAATTCACAAAGGCAGGGACGATAAAGTAAGAGTGGTAAAAGTCAAATTGCAGGAAGGGTCAATTAAAAGACCTATAAATAAAATTTGTCCACTCATTGGGGTAAAATCATCAGAAGACGTTGAGGAGAACCGACATCGGAAAACTATCAGATTCGGTCATCTGTCCAAAGTAGGAACCGTAATGATGGTAGCAATGTTGATGCTACTTTGTCAATTGTCGAATGCAGCAATCATTAAAGATAATCGACCAAAAATTACGGTAAAAGAACTAAACGCAACAGCCGCATTGTACTTAGATCCAATGGGTGAGGTGGAGGTAGTAGCGTCATCATGGGATCTGGTTGTACATTATGATATGTAGGCATATTTTGAAATGCTTAATAAAGGTGACAGATTGATTCCTAAAATGAGGGATTTATGTCAAAAGTTATATAATTTCGAAGAACAGTGCCATTTTGTGTTAGACAACACGATAAAACGCATTACGGAAATCGAAGAAAATAATAGATTGTTCATGAGTCAAAATAAGCCAAGAAGCAAACGAGCACCGTTTGAATTCATGGGTTCACTGTACCATATATTATTTGGCATAATGGATGCAGATGACAGAGTACAGATGGAAGAAAACATGAGCAATTTACTGACAAAGCAGCAAAATCTGAAACACCTACAAGAAACGCAGACATCGATAGTAGACTCCACGGCAAACATTCTTAAGACAACTATAGATGAAATAAATGATAACATGATAAAATAACATGATAAATAAATAAATAAATAAATCGCAACATGAACAACCGGATTGAAAATATGACGGAAGTACTAAAAGAAAGCTATTACGTATATAGAGAATCCATCCAGTTTTTCATGATCGTAAGGCAACTGAGTTCATTGCTGGATGAATGGGAAAAAATCCAGACAGGAATTATAAACCTTTTAATAGACATTAACCATGGTAGGTTGAAACCCTAACATTTTAAATCCAAGCCAGATGAAGTTGGAAATAACGACAATATAGGACACGTTGTCCGAAACTTTAGTACTATATAACTTTGAAATAGACTCGTATCATCTAATGTCTGAGCCAGCTATGCAAAAATGTGGTAGCTGGCAGTCGAACAGGAGAACATGTGAGGGAAGTTTGCCATGGAGTAGTGCCAATGATAATGCCTGCGAGCTGACACCCTTTAAACAGAATAACAAATCGATTGTGGAGACAAAATCTTACTGGGTAGAATTAGATAGCAGCAGTAGTTGGTTATTCAAGGTACCGCCTAAAACTAAGGCCAGAGTCCAATGCGGTAACGAACAGCAGGAGGTGCTAGATATACCAGAACAAGGTATTTTAAGCCTCAGATCAGGCTGCACAGCTAGGGCAGAAGATAAAATTTTAGTAGGTCATCATAGCGTCCAATCAGAGTCGTACATAGCTGTTAAAACTTCGCACGTAGGCGATATTAGTAACATAGAAAATATAGCATGGAGTTCAGTAGAAGCAAACATAGTGAACCATTCGGCAGAATTAGAAAAAATAGGAAGCCAATTACAATCATTAAAGGAACATGTATGTTGGTCATTTTACTAATGATAATATTAATAATAATAATTTGCTTAAGACAACGTAATAAAAATATTGGAATCCCAATTGCCACATTTGGCGGCCCCTCGCAGAATGTTTAAGAATAAACACAGTGTTCATCTGAGCTGCCTTCACCAAATCAGATGCACTCAAGAAAACACAATGCAACGGTACCTTTATACCAAACAACTAACCTAGCATATGTCTAAAATTACAATCAGCCATACACGAGGTGGGAAAAAACATTCGTATTTTTAAAACTATCCCAAAAGATCACAACGGCAGAATGTCAAGCGGCCGACGCCGTGCCCAAAATAATAATAAACTTTCAACCCCCAAATAGAATAAGATCTTCCAAGAAAAACCGTTACCTTCTAGAGCCAAGATAATCCTATATAAACTCCGTACTTTTGTTAATAAAATCAGTTCATACTTTGAATTCAACGAAAGAAGATTGGGTTATTTTCTCTTCTCTCCAGGAATCTCTATTCAATCCTCATGAGCACTATGTATTGTAGCTATGGTGCTGTCTGTTGATCCTAAAAAGTTTTCATCTGTTTTAATTCTGGAAGGGGCATCTGCTACGTGATTTTCTTTGTCGTGTAAATATTTATTTTTATAATCAAACTCGTTTAGTTTTATTCTCCATCGTTGCATCAAACGTGCTACGTGATTTTCTTTGCCGTGTAAATATTTAATTTTATAATCAAACTCGTTTAGTTTTATTCTCCATCGTTGAAGTGTCATATTTGGTTCTTTTATATTGTTCAGCCATATTTAGGCTTATGGCCGCTTAGAATTTCGAACTTTCTACCGAAAAGGTATACTTTGTTGCCCAAACTATTGCTAGTAATTCTTTTTCTATAGCTGAATAATTGATCTCATGTTCGTTCTACGTTCTGCTTGAGGAAAAAAATAGGTCTATGGTCCTTTGCGATGAACGCGCCTAAAGCTATATTGCTAGCATCTTGGGGATCGGAAAATTTTGAATTGCTTTGACTTTATTTGGGTTAGGTTTTATACCTTCTGCTGTTATTGTATGACCAAGGAATTCCTTGATGAAACATAATTCTGTTTCTTTTTTCATAAATTCGCATTTGTCGAGTTGGAGTGTAAGATTAGCTTCTCTTAGTTTGCTAAATACCTTTCTGAGTGATAGTATGTGTTCCTCCAATGAAGTGGAGTACACTATAATGTCATCCAGATAAACAAGACAATCCTTATAAATAGGGTCTTCCAAAAGATTATTCATGCATCTTTGAAATGTTGCCGGGGCATTTTTAAGACCAAATGGCATACGTGTGTATTCATAATGGCCATGTTTAGGTTGAGGATCCATTTGAATTTGATGAAATCCCTTAGCTAAATCAATGGTGGTAAAGTATTGGCATTTTCCCAGTTTGTCAAGAATATCATCCATGACTGGAATTGGGAATTTGTCATCTATTGTGACTTCATTCAAATTTCGGTGGTCAATGACTAATCTGAATTTTTGTTTGTTGGAAGCGTCTCCTTTTTTTGGGACGATCGAAATGGGTGAACAGTAGGGTGAGTTCGATTTTCGAAAGATACCCTGTTCGATCATTTCATTTATTTGTTTGTTGACTTCTATGTCAAACATTTGGGGATATTTGTAAGGACGTTTGTAAATTTGGTCCTCATGTTTTGTATGAATAGAGTCCTTTATTGTACTCGTGAAAGTCAAATTTTCACCTTCGCGGTACTGAATATCACTGAACTCGTACAAGACTTTTTTAGTTTTTGTGTTTCTTCGTTATTTAAATGGTCGAGTGTAAACTGATTACTTTCTATTATTTCATTTTCAATAGCAAAATTTGTATCTGGGTATAAACATTCATCTTCTATTTCTTCCATTTCTCTGAAATAAAATGTATAGTTTCCTTTTTATATTCTTCTTCATAATTTATTTGGGCTTTGCCGGCTTTTAGGAAAGTTCTGCCTATTAACATGTCGTATTTATTTGAAAATTTATGGATGTAGAATTTTTGTTCTGTTGGACAAAGTTTGCTGGGTGCAAGAAAATTACTTCTTTTAATTCTACTGTTCCTTCAATCATGTGAATTTTTGAATCTCCTAAGTAGGTTTTGAAATTAAAAAAGTTTTCGGACATTATATTTATTGAAGATGCTGAGTCGACTACACATCTCTTCTTCCGATTGATCCGAGGCATTGTGATGAAAATTTTCTGATGTGTCCATTTTGCTAATTCCACTATTACTTTTTCTTTGCCTTTTTGTAGGCTGGTTTGCTATATTATTTTTTTGATAATTATTTTGCTGTTGATAATTCATTGGATTTTGAGCCCTAACAATATTTAATTTTTGTTGAAATTCTTGGAAAAGTTTTTGGTTTTGTGTTGTGTACTATTGGGTACAAAAGATTTTCCACTTTTTTGGTTTTGATTTTGGCTTTGATTTCATTTTCTGATTTCTGTTATACTATTCTCGTATAACCCTTCTCTTTGAGCTACTTGTCTTAGCTTGCTAACTGTGTTTAACGTCATAAATAATCTATCGGGTAATTTGTTGTTTATTACATCTTTTATAGTATTATTTAAAGCATTTGTATATAGAATAGTGTTATTTGCATCATTTTCTAGACTTTGTTTGTTATAATATGGGATTTTTCTTCTAATTCTGTTACGATCTTACGAAGGTTTCTTGTATAGTTGGTGTTGTAGAGGCGTCGAAGTAGTTCCTCACACGGAGTCTGCGTCTTCAATTCATTGATGAGGAATATTTTTAGTTCCGGCCAGGTGTTGGCTTGGCCAATTTGCGAAAGTCGTTGTGCTTCTCCAGTGAGCTGCATCTCGATTGCGCTGAACAATTTTTTTATGTTGCCTTATGTCATGGGTTGGATATAGGTGCATGATGAAATCTATCCATCATAGCATGCCACCTGTCTTAATGAAGAGAGTGCTTGATTGAGATGGGCTTCGGGGAATTCTGCCATTTTTGTTGATTTTTTTTTTTGGTGGTGTTTTATTTTATTCGCACACAACTTGGAGTTTTGTTCCACAATTGAAGTTTATGGTTATAAGTTGATATTTCCGCACACAGTTGGCGTTTTTGTTCCACAATTGTGTTTTTTTTTTTTTTTGGTTGCAACACACAGTAAATATTTTTACACTGTTGTTGGCTTTTGAGCGGTGCCCGTAAGTTCTTGATGTCGGATCGTTTTTTTATAGTGATTATTCACTAATTCTATATAACGCACGGATAATAATTCTATGTGTCACACGGATAGAATCACAAGTTCACTTTTGCCGATCCTACCGACTGCGCAAATTATAAATCCATTTCCTTTATAAGTGAAAAAAAAAAGAAAACTTGGATCTATTGAACTCAAAAGAAACGATCTTTAATTAAAGAATGCGTCTTAAGAACTAACTTATCATTATTCATACAATTAAGTTTACAGCTCGGTCGAAAAATTTATAAGTTGTTTGGCTTATAACAAACAAACTAAGTCTAGAAAATGCTTTAAATAATACTATAAAAGATGTAATAAATAAAAAATTACCTGATAGATTATTTATGACGTTAGCTAGCAATGATATAACCACAGTTAGCAAGCTGAATCAAGTAGCTCAAAAAAGAGGGTTGTACGAGGATAGTATAACAAAAATCAGAAAATAAAATCAAAGCCGAAATCAAAAACGTGGAAAATCTTTTGTACCCAATAGTACAACTCCGTCTCAAACAAAACAATCAGACACAAACCAAACCCAAAATTTTTCTAAGAATTTCATCAAAAATTAAATATTGATAGGGCTCAAAATCCAATGAATTATCAACAGCAAAATAATTATCAAAGAAATAATGTAGCAATCCAGCCTATAAAAAGGCCAAGAGAATGTAATAGTGGAATTAGCAAAATGGAGACATCAGAAAATTTTCAGAATGCCTCGGATCAATCGGAGGAAGAGATGTGTAGTCGACTCGGGATCTTCAATAAATATAATGTCCGAAAACTTTTTAATTTCAAAACCTATTTAGGAGATTCAAAAATACGCATGATTGAAGGAGCAGTAGAATTAAAAAAGGTAATTTTCTTGCACCCAGCAAACTTTGTCCAACAGAACAAAAATTCTATATCCATAAATTTTCAAATAAATACGAAATGTTAATAGGCAGAACTTACCTAAGAGCATGCAAAGCCCAAATGAATTATGAAGAAGAATATGTAAAGCTAGGAAACTATACATTTTATTTCAGAGAAATGGAAGAAATAGAAGAAGATGATAACATAGAATGTTTAGACCCACCTACAAAAAGGGACGCAGACACAAATTTTGCTATTGAAAATGAAATAATAGAAAATAATCGGTATAGACTCGACCATTTAAATATCGAGGAAACACAAAAACTAAAAAAGTCTTGTACGAATTCAGTGATATTCAGTACCGAGAAGGTGAAAATTTGACTTTCACGAGTACAATAAAACACTCTATTCATACAAAACATGAGGACCCAATCTATAATCGACCTTACAAATATCCCCAAACGTTTGACATAGAAGTCAACAAACAAATAAATGAAATGATCGAACAGGGTATTATTCGAAAATCGAACTCTCCCTACTGTTCACCCATTTGGATCGTCCCAAAAAAAGGAGACGCTTCCAACAAACAAAAATTCAGATTAGTCATTGACCACCGAAATTTGAATGAAGTCACAATAGATGACAAATTCCCAATTCCAGTCATGGATGAAATTCTTGACAAACTGGGAAAATGCCAATACTTTACCACCATTGATTTAGCTAAGAGATTTCATCAAATTCAAATGGATCCTCAACCTATTGCAAAAACAGCTTTCTCAACTAAACATGGCCATTATGAATACACACGTATGCCATTTGGTCTTAAAAATGCCCCGGCAACATTTCAAAGATGCATAAATAATCTTTTGGAAGACCTTATTTATAATGATTGTCTTGTTTATCTGGATGACATTATAGTGTTCTCCACTTCATTGGAGGAACACATACTATCACTCAGAAAGGTATTTAACAAACTAAGAGAAGCTAATGTTAAACTCCAACTTGACAAATGCGAATTTATGAAAAAAGGAAACAGAATTCTGTTTCATCAAGGAATTCCTTGGTCATATAATAACAACAGAAGGTATAAAACCTAACCCAAATAAAGTCAAAGCAATTCAAAATTTTCCGATCCCCAAAACCCCAAAAAGAAATAAAATCATTCTTAGGATTATGCGGATTCTTTTGAAACCTTTAACACTTGGATTAAAGAAATGAGCTAAGATTAACATAAACGACCCACATTATATTTCATCCTTTGAAAAATTAAAATATCTTCTTTTTTTCTAACCACAGATGCTAGCATTATAGCTTTGGGCGCGTTCATCGCAAAGGACCTATTTTTTACGCAAGCAGAACGTAAAACGAACATGGGATCAATTATTCAGCTATAGAAAAAGAATTACTAGCAATAGTTTGGGCAACAAAGTATTTCACACCATACCTTTTCGGTAGAAAGTTCGAAATTCTAAGCGACCATAAGCCTTTAGTATGGCTCAGCAATATAAAAGAACCAAATATGAAACTTCAACGATGGAGAATAAAACTAAATGAGTTTGATTATAAAATTAAAAATTTACCCGGCAAAGAATCACGTAGCAGACGCTCTTTCCAGAATTAAAATAGAGGAAAACTTTTAGGATCAACAGACATCACCGCAGCTACAATACATAGTGCTCATGAGGATATTGGAAATTACATTGCAATACTAGGAAAAGCCATTAATTATTTTAACAGGCAAATAGAATTCATTAGAGGTTCAAAAGACAAAGCAGAAATATTAACCTATTTTTATAAATCAAACATAAATATAACATACAAAGAAATGACCAATGCTTACGCAAGGGATATAATTAAAAGATATCTTTTGCGGTATGAAAACTGTACTATATTTTCATAATGTGTTCATTATCTCATATTTCAACAAGCCTTTATTGAAATAATACGATCGAACGCAAATTCAAAAACCTCGAAGCATTAGGTTAGAGGACATTCAAAAGTTTGCACAGTTCAAAGAAATAATTCTAAAACCACATAAAGAATTATTACATCCAGGAATCGAAAAAACGATTAATTTGTTTAAAGTATAATATTATTTCCCCGAACCTGTTTCAAAACCTGTTTGATGTGCAATGGTTTGCCCATTGCAGTGAATACTTGCATAATTGCTCTCTTGGCTTCTAACCAATCTCTAGATTTTACTTCTACAAGTGTTGCAAATTTGGAGTAAATGTCAATTTTAAATAAAATCCCAACTACTTGTAAATACACTAAAACATATAAGAATTTTCAAACATAATTGTAACATTTTGTTCAAATGTTAAGTTTCAACAAAACTTAATCAAAATTGTGTAAACAACGACTTAATAATAGAAGGCAAATATCAAAGAAGCTAACTTCGGCAATGCCGAAGTTTATATACCCTTGCAGTCCTTGGCAATAATTTTTTTACATTTTGAAATTTCTTTCCTTGCAACTCAAAACATTCAAATTATTTCTCTTTTTACTACAAATTTTTAAGCAAGGCACAACACGCATACACATACATACATACGTGTAGCGCTACGTCTGTGTGTGCGTATGCATGTGCTCTGTTTGATTTGCTGATGACGTAGAACCGATTTGAATTCACTGTAACTTGTGTTCTATTTATCCGATCAAACTCAAATTTTGGGATCTGAGATTTTATATCAAATTCTATTATATTGGTAAATTTCATGGCGATACTCCAATTTTTGCAAAAAATTTTGTTCTAGAGCTATATGATATAGTAGTCCGATCCTGACAATTTTCAAACTCTATTATCTCCCGGCTAAAAGTAGCTCAAATATAAAATTTCATTCCGATAGCTCTTAAGATGCCAGCGTGAAGTTGATTTGCACAGACGGACGGACGGACGGACGGACAGACGGACATGGCTATATCGACTCAGCTTCTCATGCTGATCAAGAATATATATACTTTATGGGGTCGGAAATGTCTCCTTCTGTGCGTTACAAAAATCTGACCAATTTTATAATACCCTCTGCAAGGGTATAATAACATAATAAAAATTTACCATTGTGCCTTAATATTAAATGAAATATCAATAACAAATTCATTGCTTGACTAATTCCAAAGCATTTATGTAGCAAACACTATCACTAGGCTAGAACCTATTTCTTTTATCCAATTACCATTTTCATTATATATGTAATATATTATATATTATATATTATATATTATATTATATTATATATATATATTATATATTATATTATATATTATATATTATATATTATATATTATATATTATATATTATATATTATATATTATATATTATATATTATATATTATATATTATATATTATATATTATATATTATATATTATATATTATATATTATATATTATATATTATATATTATATATTATATATTATATATTATATATTATATATTATATATTATATATTATATATATATTAAGTTACTACCATGTAATTTATGGAAGGATTATGTGACCTTCCCCTGTCGAACAGGTTAACGCCACAGCGAATGTGCGAAAAATAATTTCAAAATAGATTGTTAAGCCACATCAACTCTTTGTTTGCCAAGTTGCCTTTGTCTGCTTGTTGTTTGTTTTGCCGTTGTGTGATGCCAAGTTACTTTGCTGGGACGGCTGCAAGTCGGATTACATGCCATGCGTGGCGTGACGTGGTCTGTCACGGCGCTGCGGCATTATGAATTGAACACAGGTGTCTTTTACACTTGGCCTTTGTCGGCAACGGCAACGGCAAAATCAAAGCGGTTTAGGAGTCCAATATTGCATACAAATGCAGGTTCAAGCCGCAACTTGTTGTTTGTTTTCAGTTGCTATGCCAGTGAGGGCTTTTTAAAGAGTTGATAAAACTTTTGACTGTATATAAAACTAATGATACAATTAGATTGCCAGAAAATATAAAGCATCGTTAGTAACATTTTTTGGTCATGTAGTAAAGCAAGGGATAATTTTATAAAAAGCTGCTCTTCTGCACTAACCATAGAATACATAGATGCGTCAAATTCACGATTTTTGATTACAAACGCTAGCTTGAGCGTGGAACCCCAGAGAACTTCGGCAAAAGCCGAACAGCTTAGAACCCCAGAGAGCGGCCACAGCGAGAGCGAAGAACATTCGCTCGCAGCAGTGTCGCTACGCATCGAAAATAATTGTCTGCCACAGACTACCGAACGACGCAGGCAGCTCTATGTCGCTTGTCATTTCGTTCTGTCTATGTATGTGTACACTCGTCGGTACATGCTCAGGCTTCGTAGTGTGTGTGTGACGTGAAGTTGTACAACATTGCATTTCAATAGCTCGTTCGACAAAAAATGTTCATTTTCGACAAAACTGCGATACAGAATATCAAAAATATTGGCATCAGTTGTGTATGTAGCCCGGTGGCTGTATCAATAGAGTGCTCGCGTGGCGATCCGAATGCTGCCTGGTTCGATTTCTAGCTCAAAATTGAAAAATAAGGTTTTATTTCTTTTTTATATTTATTTTTTTAATAAAAAAAGATTAAAAAAGAAAAATAAACAAAAAAATTTGGGACTGAATTATTTTCGATGCATAGCGACACTGCTGCGAGCGAATGTTTTTCTGGGGTTCTACGCTGTTCGGCTTTTGCCGAAGTTCTCTGGGTTTCCACGCTCAGGATAGCGTTTGTAGTCAAAAAATCTTGAGTTTGAAGCATCTATGTATTCTATGGTTAGTGGTAGTAGTGTATCTTTCTATATACATGTAAATTTATATGTGTATGTTGATGTCTGTGCGTGCTTGTATTTGCCTAGGCAAGTCCTTTTTAAGCACAAGGAAATACTTTTAGACCATACTGAGTTTTTGTTTCTGTTATTGTCGTTCTTGATGTTGTTGTTGTTGTTATTGTTGTAGATGCTTGAGTTTCTTCATTATGCCAGCCGAAATGATTTAAACGCGCTGCGGTTCCAATTAGGTTTAAATATTTATGCCAACCAGCACAGTACAGCATCAAGTATGTCAACATCAAGGAGCAAACTTTGTATCTCATTTAGAGTGAATTAATAAAAGATTTTATTGAAAGTCAAGATGAGTGAGTGAAAAGTTCCATAAGGGAAATTAGAAAGCTGTACGAATCCTAAGAAAATTTTAAGTTAAATTTTATTCCATTTCCACTCTGATAAACCTCTTGCGCAACTAAATATTTTTTCTTACTGAATAGGGATTTCCGAAGAGAAAAGAAAATAACCCAATCTTCATTCGTTGAATTCAAAATATGAACTGATTTTATTTACAAAAGTATATGATTATATGATTATATATGATTATCTTAGGCTCTAGGAGGTAACAATTGTTCTTAGAAGTTCTTATTGTAGACTCACACCCACGTATTTGGGGGTTGAAAATTTATTATTATTTTGGACACGGCGTCGGCCACTTGAAATCCTGCCGTTGTGATCTTTTTGGGTTAGTTTAGAATTACAAGTGTTTTTTCCCACATGGTGTGTGGCTGGTTGTAATTCTAGTCATATGCTAGATTAGTTGTTTGGCACAAAGGTACAGTTGTATTGTGTTTTCTTTAGTGCATCTGATTTGGTGAAGCCCGCTCAGATGAACACTATGTTTATTCTTAAACATTCTGCAAAGGGCCACCAAATGCGGCGTTTCGGACTTTATTTTTATAGTTAGTTGTCTTATACAAATTATTATTAATATTTTCATTAGTAAGATGACTATTATTAAGAAATCATGATCAGTTACATGACGGACGTTCAACCTAGTCAATCTTATGTTCCATTACCGATTGTAACTGACTTCCTATTCTTACCAATTCTGCCGTATGTATTACTAAGTTGGCTTCTACTTGTTTTTAAATTATTTGGCATATTACTTAACGATTTCTGTTTTGGGATATCTACCCACTCCTGATGTGTATTAGTGTGCTGACTTCTAGCCTTTTTATAAGGTGGAGAATTTAAGAAATAACTACTTTTACTTTTTGACCTGTTCCAATGTGATCTTTGCTCTACTATTTTGAAATATCGCTGATTGCTGAAATTTGAGTGGTTATTCTGCTCATTATTAAATGTTGTCCGCTTATAATTATTTTGCCATATCTGCTTTTTTTGGTAGTACAGTTTCGGACAATTTACTACCGGAATCTATTTTAATATTATTTTTTAGATAATCATTATCTAATTGAACCATTGCCTTCTGAATATTTTCATTTTTTACTGGCTCTGGGATATATACTTTTTCTTTCCTAGTTTTCAATTTACCTCCAATGTGAGGTTCTGCCGGGGGCCATAAATTTATCTCTTGAGTTTTGTTCTTGTATTTGTTTGGAATTGTATTATTTTTATTTTGATTGTTCAGAACCTGTGACATCTATTGTTGTTGCCACTACAGATTTATTCTGATTTGATTTGGTGCATCCCGAAACGATCCAACCAAATTGAGTATTCTGGCGTAGCAGGCCATCAATCTTTGTAAATCCACCTTTTAAGATTTGGGTATATACGTTTACTCCCATTATTATATCAACCCTACCAGGTTTATAAAAGGTAGGATCAGCTAGAACGTAAGTTTGCCATTTTGACATACCCACGTTTGCTATTTTTAATGGAAGAGCTTTCATTAACTTAGGCAACACAATTGCCTCAACCCTAAGATGTCCTTTCCAAGGATTTCGAGTATTCACATCTATTTTTACCTTTAATTTTGATTTATTGGATTTTATTAAGGACACGCCACTTATTTCTGTATATTGTTTAATTTTAGGTAATTTCAATATTTGAGCGGCCTCTTCGGACAAAATGGTGCTCTGTGAACCACAATCAATGAGGGCTCTTAGAGTCTTATATCCTCCATTTATATTTTTTACTTTATTACAGCTGTGGCCAACAGTGTTGGTTGTGCGATTACACAAGTATTAACTCTCTCCTGTCTTTCTTCAAAATGGAGTAAGGTATGGTGTTCCTTACTACACAATGAACAGACCATTTCATTAGTGCACACCTTATTGCTTGAATGGTTCAAGCATCTTATGCAAAGCTGCACTTTTTTGGCTGTTTCATACCTTTCAGTAGGTGTCAAACCTTTAAACTTATAGCACTTATAAGCTTTGTGCCCGGCAATTTTGCAAATCGGACATTTATCTTCGACTTTAAAACAGTTTTTAGCGGTTTTTCTCTTCTTTACTCATGACACTTAATAAGCAATATCTTTGCTCTAGGTATTCCATTACATCAGATAGTAATTGTATCTACCTTGTTTTTCTAATTTGACTCTCATATAATTGTAGAGTCTCTCTGTCAAATTTCCGAAGTATGAGTTGAGCGACTTTTACGGAAACTTCATCGGACAAATTTGCTTTAATTTTAATTAAGTGTATTGATTCATTAATTATGTCAATCACTTTTTGCGGATTCATTGTTGATCATAGGTAAATCAACGATCCGACTTCCGAAAATACCCTCCGATTATTTTCATACCGCTTGGTTAACAATTCCCAAGCGGCACTATAATTGTCAGCTGAATCTGACAATAGATGGGCTACCATGCTCATGGCTTTGCCCTTTAACGCGGATTTCAAATAGTTCAATTTAAGCGTAAGACTTAGATCCTCTCTTTTTTCAATCAGTTCCGCGAATAATTCTACAAACAAGTCCCATTCTCTTGGCTCTCCAGAAAATGTGGGTACTTGTATTTTTGGCAACACCGGTAGTTCGCCTCTCACGGTAACATTCTCAACTTTCAAATTTTTCTGATCATTTACTTTCTCTTCTAAGTGTTCGGTTACACCACTCTGTATCATTTGGCTATGGTAACTAATCCATTGCTTCTGAATCTCAGTTAATTCATTAAGAATCTTGCTAGTTAACTTACTAGCATCTAACTCTTCTATCTTCTTTAATCTTTTGTGCAACTCGTGTTGCTTCCCTAACAATTTTTCAGTTTTGGTAGGGAACATTTTTGTTTTATGCGTATATTAGGATATCGATATAAGTATATAATAGTAAAAATAGATAGATGTACTTATAACTATCTTAATTTATATCTTATCTGATGATCCTGTTGTTTACACCGTTCGCCACTGTTGTCCGCCAAGTAGAGTTTGCCAAGTAGGTTTTGCCGATAATCTGCTGCTGCTTGTCTGCCAATGGGTAGGGTTTGCCGATAGTTTGCTGGTGGTTCGCCGTTTTGTTTGCCTCTCCTCTGCAACTATCTTGTTGCTCTGCTGCTGTCTCTAGTTGCCGACTTGCAACTATATATATAGCGTATATATACACTATGTAATAAAAATTTTTTACTTTCGATATTAGGGCTTCGAATACGCCACATACAAAAACTCCCGCCGCCGAAATTACTACAGTTGCTCCACTAGCCAAACTGTCTTTAAAATCGGACGCAGGCACTTTTTAATTATTAAGCAATATTTTGCTTTTTGTTTTATACTCTGTCTCTTACCACTGGTGGGGGTGGAGTTGTTTTATTTTTGCTACCTTTAGCTGATCTTAGCATTCACACTTGCATAAGAATTCAGACTTTAAGGAGCTGATTCAATCTCTGAGTCTCTTACCACTGGTGGGGAAAACTGCAGAGTTCCCTTTTCTCGAAGGACCAAAATGAATCCGGTTCGAAGGACCAAACTGAATAGGGATTCCCGGAGAGAAGAGACAATAACCCAATCTTCATTAGTTGAATTCATAATATGAACTGATTTTATTTACAAAAGTGCGGAGTTTATATATGATTATCTTAGGCTCTAGGAGGTAACAATTGTTCTTAGATGATCTTATTCTAGACTCACACCCACGTATTTGGGGGTTGAAAATTTATTATTATTTTGGACACGGCCACTTGACATCCTGTCGTTGTGATCTTTTGGGTTAGTTTAGAATTACGTGTTTTTTCCCACATCGTGTGGCTGATTGTAATTCTAGTCATATGCTAGATTAGTTGTTTGGTACAAAGGTACAGTTGTATTGTGTTTTCTTTAGTGCATCTGATTTGGTGAAGCCAGCTCAGATGAACACTATGTTTATTCTTACACACTTACAATCAAATTTAATTGTTATTAAAATATTGACTTTGGCGTAGTAGAAAGAATTCTCTTTAAGATAAATGATGTTTTGTGTTTTTATACCCTTGCAGAGGGTATTATAAAATTGGTCAGATGTTTGTAACGCACAGAAGGGGACGTTTCCGACCCCATAAAGTATATACATTCTTGATCAGCATGAGAAGCTGAGTTGATATAGCCATGTCCGTCTGTCCGTCCGTCCGTCCGTCCGTCTGTGCAAATCAACTTCACGCCGGCATCTTAAGAGCTATCGGAATGAAATTTCATATTTGAGCTACTTTTAGCCGGGAGATGATAAAGTATGAAAATTGTGAGGATCGGACTACTATATCATATAGCTCTAGAATAAACATTTTTGCAAAAATTGGAGTATCCCCATGAAATTTACCAATACGATAGTATTGGATATAAAATCTCAGATCCCAAAATTTGAATCTGATCGGATAAATAGAACACAAGCTACAGTCAATATAAATCGGCTCAAATCGGCCTGCTGCCTACTACGTCATCATCAAATCAACAGAGCACATGCATACACACAACAGACGCAGCGCTACACAAACTGTATGTGTATGCGTGCCGTGCTTTGCTTAGGGAGTGATGCAAAAAGAAGAAACAATTGTAGTAAAATGAGTAATAATTTGAATGTTTTGTTTGTGTATTGACGAATTGAGGGAAAGAAATTTTTAAAATGTAAAAATATTATTGCCAAGGACTGCAAGGGTATAAAAACTTTGGCATAGCCGAAGATAGCTTCTTTGATATTTTTTTAATTCACTTTATTCAATTACAAGATTGTTTATTAACAAAGCTATTGATAAGTAACTGAAAATTTCAATTTTTCCAAGAGCCGAAAAGTAGGCTAAACAAAATGAGAAAATATCCAAAATGGAAAATGTAAAATGCAACTGTAAAAGCAGTCTGAAATTGAAAACCCAAACTTGTGTCCAGTAGTTTGTAGTTTCTATGTTGTTGATTCCGGATAACTTCGATGGATGGACAATGTGACAAATAGGAAAAAAGATATCCCAATATGTTTTCTTTATTTCCACAGCGCCCATGGTAAAGGAAATTCTTGACGCGTGTATGTATGAAATGAAAATACAATTCAGGACAAAAGAAATGAATCCGAATCTTTATACTTGTAGAATATTTAAGATATCAAAGTTTGCAAAATTTTCAATCGTTCAAAGAAATTTATTTAATAAATAAGAATTAGTAAATACTTATTTTTATAATGTGATTGGGCAGTGATTATAAATTACAGCCAATCACCTACTAGCTATAGCTACTACGCCTTGAATAAATACTATTTTCCGAAAACATTTCATTTTGAAAGTTGTATAAATTATAAATTATAAATTATATAAATTATCTTTAAATAAACCAGACATTAGTGATTTATCGTTATTAAGTGGAATAAATTTTATAAATGAAATGAATGCTGAAATGTAGATTACATTTAATAACACATTTAATTGTGACTTACTTTTTCTACATACAAGCAAAAAGGATCTTACAGGGAAAATGCATACAAAATTGGCTTTAAAATGCATAAGCAAATTAGCTCTGACAGTCTATGTATGTATAAGGATAGCAATTGGTGTGCCCAGGGCCAAGTCCTTTTCCACATAAACAATATGTTTTCGTCATATGCAATTTCCAAAGCAATTAACCTATACGCTCCGCTGACTGGAGTTAACATGCTTGCCTCCACAACTTGTGAGATATGAAATCAGGCATAGTATTCCCAATAAGGTTTGGGTCTATTCTGGTGCTTTTTGTTAAATTGAATTTGTTTGTTTGACACTCTCACAACTGATTGTGACACTAAAAACTTAACATCAACAAATACGAGGTAAAGGGAGAATGAAAATTGAATTAAATATTTAGCAGCATATGCCATGTAGTTGTTAAGTTATTACCTATAGTGTTGGCTAACGTCTGCGCCCTTGCGGAGCCCCAAACTGCTCGCTTTGTATGATGTGGCCTTCGGATGATTTCCACCGAGGCGGCTTTGAGGCACTTGCGATTAGGCAGGAATAAAATTATCAGGGTAACTTCAAGTTGCTTTATTTTCTTAACCTAAAACTAAGTAGTACAATTTTCGGTGGGCAAAATGCAACCACATCGAACGAGATTAATTTCAAGAGTAAAAATTCAGGTACAGCAAACCATGCTGTCTTTTACAAAATTCAAAGTTCTGGAAATTTCCATAGAAGAAGTAAGCAAGAAAAGAATTAAAGTAACGGAACTCCAAGTTTGTCTCTTCAAAGTAATTTGCGCTGTTCTTGGTCTCTCTCTCTCTTCGTTCGTTTTCTCTCTTCAGCAAAGAGTGTCTTGATTCAGTTGTAGCCCAAACATTCTCCCCCCTTTGATGATGACGATCCTTATCATCAAATTCACGTCCGGAAGACTCCTGCGAAAAGAATAAACTGAAACAAGAAAGTAACAATTTAACGCTTAGGTGTAGGGTTGGTGTCATTCTCCATCCAATTCTCCTGAATAGGCAATGGACAGAGTTTGGCTACCGGTCGTTTCATGAGCCCATTGACTGTCTTCAAAGTCACCACTCTCACTAGTCCATCGGGTCCTGCATGTGTCTCCATAACCCGACCTAGAGGCCATTGATGAGAAGGGAATCGCTCGTCTCTGATGAGCACTATGCATCCAACTGTTAGATTTTCCTTGGTCTGCAGCCATTTTGGTCTCCTTTGTAATCGTGATAAATATTCCGAATTCCATCTTCTCCAAAACTGTTGTGCATAATATTGACAATTTTTCCATCGATCAATCAGAGTAACCTTAGCCAATTCCGGGGCAGGAGGTGCTAAAGGCGCTTCACAGATCAGAAAGTGACCGGGTGTTAATACCATTAAATCGTCGGGATCATTTGATAGGGGACATAAAGGTCTTGAATTTAAACAAGACTCAATTTGCGCCAACGTAGTTGCCACATCCTCAAATGTTAAAACTTGTTCTCCGAGAGTTCTCTTCAGATGATACTTCATGGACTTCACTCCAGCCTCCCACAATCCACCAAAGTGTGGCGCTGATGGTGGGTTGAAATGCCAGGTGATTCCCTTTCTCAATAATGTTGGTGCAATATGTTTCGTACGAACAATATGCCAGTTTGTCCATTTGCAATTTTTTGTTGGCTCCAATAAAATTAGTACCGCAGTTACTAATAACGTCTGTGCATAGGCCACGTCTGCCAATGAAACGGTTAAATGCTCCTATAAACGCATTTGAGGTCAGATCTCCAACTGGTTCCAAATGAATGGCCTTCGTCACTAGACATACGAACACAGCAATGTATCCCTTCTGGGATATACGTCCTCTTCCTTTGCAGGGCGAAATATTTACTGGTCCAGCGTAATCCACTCCAACGGATGAAAATGCCCTAGAAGGGCGTAACATTCCCATTTTCTGACCTGCAAATTGAGGCTTCATATTAAAACACGTGATACATTTATGAATTTTAAACCGAACTGCATTGCGTCCATTAATAATCCAGAATTTCTTTCTTATAAAATTCAGCGTTAGTGAGGTTCCTCCATGCAAGGTGCAAATATGACTGTAAGATATGACCAGATCTGTAAATGGATGTTTATACGGTAATATATAAGGATATTTTTCATTTATGGGCAACAGGGAATCTCGGAGTCTGCCTCCGACACGTAAAACACGTTCGTTCGCATCAAAATACGGACTAAGAGACAGTAGTATGCTGTCTTTTGCTAATAACCTTCCTTCCGATAGAGCCTTCCATTCAGAATCAAAACAATCCTTCTGCACCATCCTAATCAATTCACGTAGGCCCTCTTCTAATTCCACAATTGAGAGTCCTAATCCCTCTTCGTTCTGCCACAGATGTACGACAATTAAATACGAAACGTTTTATATATGATATAATCCATACGAGTCGTGTATACGATGAATACTTGCTGATAAATGCTACACTTGGCATTTCTTTTTACTGCTATGTTATGACAGGTCACCTTTCTGACTTCAGTGTCAACAACCGACAGCGAATCCGGATCAATAGCATTACAAGGCCATTCGATGTCCGATCCTTGTAACCATGATGGCCCATGCCACCATAATTCACACGATGCCAACTTGGTTGCACTCATGCCACGGCTTAGATAATCTGCAGGGTTATCTTTCGATGCGACGTGTCTCCATTGCCTTTCGTCTGAGATTTCCAGGATTTTGTTTATTCCATTGGACACAAATACTTTCCAGTTGGCAGCTCCACCACGGATCCAACTGATGGTTATCATAGAATCTGACCAAAAAATAGTGTTCGAATAATTAATGTTAATTCTTAGATTCTCCCTTAGATACTTATAGATTTTGGATGCTTCAAGCGCAGCACATAACTCTGCCCTAGGTATGGTTAGTTGTTGTTTAGTTGGCGATACTTTTACCCTTTGTCAATAACAACTCTGTGTGATACTTATCCTCTCCAATTGGGAAGCGTAAGTAAGCTGCAGCTCCATATGCCCGTGACGACGCATCGCAAAAGAGGTGCAGTTCAGCCACACCACCCGATAGCCCCCATGTAACGTGCCGTGGTATTCGTATAGTTACTATGTTTGGTAACTCCTTCACGAATTTCTCCCATTCTCTCTTAATAGTGTCCGGTAGTGTGCTATCCCAGCCAATTTTCTCCTTCCATAGATGCTGCATGAGAACTTTGGCAGTAATAATTATTGGACTAAGCCATCCCATGGGATCAAACAGTCGTGCAATTGGCGATAGTATTTTCCTCTTTGTAGGTGAGGTCGTTGGTGGAACGACATTCAAAGCAAAACGGAACTCATCTTCCTTAGGACTCCAGTAGAGACCTAAAGTGCGAATAGTATCATTACCTTCTAAGTGTAACAATCCGCTTGATTCTCGATGCTCAACTGGTATGTTCTCTAAGAGCTTTGGGCAATTACTCGCCCACTTCCTTAGTTCAAATGTACCACTACGAAGCATTCCAATCACTTGGTTCTTGACATCCTCCGTCTCTGCAATACTTTCGCCACCAGACAGTATGTCGTCTACATACATTTGATGATTCACAACATTCACCGCCAGTGGATATTTCTCGCTTTCATCCATAGCTAATTGTTTCATAACTCTCATGGCTAAATAAGGTGCGGAGCTAGTTCCAAACATTACCGTTGTGCAGGCATATTCTGCCACATGATCACTAGTGTCCGGATTCCATAGAATACGTTGGTACTGCGCGTCGTCGGGTGGAACATTAATACATCTGTACATTTTTTCAACATCCGCCATAAATACCCATTTTAGCCCTCGCCAATTGAGAATGATTCCTTGAAGATGTACGTGCAATTTTGGACCAATTGCTAGAATCTCATTAAGTGATTTCCCATTACTCGTCTTGCTCGATCCATCGAAGACAACTCGTACTTTCGAAGTTGATGACGATTCCTTTATGACTGGGTGATGCGGTAGGTAACAATGTTCGACTCCCCCAATGCAGGATTGTCCATCTTACTAGTCCGTGACGTCACACGTTCCATTTGACCCAGCTCCAGATATTCAAACTCGCATCGCTCCGCAACCGTCTGTCCAGAGAATGTAATCGTTTTAACGCGCCTTCATATGATTCTCCAATTACCAATGATTTGTCCAAGTAAGTAAGAAAAGGAAGACGAACAACATATTTCCCAGACGGCATTCGGCTATGTGTCTTAACGAAGAAATCTTCCCACCAGTTATCCTCTACTGAAAGCCCACGTGGCTCTTCGTCGAATTGTTCTAGCTCCCAGAACTTACATAACAATTGTTCAAGTATCTCATCAGCTTCCTTCTTACGGACAGTTATGGTGTAGGACGATCTGCTACCAGCTTCTTGATTCGTTTTCCCTGATACAATGTATCCCAAAAGCGTATTTTGCGCCAGAGGCATACCACGTATTCCTCGATGCACTTCTCCTAACATCAGCTCATCGTAGATATCATTTCCCAGCAAAATATCAACTCCTTGTGAACTGAAGAAGTTAGGATCGGCGAACGGTAAGTCCTTCAGATGAGTCCACTCTTCAAATGGCAGTCGTTTGATTGGCATGCGCTTACTCACTATGGGTATTACTGACGCGAGCAGCTTGTATTTCGCATGTGGGTTGTAGATTGATCCTATGACAAGCTCCACCTGTGCTCTCGCATCTGTAATTTTAGTATCTGCTAATCCAGTAATCGTGATGTGAGCCCGTTTGCGCTGTAAACGTAGCTGCTGAGCTGCATTCTCTGAAATGAACGAAACTTGTGAACCTTGATCCAAAAACGCTCTAAATTGTAACGGATAGCCTTCTATCGACTCTACCCACACCGTTGCTGTTGGTAATTAAACCTCGTCTTTATGCCTTACCGCAATTTCTGTTGTACTCTTTCCACTTAAAGCATTCGCAGATGCTGTTGGGATAACTCCCTTCCTTAGTGTGCCAAGCGATCTCTCGCCTCCTGACTTGTCTACATGAAGTAGTGTGTGATGCCGTCCTTGACATTTTTCACAATTTACCGCACTGTCACATGCATCTATTCGGTGATTTGGTCTAAGGCATCTAAAACACAGTCGATGCCTCACCACACTTGCCTTTCGTTCCGATAGCCTCATCTCCTGGAATATCTTGCATACTCCGATAAGGTGTCCATCCCCTTGACAGACAATGCATAGGTCTGTCTCTCGAGTAACAAATGAAGTCTTTGTGTAGTTCTGGTTAAGTCGTAACCCATGTACACCTGGTCTTGCATTCCGATGTCTATCCCGTGATAGAATTCCCTCGATATTACCTGCTGACGCCGTAATCATTGTTCTGTACTGTGTTTCAAGATACTGACTGAGCTCCTCAAAGCTCGGCAGATTCTGTGTTGAAGATATTGACCGCTCCCAATCCACTCTTAATTGATTGGGTAATTTCTTCATCATGTAGTACACTAAAATTTCAGACTGTTGTCGCACATTCACACCAGTCTTCTCCAATGAATTCACACATGAGCGGCAAGTTTGCACAAATCTTCTCAAACTTTCCGTATCTCCATATTTAATTGGTAATTGCTGGTCGAACACATCCATGTAATGTAAAAATAACACTCGCTTGTTATCATACAAATTCATCAACATTCTCCAAGCCACTTCATAGTTCGCCGCTATTAGCGTTAGATGTTCAATATCCTTAGCTGCGTCTCCAACCAATGAATCCTTCAAATAATGAAAACGATGTAAGTCCGTCAGCTTCTCACAGTGGTGTACTCTTGTTAAAAACACCTCCTTAAACGCCGGTCACTCAATGAATTTTCCGCTGAAGGTAGGCAGTTTAACTGTTGGAAGTTTCACTTCCTCCAAAATTGATCCCATTTGTTCATGCACCGTCTGATGCAAACAAGACTCATCAAATGCAGTCGACGCCGGGATTCTCCGATCCTTATGTCTCTGCAACTCATTTCGAATCTCAGCTACTCCCATGATGTAGGTTTCTTCGAAACAGTCTCTGATGTCTTTGTCAAAATATCGACCCTTTATCTCCACATTATCTCGTTCTTGCACCAGTTGGTGATGATTGTGTGAAAATCTGCGTGAAGGTGGGCCAGCGAGTCCAATCTGGCTTCCAGATGACTCTCGGTATGTACCAATTCCTCCGACTTATACCGCGCCAATGACTTCTCCAGCGAAGTAAGTAATGTGATTTGCTCCGTAGTCAACGGTAGCAGTTTTTCAGCCATAATGAACACCTACCCAAACACATCAACGTTAAATTGTACTCACCCAAATCAGTCTATTCACTGGTAATTACACTCCAAATCCAATCGCCAAGGTCAATCCTCCCGGGTTTCGGCACCAAAAATATGTTGGCTAACGGCTGCGCCCTTGCGGAGCCCCAAACTGCTCGCTTTGTATGATGCGGCCTTCGGATGATTCCCACCGAGGCGGCTTTGAGGCACTTGCGATTTGGCAGGAATAAAATTATCAGGGTAACTCCAAGTTGCTTTATTTTCTTAACCTAAAACTATTACAATTTTCGGTGGGCAAAAAATGCAACCACATCGAACGAGATTAATTTCAAGAGTAAAAATTCAAGTACAGCAAACCATACTGTCTTTTACAAAATTCAAAGTTATGGAAATTTCCATAGAAGAAGTAAGCAAGAAAAGAATTAAAGTAACGGAACTCCAAGTTTGTCTCTTCAAAGTAATTTGCGCTGTTCTTGGTCTCTCTCTCTCTTCGTTCGTTTTCTCTCTTCAGCAAAGAGTGTCGTGATTCAGTTGTAGCCCAAACATATAGTGAGGCAATTCATTGGCTTGACAGGATCAACAATTACAACATTGGCCCCATTGTTCCAATTGAATTTAATTTAAAATCTCGTTTAATATATATGTTAACCTACTTAAAATACAATCAGAATGGTGTGTTCCACGAAATGAATACCCAAATTGAGGTTTACACATTAAAAATTTTGTATCCCATTGGGTATAGAATGTCAACATACTGGAATTGTTGTACAGTTTTCTTTACTTTAAAATTAGTTGAAATTTTGGAATTTTTGCATGGTGTAATATATACAAAATTTGTGTATACACACAATTAATTGAACGGTTTAGGTGAAAAATAATTTAAAAGATGCGAATTGCCTGATGGACATATCTATATGCCAGCTTTTCTCTCTGCTGCTGACTTTTTGAGAGAATAAAATTCAATCAGTTTAAAAGTAAATTGAAAATAAAAGACAAAGGTTTGACTTGGTCTGTTAGCTATCAGAGAATGAGTTCATTTTCTTGGTCGTTTTTTTATTAATGTTCTCTGCGTTGATTGTATTTCCACAGGTTAGCCGCAAGGTGGATAAAGCGTTTCTAATTTGAACTAGATGGCCGGAAAACTTTAAAAAAAGTGTCTCTTGCATACTCACATCCACACACCTAACGTTGGTAATATAACAATTGAAATTGAATTGCCAATTTTGTTATCCCACTTTCAATTTTCATCACTTCTTCAGCTGTTTTTCTCTTGGTTTATTGTATTCCGTGTTTTTTTTTCTCCCTTTGGTTTTTTTTTATTCTACTTGTATTGATGATACCTCCGGCACGTACTAGTCTCTGCCGTTCTCTGGTTATATCAGTTGGGCAACTTATCAGGCTTGTGTAAGGTAAGGATGGGAGAGCATGCGTCATCATAAAGCGGCATCGTCGGCATTTGCCATCATGTTCAAAATGTAATTAAAGTTTATGGCAGTTATCTTTCGGCCAACAATGAATAAATGTCACTGTGTGTTTCCGTGTCTCTCTGTGTGTGAGTGATTAATGGCAGCGGATTTAGTAAAAAACCAGAGGGCCGGGGTTAACTTCGACCGCGTCGAAGTTTGTATACCCTTGCAACTTTTTGGGTTACTCTTTCCTTACTCATAGTCATCAAAGTGTAAAAACGTTTTATCCAAAAAGTCTAATGTTTGCGAAAGAACGGCCTTCAATCTTAGCATAGGATATATCGAACTTTTTGAGGAAAGTCGCTGTTTTCCACCGATCGTTTCTATGGGAGCTATATGATATAGTTACCCGATCTTTACCAAATTCGGCACAGTCACTAACAGGCATATTTAACTATCAAATATTTAATTTAAAAGCAATCGCATTAAAAAGTAACGAAGTTATTGACAAAAGTCACTGTATTCGACCGATCGTTCCTATGGGAGGTATATGATATAGTCACCCGATCTTGACCAAATTTGGCACAGTCGTTTATAGCTACAATAAACTAACTTATATAAAATTTAAAAAGCTTAAAAGTAACAAAGTTATTGAGAAAAGTCACTGTTCGTGACTTTGCCGTTTGTATGGGAGCTATATGATATAGTCACCCGATCTTGATCAAATTTGGCACAATTATTAATAAGAACACAAAACTGACCAATGCCAATTTTTATGACAATTGCTGATAAAATAACGAAGTTATTGACAAAAAGTCACTGTTCGTGACTTTGACGTTTGTATGGGAGCTATGTGATATAGCGGTCCGATCCGGCTGAGTCCGAGATATACAACGCCTGCAGTATATACGGTCTCGAAAGAGTTCGCGTTGATCCAGACGGACGGACGGACGGACATGCATATTTGAACTCGTCTCGTCGTGCTGATCAAGAATATATATACTTTATATGGTCTGACAAGGGGAACTTCAGGTATGCGAATCACCGATTTGGATGAATTTTGGATATGTTATAGAATACCCCGTCATTTGAAGCTGTGTGAAATATTTCGACGCACTATTCTATATTTTCCTTATAAATCGCGTTTAAAGCTATAGCTTGGGTGACTTATACGTAAAACGCCAAAGCGATTTCAAGCAGCTGGGTGGTGTAATGGGTAGAGGTCCTGGCTAAAGTTGACGGAACCCCTGGTTCAACCCCCGCCCGAAACTAGTTAGTTTTGGATATTAATTTTTTGCCTTTTTAATAATTATTTTTTTAAATAGCAAAATATGGCATTTGATGATTTTTGATTGAATTATTTTTTTATGCCTTTACAAAAACATAATTGTAATAAATAAAATAATATAAATAAAATACACTAATTAACTAGTTTCTTCACATTTTTTGTTGTGATATACACCATAAAAACTTTAAATACATATGTACATTTTTTCAAAACCATGAACATGCCAAAATGATGCTTTTGTCCAAAAATATACCAACTTTAAATCAAGTTAAAAGAATAAAACCAAATAAAAAGTTTGGAAAACTACTCTCTCATCTCATCTCATCATCAACTTTGAAGCGAACCATGTATGCTTGAGCATTCCCTTCAATATCAGGGATGACAAGTGGACAAGTGGTCTTCTTTTGATAAAATTTCTAGATTTTCTTCATTATCATATTTTTAACCTGGCGGAAAAATACAGTTCGTAATATTGTGCTTATAGGTAGTACTACCTCAAGCGTACAAGCTTTAACAAATGTACAAAAAATCTTTCCGATGACAAATCATCACAAAACATATATTGCTATGTATTTAAAAAAATAATTATTAAAAAGCCAAAAAAATTAAAATCCAAAACCAACTAGTTTCGGGCGAGGGTTGAACCAGGGTTCCGTCAACTTCAGCCAGGACCTCTACCCATTACACCACCGAGCTGCTTGAAGTCGCTTTGGCGTTTTACGTATAAGTCACCCAAGCTATAGCTTTAAACGCGATTTATAAGGAAAATATAGAATAGTGCGTCGAAATATTTCACACAGCTTCAAATGACGGGGTATTCTATAACATATCCAAAATTCATCCAAATCGGTGATTCGCATACCTGAAGTTCCCCTTGTGAGATGCTTCGTTCTAAGCGTTGCACACTTCTGACCAAAATTAATATACCCTTTTTTCAAGGGTATAAAAAAAAAACACACACAAACAATCCTACCGAAGAAGATAAAAATGAAGACAGGAAATAACTACAGCTGACTCAAAAGAGACGGGGGGTCCCCAACTGCTTGCCCAATCTACTTAGTTTATTATGTTTTTTGATTAAGAAACTTTCAATCTGCTGCTTGCCAAAATTTTCTAATTGGCAATAGTACATTAGGAAATTTTTACGCTGATTTATATTATATTTTTATATTTTTATTATGATTATAATCATCAATAATATTGTGAATCTGCATACCACAAAGAAATGTTCCAAATTCACATCAATGCAAAATCACAAACTACCAATAGGAAATACTTTTACACCACATTGAGTTTTTGTTTCTGTTGTTGTCGTTCTTCATGTTTTTGTTATTGTTGCAGACGCTCGAGTTTCTTCATTATGTCAGCCAAAATGATTTAAACGCGCTGCCCAGCGCGCAACCAGCACAGTACAGCATCAAGTATGTCAACATCAAGGAGCAAACTTGGTATCTCATTTAGAGTGAATTAATAAAAGATTTTATTGAAAGTCAAGATGAGTGAATGAAAAGTTCCATAAGGGAAATTAGAAAGTTGTACGAATCCTAAGAAAATTTTAAGTTAAATTTTATTCAATTTCCACTCTGATAAACCTCTGGCGCAACTAAATATCTTTTCTTACAATCAAATTTAATTGTTATTAAAATATTGACTTTGGCATAGGTGAAAGAATTCTCTTTAAGATGTTTTGTGTTTTTTTTTAATTCACTTGTTTATTAACTCAATCCATCATCCATTTGCAACCGCATCTATTAAGAGATAGAATTTGTATGCGGGTTGGTGCGGGTTTTGTTGGTCGCAAGCCATCAAAATGTTTCGCAATCCACATATTCACTTAAAAAGCCAAAAATAATTTCAAATTTCATTTTCGCTTATTGGATATTGTATTGGTAGAATTGATAAATTTAATTGATATTTTAATATAAGGACTAAAAACTTTAAACTATTCATTCTTTTATCCTTGATTGATTTAATAGTAACATTCAATTCGTTCAATTTTCCAAATACTTTCATTTGCGTCTGTTACAATTTCTCAAGGACTCAGAGTCCGATTGTTAAGCCACATCAACTTTTTGTTTGCCAAGTTGCCTTTGTCTGCTTGTTGTTTGCTTTGCAGTTGTGTGATGCCAAGTTACTTTGCTGGGACGGCTGCAAGTCGGATTACAAGCCATGCGTGGCGTGACGTGGTCTGTCACGGCGCTGCGGCATAATGAATTGAACACAGGTGTCTTTTACACTTGGCCTTTGTCGGCAACGGCAACGGCAACGGCAAAAGCAATATAAAAATATAAAGCAACGTTAGTTAAATTTTTTGGTCATGTAGTAAAACAAGGGATAATTTTATTAAAAGCTGTTAGCATTGACTTTTAGTCAACACTGCGTATGCGCAATGTGTATGCTCTTCTGGACTCTATAGTAGTGTATCTTTCTATATACATGTAAATGTATACATATGTGTGTGTTGATGTCTGTGTGTGCTTGTATTTGCCTAGGCAGGCTTTTTTAAATACAAGGAAATACTTTTTACACCACATTGAGTTTTTGTTTCTGTTGTTGTCGTTCTTCATGTTGTTGTTATTGTTGTAGACGCTCGAGTTTCTTCATTATGTCAGCCAAAATGATTTAAACGCGCTGCGGTTCCAATTAAGTTTAAATATTTATGCCAACCAGCACAGTACAGCATCAAGTATGTCAACATCAAGGAGCAAACTTGGTATCTCATTTAGAGTGAATTAATAAAAGATTTTATTGAAAGTCAAGATGAGTGAGTGAAAAGTTCCATAAGGGAAATTAGAAAGTTGTACGAATCCTAAGAAAATTTTAAGTTAAATTTTATTCAATTTCCACTCTGATAAACCTCTGGCGCAACTAAATATCTTTTCTTACAATCAAATTTAATTGTTATTAAAATATTGACTTTGGCATAGGTGAAAGAATTCTCTTTAAGATAAATGATGTTTTGTGTTTTTTTTAATTCACTTGTTTATTAACAAAGCTATTGATAAGTAATTGAAAAATTACAGTTTTTCCAAGAGCCGAAAAGTAGGCTAAACAAATAACTTCGATGGATGGACAATGTGACAAATAGGAAAAAAGATATCCCAATATGTTTTCTTTATTTCCTCAGCGCCCATGGTAAAGGAAATTCTTGACGATTATTGTTTTTATTTTCTAGTTTTTTGTTTTCTTTGAATGATTTTTTGTATGAATATACTACACCTCCCCTTTTAAAGAATAAAGTAATATTATGGAGTTATTAATAATCATTAGATAATTGTGTAAAGGTAAAGGTGTATAATAAAGGTAAGGTAAAGGTGTATATTAGAAAAATTGTTTTTTTTTTTTTTTTTTTTGGTTTAGTTTGTGTCTGGAGAGACAAATTTTCTTTCTTATTTTGTTTTTGACAAACTGTTGGATTGTATATATATATTTTAGATGAATTAATTATAGTAGTTGAATCCATAACATTTTTTTTTATATTTTTTTTTTTTTTTGTTATTATTTTTGAAGATTTTAAATCCTTATGAAGTGTTTGTACCTTATTTTTATGGTCCAAAATAGGCTGAATCAAGCTTATTACCCTTTTCGTTTTTTAAGAAAACTTTGTCTTCTATTTTTATTTGAGAGTCTACTGATTTATTGTCATAAAAGTTTTTTTGTTTTTCCTAATGTTCTTGTAACATTGTTCTATCTCTATTATATGCTAGTTCTAATCTAAACTTAACTTCTTTACTTTGTTTACCAAATACAAGTTCATATGTGTTACTCATGGAGTTGTGTTAAAACAATACACAAAATATTGTAACCATATATCCCAGTAAGTTTTATCTATTGATATATATGAACGAATGTACTCATTGAATGTCCTATGACTTCTTTCAACGGTACCTAAAGTCTGGTGATGGTGTGCAGTAGATGTAATATTGTCTATTTTTAAATATTTGCACAAGTCATTTATTATTGAATTTTTGTAGTTTGTTCCCATTTCCGAAATGAACGTCTTCATTGGACCGTACTTTAGAATAAAGGGACTGGTACTGCTAGTAAGTATTTCGTCAAGTCACATATTAGAGTGACTGCGTATTCATTACCATTTTCAGAACGTGGTAGTGGAACGATCGTGTCTACTATCACTCTGTCAAAAGCATATTGTGGGGTTTCGGTTATAATTATAGGTGATCTTGTATGTTTCATCGTTTTCGACGTCAGGCATTTTGGACATTTATTAATGTAATTTTTAACATATTTAGTCATGTCTTTCCAATAATATCGTATCTTATTTTTTTGCAATTGTTTTATTTATGCCTGTATTATGCCTCCTTGAATTGTATCGTCATGGAATGTAGACAATATAGCTTCTTTTTATTTCTCATTATTTATTTGGGTATCCGGCGCTACTCTTAAAAATTTTAAAATTTTATTGCCCATATTTTTGAAAGATTCTATTGAAATAGTTTCAAAAATCTTTTCGCTCGGTGCCACTTTGACTTGGCTTTTACTAAGTATACCGGCGTCTTTTTCGAGCCTTTGAAAAAAACTTACCTAAGTCGAGAATTCCATTGGTATACGTATCTTACCATGTTTAAATGTGGTCGTACTTCGTCATTTACAATAACGTCATATACGTTGGGCTTGGAAGCTTTTTCAAGACTTTGCCTTGGCAATAGTTCTTTTTATTTTCTGCGCAGAAAGTTTTTTGTCTACTTTGGTGCCTGGTAGTGACTTTCAGGACTTTTTTGTTCATGTCAATTAAATCGGATATTGTTATCCTTGATAGGGCACGGGGCACGGTCTGCGCGGTCGGATGCAGTTTTACGGGTCTTGGCTGGCGTCGGGTGAACACCTGGGTTCGCTGGAGGGCTGATAGGCTCATACACGGGCCGCAGAGGGGTGTCCGGCATGGCGAGCACTTTACCAGGGTACGGCCCTGGGTACGGCAAAACGAACATTTTCTCTCGGGAAAACGCGCTCTGCTGGCCAGACGAGAGGCACCGTCTGGGGAAGATGTAAGCTGGACTGAATCCGGTGGTGTCGTTGACGCTTGAGTTGATCACTAGTGTTATTTCTGGAAGCCATTGATCCCGAGTGTTTTGCCCATTCACCAGGTATTGTGCAATCATGGTCTTGATGGTTCGATTTGCGCGCTCGGTAGGATTCTGCTGTGGAGAATATGGGGCGGTATGCTGCAGTGTAATTCCGGACGTTTCGCAAAAGTTTTTGAAAACCTTGCTAGTGAACACAAAATGCTTTTTCCAAAGCGGCTGAAGTGGCCTTGCAAAATGGTACCATCGCAACCCATTTGCTATATAAATCCAGGAAAACTAGTAACATCGTATTACCTTGCTTAGAACGTGTCAAAGGCCCGATAAAATCAATACACACGGTATCGAAAGATTCCGTGACTTGACGGGTGAGAATTTGACCGCTGGTTTCATTTGCGCCGGCTTAAACTGCAAGCAGGTGAGGCAGCAAGGTAGTTTTCCTGATTCCCAAGTGGCCGGCCGTGACTGCATTGTGACATTCCTTGAGTACTTGCGCTCGATGTTCCCGGGGCACGCATAGTTTCCAAGGTGTAGAATCGTGGTCGTCTGTGGTGGAGCACATCCAAAGATTGTCGCGATAGGGCAACGGCAATCACGTTCAGCTCACTTCACTGACGATACCAAGAGGCTATACCGAGACATCGACGTAACTCCTTGACATTGGTTAGATGGATACCAGCCTCGTGACCTAGAAATTGGGTCCGTTTTTTAAAGAAACGACATTTGTCTCGGTTGATTCTTAAATTGGCTTCTCGTAGACGTCGAAAGACTTCAAGCAGGTGTGAGAGATGTTCCTCGAGCGTCTTTCCGATTACGATAATATCGTCTAGATAAGCGAAGGCATGTGGTTCAATTTCGGGTGCAATCACGCTATCTAAAGCCCTTTGGAAAGTGGCGCATGCGGAGTGTAAACCGAAGGGCATGACTTTCCAATGGAATAACCCTCGTCCGGACACTGTGAAAGCTGACACTCTCTACTTTTGACCTTTAAATCTAGAGTAGAGATGTATTTCGCGTTCCTCAATATGGTGTATATGAGGCAAGGGGTATGCGTCGCGTACTGACTGAGAGTTCAATTGTCGAAAGTCTATACACATGCGAGTATCGCCAGTTTTCTTACCTACCAACACGATTGGTGAGCTGTGAGGGCTTTTAGATGGTTCAATACGGTCTTCCTTCAGCAGTGCGTCTACTCATTATAATCACTTGTTGGGCCGGATTACGGGGATAATACCTCTGTTTCATGCAGGAGTCAGTAAATTTATAAGAGCATTAGGCTGTGTGTGGTCATCCGCCACTAGCGATAGCTGAATTGTAGAATTCAAAGGGGGCAACTGTAACAGATAACCTCCGCAACGTGGTCCTGGTCTGGTCCCTCCGCCTGGCCCAGATTGAGACGGAGGTTTGGCCCGTTTCCCGAACGGCGGCAATACTCAATAGTACGTACCCCCTTCGTCTGCATTTCCAACAGAACAACACACTGGGCTTCGTGCATTCTCGTGCGAAGTGACCAGCTTCCGCACATTTTTATTTTGAACGGCGTTGCTCCTTTTCCAAGCATGCGCTGCGTCATCGCTACCTTGCTCCAATCGAATTGTCTCATAATTTACCACCAACTTGGTTAAGCCGGGTAACGTTTGGAAATCATTTCGTCGGGTATACAGTTTGTAATCTGGTAATAGATTTTCGTAGATCCTGTCGAGTTCCTGTAACGTCGAGTAATGAGCCCTCTTCAATATTATTCAAAGGTCTACTAGATACTCTTTGTATGGTTCCTGATGGCGTTGCTTTCGAGCGCGAATGCTATCCTCTAGTTTCTCAAAATACCGTAGGGTAGAAAATATTCTAAAAATTCGGACTTGAAATCGACCCATGTCATCTCCGGATACCCGCTGATTTGCCACCAACTTTCGGCCCTTCCGGTCAATAGGATGGCTATCCTCGGAGGCAGTGTCTCCGTCTACGTTCCGCGATCGAGGCATAGCTCCCAGTGGTACGGCCTGCCAGAGATTCATGGACTCGATTACGCTCACCGTGTTCGATGATCTCTGAGCCAGGAATACCGAAAGGTGTCGGAGAACCGGAGCGAGAACCAGAATGCGATTCGGAACGATAGTTAGTGTTTTGTGGTACCGATAGTTGGGAAACGATTCCATCAGGAGTGGGTGAGGGTGCTCTAGACTGGGGTTTTACATCTAATTTCTTGTCCCTGGCACTAAATTGGGCTTCGATTTTGGCAAGTCGACTCAATACCTGAGGATGGTGATCCTCCCTTGAGGTGAACTCGCGGAAACGATTCCTTAGGTCCTCCACTATTCCCCCGGTGTCCAATCCGAATTCGTCACAAAGCACTTCCAACTCGGCCTTGCGACGATGGTTTATCCAATGAACGCCCATTACTAGTATGTTAGTAAGGACTCGGGGTGGTAATATAAGATTAATGTTTAGAATATCCTTGGGAAAGTAATGGTCCTTGCTGCCGAATTTCCTGATGTCCTTTGCATTAATCTCCTTGGGTGCTGAGGTATCCTTGAAACTTAGCTCACCTTAGCGGTGAATGTCCTTGTCCTTGTTGATCCTTCCGTTGTAAATCCTTGTATTGATGAGTAGTCCTGTTGATGATCCTTGTCCAGTTGATATCCTTCCGGATTGAAGCACTTTTTTTCGATGTTATCTTCCTGAGTTCCAAATACTGACTGCCCTTCCCAGTACATATGCTTGGGCTTAAATGGCCCCTTGTGCTTTATTCTACTGTCTCTTTCACCCTGCTGCTTTGGGGTGAGAGTGGTGGATTTCTAGGTTACCCATACCCAGGTCCCGTTCAACTCGAAGTGCGGTAGATTATTGCCTCACTAATGACTCTCTGAGAGAGGCATTTTAATTCGTTGTATCTGCTTCTGGTAACCTTCACTCTTTTTCCTTCTCTCTTGTAAAAAAAAAAATTTTTTTTATAAAATTAATTTCCATATATGACTCCGTCGACGGCTCCGTTGTTGACTTTATCGCTAGCTCTGTCGGTAACTCAGTAGCTGAGTCCATTAATAATTCTCTCTGAAATATGCTGTTGATGAGATTACTACTCCTGTCGAAAACTCTGTTGATGACTCTGCTGATAATTCTGTAGAAACCCTGCCGAAGACTCTGCCGATTAATAAAGCTAATTTCTAGGTGCGGCTCTGTCGATGGCTCCGTTGATGACTCTATCGCTAGCTTTGTCGGTAACTCAGTAGCTGACTTCATTAATAATTCTCTCCGAACTATGCTGTTGATGATATTATTAATCCTGTCGAAAACTCTGTTGATGACTCTGCTGATGATTCTGTCGAAACCAGCCAGAGATTCTGCCGATTCTCTCACCTAGCATGGCATGACTTTGTGCGTGTTATATAAGTTAACACCATACAGCAGCATTAGCGGCTGCAGCAGCATCAGCCGCAGCAGCAGCAGCAACAGCGCTGATGCTGAACATCAGCAGCAGCAGCATCAGCTGCATCGGCATCAGCATCAGCGGCAGCAGCAGCAGCGCCATCTGCAGCAGCAAAAGGGGTAGCGGACAGGAGGAGGGGCAGCAGCGGAGTGTGGACAGAACGGTCCAGGTCAAATAAGAGGAAGTTAACTGGCGCCTGGGCAGGGACTCCTTCTTTCTCTTTTTCTCGCCCATAAGTGCCTTGAGCGAATGTGTTCCCAAAATAAGTATAGTAAATACAGTTCAAAAAGAGTAAAAAAAAAAAAAACATCAAAAAATCTAAGTTTTGTTTTTTGTGAATGCCCGCCGAAAAAAAGGGGATGGTTACACAACAAACATTTTGGAATCGCTGTCAAGAATTTGTGCATTGGATGATGTAACATTTCTCCGAATCTCAGCAAATACAATTTTTCAGTTGTTCTGCATGTGCCAAACAATTCAATAATTCTATTTAATCTGCGACGCTTCTAAATTCTTATGAAGTAAAAGCAGCGCGAAGCAATTGTTTCAATTGCTCTGCGTGTGCCAAACTTCCTTGGAACCCTGACAAGCTCAACATTTCTTGTCGCTCAGCGACAGCCGCTACGCACCTAAAATTCCTATGAAATAAAAACTGCGCAGATCAAATACTTCAATTATTCTGCGTGTGAGTGTAGCAAACGTTGTGTATCACCTTGCCACCTTCTCTGACAAATCCTTAAGTTTATTTTTGCTTTGCCAAGGATAAATAAATTCTCCGACAAATTCTTAAGCTTATTTTTGCTTTGTGTAACCGGGGTTCAAAACACTGTCGTTGAATGGCATAGGTAAGAAATTCATAAAATAATCCAAAATTTTTTTTTTGTTTTGTGTTGCCGAGTGGATGTGAAGTGTTGGTTTCAAAAAAATAAAAATAAAGTTTTAATTTTTTGTGTCCGGGGTTCAAATCTCTATCAGTGCATGATATAAAAAATAAAAGAATATCCGCTGAAAATTAAAGTGGTTAGAACCCAAAGCGTTAATTTGGAAGTGAAATTTTACATTCTCATTGGCGACATAAACGAATAAGGATTTAAAAAAAAGGGAATAACATTCGTTTAGCAATTGATGGGCTCTCGCGAACGTGGCGGTTGGCGGTCACCTACAAAAATATTAACGAGTGTCAAATCCACCGCGAGTGGCAAGTTTATGAAGAATAGAATAAAATAAAAAATGCGCAGGTATTGGCCATCAGTGATGCTTCCCACCGAAGGTATCCTCCCCTATGAGGATGTGGAGTCACCTCCACCTAAGTAGGTCCTTGTTAGGACTAATAGGGATAATGGAGATCTCCCTGAACCGACATAGGGGGGCATTACGATAGGCAGCCTTGCGACAATTAAAAACGAAAATATTCAAAAATTAAAAAGTAAAAGCAAATAAAAAAAAAAGAAAAAACACAATAAGAAAAAGAAAAAAAATATCAAAGAAGCTAACTTCGGCTATGCCAAAGTTTATATACCCTTGCAGTCTTTGGCAATAATTTTTTTACATTTTGAATTTTCTTTCCCTGCAACTGAATTCATCAATACACAAACAAAACATTCAAATTATTTCTCTTTTTATAATAAATTTTCTTTCTTCTTGCATCATTCCCTAAGCAAAGCACAACACGCATACACATACAGTTCTTGTAGCGCTGCATCTGTGTGTGTGTATGCATGTGCTCTGTTTGAGCAGCAAGCAGCGCTGCTTGCTGTCTACTAGGTCATCATTTGAACCGATTTGTGTTGACTGTAACTTGTGTTCTATTTATCCGATCAGATTCAAATTTTGGGATCTGTCAATTTATGTCAAATACTATCATATTGGTAAATTTCATGGGGATACTCCAATTTTTGCAAAAATGTTTGTTCTAGAACTATATGATATAGTGGCCCGATCCTGACAAATTTCATACTTTATCATCTCCCGGCTAAAAGTAGCTCAAATATGAAATTTCATTCCGATAGCTCTTAAGATGCCGGCGTGAAGTTGATTTGCACAGACGGACGGACGGACGGACGGACGGACGGACGGACGGACGGACGGACGGACAGACGGACATGGCTATATCGACTCAGCTTCTCATGCTGATCAAGAATGTATATACTTTATGGGGTCGGAAACGTCCCCTTCTGTGCGTTACAAACATCTGACCAATTTTATAATACCCTCTGCAAGGGTATAAATATATAAGGAATTAAATACAAAATAGACAATAGAAAATAGAAAATAAATAGACAAAATTTGTACATACAAACACTTATTACATTTTTTTCATCTTTTCACATAGCACCATCGTTCTTTGGAGAATTTGGAGTCTTTTAAAAACGGAAGAACTGCAAACTACACTGTTATATTTGGAGAAGGAAGAAATACTTACAACACTAACATACGATAATTAAATAACGGGAGAGTAAAGAAGTTGCCTCTAAGAAATTGTACTTCGAATTTATTTTGGGTCGAATAAAACCCACACATACCCAATTAAGGACAGTTTGGACTCAGCAATAAAGAAAGTTTGAAAACAAAATTTAATGAATAAAGCAAAAAAATCATACTCAATTTCATTCTAGAAAAATTAAATTTCATACATTATTGAAATAAACTGAAAAAAATTGATAGTTTTTATATTTTTAAAAATCGATAAACTGAAAAAATTTATTATTTTATTAAATTAAAAAAATAAGTTGGAGAATCAAACAGTCAATTACATGTTTGGTAGAACAAGTGGCAGTGTTGATCGAGGAGCTAAAAAACCAAAAGGAGAAAGTAACAATCTTAGAAGATAGACGTGGGGAAACTGTGGTCGAAGTGGTTAGCCCAACCACTCGCGCAATAAACGAATATGACCTTATGCAGATAGCAACCCTCCCCCGATTGCGTAAAGGAGATGGAAATATTTTCAGGCGATGCCTGTATGTTTACCGCGTGGATACGAAGATCAGATATAATCATCCAGGATTATCAGGTAGTGAGGGACAAGCCTATGTATAGGGCAGTGGTTCTCCATCTGAGATCCAAAATACGGGGCGACTCTAACGAAATTTGGCACACACGCACAAACACCCCTTACTACCAACCCCGACCCATGTATCGGCCTTCCTTTGCTACGTCATACGTTCCCCAAGAGCAACACATACCATGTCTTATCACCAACAAAACCTAATATCGTTATGCGTTACCTTCCAGGCCACAGGCTCTAACACCGGCTATAAAACTAGAAGCAAGTGGATCAGGCCAATCTAGGAGCCATTTCCGGAACTATGGGAATGGCAGTAGCCAAAAGAGGAACTCTTCTGATTCCATGAATCCCTTTAGAAAGGAACAACGATTATATCATATGGCCACTGACGGTGGCGTAGTAAAAGAACCCTCACACATGAACATTGTGGGAGACTCCACATCCGAAAATGGTGAATATGCCACACGCGTGGCACTTGCCCAGCCATCAAATTCGAAGAGAATCGAGATCGAAGATCAAGTAAATTTTATGGAATAGGCATATCCAGCGTACTCTACATAGAATACATTGATGCAGAAAGAAAGGTGCGACAGTTTTTAATCGACACTGGCGCAAACAAAAACTTTATTAGTCTAGATCTTTCAGAAGGTGCTATTCAACTACAAAAAACCTTCCTAGTACAATCAGCAAATGAACCCATAAAAATTTCACAATACCTCAATGGACCTTTCTTCGCTCCTCTGGGTAATGATATTCCACTAACCTTCTTTACTCTTCCTAAAAAGTTTCGATGCATTATAGGAGATGATACACTAAAGAAATTGAAATCGAAAATTGATAGGGAACATAACGTCTTAATCATAGAACCAGGGGTGGCAATACCACTTCTGAACCGGGAATCAACCCAACTTAATTTTGTCATTGAAGAAGGGCACCCCCAGGAAATCAAATCCATTATTGAGAAACTAATTAAAGAGTTCGCTTCCATATTCGACCCGGTTGCCCCTGGTGGCTCTGTGGAAACCCGAATCAAAGCAACATGTCGGACTAATACCCAAGAGCCCATCTATTCTAAGTTCTACCCCTGTCCAGTCAACATGTGGGACGAGGTTGACCAACAAGTCGATGAACTTCTTCGTGACTTCCAGTGTGGGTTGTCGCTAAAAAACCATAACCAAATGGGGAAAAACAGTTTCGTATGGTAATTGATTACAAACGATCAAATGGTGTCACAATACCAGATACCTATCCAATTCCTGACATTACATCTACGTTAGATAATTTAGGCAAGGCGAAACTCTTTACGACTCTTGACTTAACTTCCGGTGTTGGCTAACGGGTGCGCCCTTGCGGAGCCCCAAACTGCTCGCTTTGTATGATGCGGCCTTCGGATGATTCCCACCGAGGAGGCTTTGAGGCACTTGCGATTTGGCAGGAATTAAATTATCAGGGTAACTTCAAGTTGCTTTATTTTCTTAACCTAAAACTATTACAATTTTCGGTGGGCAAAAATGCAACCACATCGAACGAGATTAATTTCAAGAGTAAAAATTCAAGTACAGCAAACCATGCTGTTTTTTACAAAATTCAAAGTTCTGGAAATTTCCATAGAAGAAGTAAGAAAGAAAAGAATTAAAGTAACAGAACTCCATGTTTGTCTCTTCAAAGTAATTTGCGCTGTTCTTGGTCTCTCTCTCTCTTCGGTCGTTTTCTCTCTTCAGCAGAGTGTCTTGATTCAGTTGTAGCCCAAACCTTTCCCCCCAAACCTCTCCCCCTTTGATGATGACGATCCTTATCATCAAATTCACGTCCGGAAGACTCCTGCGAAAAGAATAAACTGAAACGAGAAAGTAACAATTTAACGCTTAGGTGTAGGGTTGGTGTCATTTTCCATCCAATTCTCCTGAATAGGCAATGGACAGAGTTTGGCTACCGGTCGTTTCATGAGCCCATTGACTGTCTTCAAAGTCACCACTCTCACTAGTCCATCGGGTCCTGCATGTGTCTCCATAACCCGACCTAGAGGCCATTGATGAGAAGGGAATCGCTCGTCTCTGATGAGCACTATGCATCCAACTGTTGGATTTTCCTTGGTCTGCAGCCATTTTGATCTCCTTTGTAATCGTGATAAATATTCCGAATTCCATTTTCTCCAAAACTGTTGTGCATAATATTGACAATTCTTCCATCGATCAATCAGGGTAACCTTAGCCAATTCCGGAGCAGAAGGTGCTAAAGGCGCTTTACCGATCAGAAAGTGACCGTGTGTTAATACCATTAAATCGTCGGGATCATTTGATAGGCGACATAAAGGTCTTGAATTTAAACAAGACTCAATTTGCGCCAATAGTTGCCATTTCCTCAAATGTTAAAACTTGTTCTCCGAGAGTTCTCTTCAGATGATACTTCATGGACTTCACTCCAGCCTCCCACAATCCACCAAAGTGTGGCGCTGATGGTGGGTTGAAATGCCAGGTGATTCCCTTTCTCAATAATGTTGGTGCAATATGTTTCGTAATGTACGAACAATATGCCAGTTTGTCCATTTGCAATTTTTTGTTGGCTCCAATAAAATTAGTACCGCAGTCACTATAAACGTCTGGGCATAGGCCACGTCTGCCAATGAAACGGTTAAATGCTCCTATAAACGCATCTGAGGTCAGATCTCCAACTGGTTCCAAATGAATGGCCTTCGTCACTAGACATACGAACACAGCAATGTATCCCTTCTGGGATATACGTCCTCTTCCTTTGCAGGGCGAAATATTTACTGGTCCAGAGTAATCCACTCCAACGGATGAGAATGCCCTAGAAGGGCGTACCCGTACTGCTGGTAGCATTCCCATTTTCTGACCTGCAAATTGAGGCTTCATCTTAAAACACGTGATACATTTATGAATTTTAAACCGAACTGCATTGCGTCCATTAATAATCCAGAATTTCTTTCTTATAAAATTCAGCGTTAGTGAGGTTCCTCCATGCAAGGTGCAAATATGACTGTAAGATATGACCAGATCTGTAAATGGATGTTTATACGGTAATATATAAGGATATATTTTATTTATGGGCAACAGGGAATCTCGGAGTCTGCCTCCGACACGTAAAACACGTTCGTTCGCATCAAAATACGGACTAAGAGACAGTAGTATGCTGTCTTTTGCTATTAACCTTTCTTCCGATAGCGCCTTCCATTCAGAATCAAAACAATCCTTCTGCACCATCCTAATCAATTCACGTAGGCCCTCTTCTAATTCCACAATTGAGAGTCCTAATCGTCTTCGTTCGGCCACAGATGTACGACAATTAAATACGAAACGTTTTATATATGATATAATCCATACGAGTCGTGTATACGATGAATACTTGCTGATAAATGCTACACTTGGCATTTCTTTTACTGCTATGTTATGACAGGTCACCTTTCTGACTTCAGTGTCAACAACCGACAGCGAATCCTGATCAATAGCATTACAAGGCCATTCGATGTCCGATCCTTGTAACCATGATGGCCCATGCCACCATAATTCACACGATGCCAACTTGGTTGCACTCATGCCAAGGCTTAGATAATTTGCAGGGTTATCTTTCGATACGACGTGTCTCCATTGCCTTTCGTCTGAGATTTCCACGATTTTGTTTATTCGATTGGACACAAATACTTTCCAATTTGCAGCTCCACCACGGATCCAACTGATGGTTATCATAGAATCTGACCAAAAAATAGTGTTCGAATAATTAATGTTAATTCTTAGATTCTCCCTTAGATACTTATAGATTTTGGCTGCTTCAAGCGCAGCACATAACTCTGCCCTAGGTATGGTTAGTTGTTGTTTAGTTGGCGATACTTTCCCTTTTGACAATAACAACTCTGTGTGATACTTATCCTCTCCAATTGGGAAGCGTAAGTAAGCTGCAGCTCCATATGCCCGTGACGAGGCATCGCAAAACAGGTGCAGTTCAGCCACACCACCCGGTAACCCCATGTAACATGCCGTGGTATTCGTAAAGTTACTATATTTGGTAACTCCTTCACGAATTTCTCCCATTGTCTCTTAATAGTGTCCGGTAGTGTGCTATCCCAGCCAATTTTCTCCTTCCATAGATGCTGCATGAGAATTACTCGTCTTGCTCGATCCATCGAAGACAACTCGTACCTTCGTAGTTGATGACGATTCCTTTATGACTGGGTGATGCGGTAGGTAACAATGATTGACTCCCCCAATGCAGGATTGCTCATAGTACTAGTCCGTGACGTCACACGTTCCATTTGACCCAGCTCCAGATACTCATTTATCGTGCCAACATAAGCGTTCTTCAAACTCGCATCGCTCCGCAACCGTTTGTCCAGAGAATGTAATCGTTTTAACGCGCCTTTATATGATTCTCCAATTACCATTGATTTGTCCAAGTAAGTAAGAAAAGGAAGACGAACAACATATTTCCCAGACGGCATTCGGCTATGTGTCTTAACGAAGAAATCTTCGCACCAGTTATCCACTACTGAAAGCCCACGTGGCTCTTCGTCGAATTGTTCTAGCTCCCAGAACTTACATAACAATTGTTCAAGTATTTCATCAGCTTCCGTCTTACGGACCGTTATGGTCTGCTGCCAGCTTCCTGATTCGTTTTCCCTGATACAATGTATCCCAAATGCGTATTTTGCGCCAGATGCATACCACGTATTCCTCGTTGCACTTCTCCTAACATCAGCTCATCGTAGATATCATTTCCCAGCAAAATATCAACTCCTTGTGAACTGAAGAAGTTAGGATCGGCCAACGGTAAGTCCTTCAGATGAGTCCACTCTTCAAATGGCAGTCGTTTGAGTGGCATGCGCTTACTCACTATAGGTATTACTGACGCGAGCAGCTTGTATTTCGCATGTGGGTTGTAGATTGATCCTATGACAAGCTCCACCTGTGCTCTCGCATCTGTAATTTTAGTATTTGCTAATCCAGTAATCGTGATGGGAGCCCGTAAACGTAGCTGCTGAGCTGCATTCTCTGAAATGAATGAAACTTGTGAACCTTGATCCAAAAACGCTCTAAACTGTAAGGGATACTCTTCTATCGACTCTACCCACACCGTTGCTGTTGCTAAAAAAAACCTCGTCTTTATGCCTTACCGCAATTTCTGTTGTACTCTTTCCATTTAAAGCATCGCAGATGCTGTTGGGATAACTCCCTTCTTTAGTGTGCCAAGCGATCTCTCGCCTCCTGACTTGTCTGCATGAAGTAGTGTATGATGCCGTCCTTGACATTTTTCACAATTTACCGCACTGTCACATGCATCTATTCGGTGATTTGGTTTAAGGCATCTAAAACACAGTCGATGCCTCGCCACACATGCCTTTCGTTCCGATAGCGTCATCTCCTGGAATATCTTGCATTCTCTGATGAGGTGTCCATCCCCTTGACAGACAATGCATAGGTCTGTCTCTCGAGTAACAAATGAAGTCTGTGTGTAGTTCTGGTTAACTCGTAACCCATGTACACCTGGTCTTGCATTCCGATGTCTATCCCGTGATAGAATTCCCTCGATATTACCTGCTGACGCCGTAATCATTGTTCTGTACTGTGTTTCCAGATACTGACTGAGCTCCCTCAAAGCTCGGCAGATTCTGTGTTGAAGATATTGACCGCTCCCAATCCACTCTTAATTGATTCGGTAATCTCTTCATCATGTAGTACACTAAAATTTCAGACTGTTGTCGCACATTCACATCAGTCTTCTCCAATGAATTCACACATGAGCGGGAAGTTTGCACAAATCTTCTCAAACTTTCCGCATCTCCATATTTAATTGGTAATTGCTGGTCGAACACATCCATGTAATGTAAAAATAACACTCGCTTGTTATCATACAAATTCATCAACATTGTCCAAGCCACTTCATAGTTCGCCGCTATTAGCGTCAGATGTTCAATATCCTTAGCTGCGTCTCCAACCAATGAATCCTTCATAATGAAAACGATGTAAGTCCGTCAGCTTCTCACAGTGGTGTACTCTTGTTAAAAACACCTCCTTAAACGCCGGCCACTCAATGAATTTTCCGCTGAAGGTAGGCAGTTTAACTGTTGGAAGTTTCACTTCCTCCAAAATTGATCCCATTTGTTCATGCACCGTCTGATGCAAACAAGACTCATCAAATGCAGTCGACGCCGGGATTCTCCGATCCTTATGTCTCTGCAACTCATTTCGAATCTCAGCTACTCCCATGATGTAGGTTTCTTCGAAACAGTCTCTGATGTCTTTGTCAAAATATCGAACCTTTATCTCCCCATTATTTCGTTCTTGCACCAGTTGGTGATGATTGCGCTGAAAATCTGCGTGAAGGTGGGCCAGCGAGTCCAATCTGGCTTCCAGGTGACTCTCGGAACGAGATTAATTTCAAGAGTAAAAATTCAAGTACAGCAAACCATGCTGTCTTTTACAAAATTCAAAGTTCTGGAAATTTCCAAGTTTGTCTCTTCAAAGTAATTTGCGCTGTTCTTGGTCTCTCTCTCTTCGGTCTTCAGCAAAGAGTGTCTTGATTCAGTTGTAGCCCAAACATTGGGGTTCCATCAGATACATATGGATCCCGCGGACATTCCAAAAACCGCATTCTCAACTCTTAATGCAAAATATGAATTTCTCAGACTACCCTTTGGGCTCAAAAACGCTCAAGCCATATTCCAAAGAATGATCGACGATGTTCTTAGAGACTATATAGGAAAAATTTGTTATGTTTACATTGATGACATAATTGTTTTCAGTTCTACTTATGAAGAACATTGGCAGACACACTTCCTGAAAACCAGTGTTGAATTCCTGGGCTATGTTGTCACATCTCAAGGGATTAATGTAGATAGGAAAAAAGTAGAGGGAATGTTAAAAATACCTCCTCCCACCAATCTGAAACAGCTCAAATCCTTTTTAGGCATGACATCATATTACAGAAGATTCATCAAAGATTATGCGAAAATTGCCAAGCCCCTAACAAATCTCACCAGAGGAAAAAACGCACAAATCAAGGCCTCACCATCCAAGAAAGTTTCCATTGAGCTTGGCCCACTGGAACTAGAAGCGTTTAAAGACCTTAAGACCCTTTTTTCTTCATCGGAGGTTTTAGCTTTTCCACATTTTACAAAACCTTTTCATCTTACTACCGATGCATGGGACTTTGCTCTCGGCGCGGTGTTGTCCCAAGTTTGCTCAGAAGATCGTCCTATATCATACATCTCAAGATCGCTTGACAAAACTGAAGAAAATTACGCCACCATTAAAAAGGAGATTTTAGCTATTGTTTGGGCTCTGGACAACCTACGAACGTTTCTATATGGGGCTGGCTGCATAAAAATCTATACGGACCACCAGCCGCTGAAGTATGCCATGAGCAATAGGAACTTCAATGCAAAGTTGAAACGTTGGAAGACGAAAATTGACGAATATAATCATGAGCTGATCAAAAAACCGGGCAAGGCAAACGTGGTTACGGAGCGTTATCGCGTATCCCCCAAGCCCCCAAACAGTCGGATACGAATCTATTGGTCCTCCATGACACAGACTCGTTGGCAACAATGCACAGTGGACAACGAGACGCTTCTGACCTTATTCCCCATATGAAAGTCCCAATAAATGTTTATAGAAACCAGATTATTCTCGAACCATCGCGATCTGTCTACTCTTGTATTAATCCACACCCCGGTTTCAAGCGTCACCTAGTCCCATTGAAAACATTGACCACTTCAGAGATAACTAGTTTGCTAAAGACTTACATCAATCCATTTGTAATTAATGGAATAAAAATACCTGAATGCCATTTGCAGCTCCTACAAAACATGTTACCTAGAGCTTAGGATCACACAAGGACTGGTAACTTATTTAGTAGGAGAAGACGAGATTCTCTAAGCAATTGATAACGAACATCGCAGAGCCCATAGAAATCCCGAAGAGGTCACACGTCAGCTGTTAGAACGATGTTATTTCCCAAAAATGGCAAACAAAATAAAAACGTTTACGGCAACTTGTCACATCTGCAAGGTACACAAATATGACAGACACCCTAATAAGCCCCTTCTACAGCCAACCCCTGTACCGAAAAATCCGTGCGAAATTCTACACGTGGACATTTTGGACATGTTGAAAAAGCACAAGTTTCATAGGTGTATAGACAAATTTTCCAAATTAGCCAAGCTTTTCCCTCTAGAATATAAATCGGCTCTCAAACTACGTGAGAAACTAGCAGAAGTGCTTCACTATTTCACGGCACCTAAAATTCTGGTGATCGACAATGAGCGGGGCCTCCTTTGTCCAATAGTTCATAATTACCTAAGATCTTTGGAAATAGAGGTATACTCACACCACAACGCAGCGAAGCGAAGTAAACGGTCAAGTCGAAAGATTTCATTCAACATTCTTAGAAATCTACAGGTGTCTAAAAATAGAGTTTCCGTTTCTTAAGGTAAGTGAACTCGTGCCTATGTCAGTTGATAGGAATAATAACTCTGTCCACTCAGTGACGAAACGAAAACCGGTTGACATTTTTGTTGACAGGGTTTCCCGAATAAATTATCAAGGGCTAACAAATTTCAAACGCGAAACATTTGAGGACATTAGGGGGCTGATCGAACGTCGACAAGAACTTGCCATTAATAGACAAGTTAAAAACAAAAGACCCATTCAGTACGCCGAAGGGGAAACAGTCTTTGTTAAAAATAAGCAGATCAAGGGTAAGGAAAAGCAGTTATACAGTAAAGAAGAAATACAGTAAAGAAGCTATGCTGACAAGACATTAAATGGACTTGGCAAAACGTAAACCGTTGTTTTTTTTTGCCGACCCAGAACCTATGGATTGGGCACTCCTGGAAAACATTACGGTTATCACCTACACACCGAGGCTGCAACGTGTTGATCCGCGGGACACAGATCTTTAGAGGGGAAGGAGTTAACACCATACAGCAGCATTAGCGGCTGCAGCAGCAGCAGATGCAGCAGCAACAGCTTCAGCATCAGCAGCAGCAGCATCAGCCGCAGCGGCATCAGCATCAGCGGCAGCAGCAGCAGCGCCAACATCAGCGGCAGCAGCAGCAGCGCCATCTGCAGCAGCAAAAGGGGTAGCGGGCAGGAGGAGGAGCAGCAGCAGAGTGTGGGCAGAACAGGCCAGGAGACCGAAGCCGAAGGTGGCTTCGGGGAGAACACCCGGAGAGATCAACAGAGCAAATAAACGATTATAACGTGAGACCGAACTAAAGGCTTGATGATTGGGAGGAGTGCGTGCCGTTGGGGGACGGAAATCAAATCTTTGTTGCAGCAAGGTGACCTCCTCAAATAAGAGGAAGTTAACTTATATATATATTTTTTCTTTATTTGTTGCTCTCATTTCACTACACCCATCACTAAAAACAATAGCAAATAAATTTTTCACATGTGTGTGTTTTATATAGGCGATATCCGTATGCATAGCCCCAAATATGTTCGTATATGCGTACGAATGTGTCCAATATACATATATCGATGCCTTAAGGAGTATGTGTGACGAACCTCGCGAACCTCGACAACTCGTATAGTGAGCACACCCATACGCGAGAGTCAACGTCGTCCATACACATACACACAATCGGCATAGCATATGTGAGCGCCAATGCACATGAACTTCGCCGTTTTTTTTCTTCACACACGCACTTTAAAAACTTTTTTTTCTTTTTTTTGTTTAAAGGCATTGTAAAAAAATACAATACAATACGAGATGCAATGCGGGACTGTACTTACAAATCAGTGTGAATGAGGGAATGACAAAAAAACGGTTGAATCAAAGCTGTGTGTAAGGGTGAGAGGAGAGAGGGCAAGAGAATCAAACGGTGAAATGTCTATTCTCATTCTTACTGGCCGCTTGTGTGCCCCTGTCTCTTTTTCGCATGTAACTGTCGCTTGCAAAGAAAACTAAAAGCGCGTGGCACATCGACAACGTATATGCGACCTTTAAATACCCTAACCACAAATATACATGTATACACAAAAAAAATGTTTACTCCTGTGTTGACTCCGATGTATATATATCAATGAAAATGCATACATTAATATATATTTTAAAATTTCCCTCATAATACTCATCAAGGTCCCTGCTCGGACGCCATCTGTAAGGAAGCTATGGCTGAGATTTCTCAGTCTCCAGAGTCCCGTCTACAGAACATTTATTTGATCTGAAGACCTTGATGAGTATTAAGGATGAAAAGGAGACCACATAAAGGGGAAAAAAGAAAGGGAAAGGTGTAGCGAAGCCCGCTTGGCCAAGATCCGTTGCCTCTTGGACTGGGAAAGGAAAGCGTGAAGGGAAACGTTAGTGGGGTTATTAGAAAGGGACGGTGAAGAGGAACTGCAACGACTGATCTTGTCTGCCAAGCGAAGACCGCTTGGCCAAGATCCTTTGCCTCTTCATCTTAATTGACTGAGCCTTGAGATCAGCGACTGACTTCGTCTGCAGGAGAATAACTCATTCTGCCGAAGTAGTAACAAATAAAGAAATAACGCTGGGTAGGTTAAATGATGAAAGTACAGAGTTTATTGGTAACTAACTACCCTAAACATCTTTGTAATTTTGGGGCCATACCGCACAAGAACTAAGGGGATTTCTGAGTATTAGGCTGATAATCCTTGCTTCGAAGAAAAAAACCTGTTTTTGCATTTTGCTGCTGCCGAGTTTTTGGTTCTGTTCACTTCTATAGTCACTGGCTAAGTGATTTTTCTCTAATTGTAACTCTCTGTTCAAACCCACCCTTGCTCTGCCTACTTATATCCTAACGGTGGAAACATACGATCCATCTTGTGCTTTGGCACGTGTCACGATCGCCGTTCCTCTCTTTCACTTTCGATTTTCTCATGGTCTCCTTAGCGTCGGCATGCAGCGCAGCGTCCGCTGTCGGGAGATTACTCTCTCGACGACGCGTCGACGCTGCACTCACAGCAAGACGGTAGCTAGAAAGAGAGGGAGGCATCGATCGTAAGCATTGACTATCAGAAAAAAGGAACTACAGTTAGTTTTGATGTCGGAATATTTAATATGCCCTCCATGGGCGTGTCAAATAAAAAATAATAAGAAAAAGGGGCCCTACATGGGCGTAGTTTGGTTATGGAAGAAATGTGATTCGTCACAACACCCGGTTCAATTTCATGATTGGCAACTAAAATGTTTTCTTCTGCTGAAGACAACTCTATTTTGCGTATCACTTGAGATCTTCCATCGCAGGGGATTGCGAAATCTGCATGAAGTACAGAAATACACAGTGGACAACGAGACGCTTCTGACCTTATTCCCCATATGGAAGTGCCAATAAATGTTTATAGAAACCGGATTATTCTCGAACCATCGCGATCTGTCTACTCTTGTATTAATCCACACCCCGGATTCAAGCGTCACCTAGTCCCATTGAAAACATTGACCACTTCAGAGATAACTAGTTTGCTAAAGACTTACATCAATTCATTTGTAATTAATGGAATAAAAATACCTGAATGCCATTTGCAGCTCCTACAAAACATGTTACCTAGAGCTTAGGATCACACAAGGACTGGTAACTTATTTAGTAGGAGAAGACGAGATTCTCGAAGCAATTGATAACGAACATCGCAGAGCCCATAGAAATCCCGAAGAGGTCACACGTCAGCTGTTAGAACGATGTTATTTCCCAAAAATGGCAAACAAAATAAAAACGTTTATGGCAACTTGTCACATCTGCAAGGTACACAAATATGACAGACACCCTAATAAGCCCCTTCTATAGACAACCCCTGTACCGAAAAATCCGTGCGAAATTCTACACGTGGACATCTTGGACATGTTGGAAAAGCACAAGTTTCATAGGTGTATAGACAAATTTTCCAAATTAGCCAAGCTTTTCCCTCTAGAATATAAATCGGCTCTCAAACTACGTGAGAAACTAGCAGAAGTGCTTCACTATTTCACGGCACCTAAAATTCTGGTGATGGACAATGAGCGGGGCCTCCTTTGTCCAATAGTTCATAATTACCTAAGATCATTGGAAATAGAGGTATACCACACCACAACGCAGCGAAGCGAAGTAAACGGTCAAGTCGAAAGATTTCATTCAACATTCTTAGAAATCTACAGGTGTCTAAAAATAGAGTTTCCGTTTCTTAAGGTAAGTGAACTCGTGCCTATGTCAGTTGATAGGAATAATAACTCTGTCCACTCAGTGACGAAACGAAAACCGGTTGACATTTTTGTTGACAGGGTTTCCCGAATAAATTATCAAGGGCTAACAAATTTCAAACGCGAAACATTTGAGGACATTAGGGGGCTGATCGAACGTCGACAAGAACTTGCCATTAATAGACAAGTTAAAAACAAAAGACCCATTCAGTACGCCGAAGGGGAAACATTCTTTGTTAAAAATAAGCAGATCAAGGGTAAGGAAAAGAAGTTATACAGTAAAGAAGAAATACAGTAAAGAAGCTATGCTGACAAGACATTAAATGGACTTGGCAAAACGTAAACCGTTGTTTTTTTTTGCCGACCCAGAACCTATGGATTGGGCACTCCTGGAAAACATTACGGTTATCACCTACACACCGAGGCTGCAACGTGTTGATCCGCGGGACACAGATCTTTAGAGGGGAAGGAGTTAACACCATACAGCAGCATTAGCGGCTGCAGCAGCAGCAGATGCAGCAGCAACAGCTTCAGCATCAGCAGCAGCAGCATCAGCCGCAGCGGCATCAGCATCAGCGGCAGCAGCAGCAGCGCCAACATCAGCGGCAGCAGCAGCAGCGCCATCTGCAGCAGCAAAAGGGGTAGCGGGCAGGAGGAGGAGCAGCAGCAGAGTGTGGGCAGAACAGGCCAGGAGACCGAAGCCGAAGGTGGCTTCGGGGAGAACACCCCGGAGAGATCAACAGAGCAAATAAACGATTATAACGTGAGACCGAACTAAAGGCTTGATGATTGGGAGGAGTGCGTGCCGTTGGGGGACGGAAATCAAATCTTTGTTGCAGCAAGGTGACCTCCTCAAATAAGAGGAAGTTAACTTATATATATATTTTTTCTTTATTTGTTGCTCTCATTTCACTACACCCATCACTAAAAACAATAGCAAATAAATTTTTCACATGTGTGTGTTTTTATATAGGCGATATCCGTATGCATAGCCCCAAATATGTTCGTATATGCGTACGAATGTGTCCAATATACATATATCGATGCCTTAAGGAGTATGTGTGACGAACCTCGCGAACCTCGACAACTCGTATAGTGAGCACACCCATACGCGAGAGTCAACGTCGTCCATACACATACACACAATCGGCATAGCATATGTGAGCGCCAATGCACATGAACTTCGCCGTTTTTTTCTTCACACACGCACTTTAAAAACTTTTTTTCTTTTTTTTGTTTAAAGGCATTGTAAAAAAATACAATACAATACGAGATGCAATGCGGGACTGTACTTACAAATCAGTGTGAATGAGGGAATGACAAAAAAACGGTTGAATCAAAGCTGTGTGTAAGGGTGAGAGGAGAGAGGGCAAGAGAATCAAACGGTGAAATGTCTTTTCTCATTCTTACTGGCCGCTTGTGTGCCCCTGTCTCTTTTTCGCATGTAACTGTCGCTTGCAAAGAAAACTAAAAGCGCGTGGCACATCGACAACGTATATGCGACCTTTAAATACCCTAACCACAAATATACATGTATATATAAAAAAAATGTTTACTCCTGTGTTGACTCCGATGTATGTATATATGTATATCAATGAATATGCATACATTAATATATATTTTACCATTTCCCTCATAATACGCCATCTGTAAGGAAGCTCTGGCTGAGATTTCTCAGTCTCCAGAGTCCCGTCTACAGAACATTTATTTGATCTGAAGACCTTGATGAGTATTAAGGATGAAAAGGAGACCACATAAAGGGGGAAAAAAGAAAGGGAAAGGTGTAGGAGGAGAGTCCAAGAGAAGCTGCAACGACTGATCTTGTCTGCCAAGCGAAGCCCGCTTGGCCAAGATCCGTTGCCTCTTGGACTGGGAAAGGAAAGCGTGAAGGGAAACGTTAGTGGGGTTATTAGAAAGGGACGGTGAAGAGGAACTGCAACGACTGATCTTGTCTGCCAAGCGAAGACCGCTTGACCAAGATCCGTTGCCTCTTCACCTTGATTGACTGAGCCTTGAGATCAGCGACTGACTTCTGCAGGAGAATAACTCATTCTGCCGAAGTAGTAACAAATAAAGAAATAACGCTGGGTAGGTTAAATGATAAAAGTACAGAGTTTATTGGTAACTAACTACCCTAAGAATCTTTTGTAATTTTGGGGCCCTACCGCACAAGAACTAAGGGGATTTCTGAGTATTAGGCTCACCTGATCATCCTTGCTTCGAAGAAAAAAACCTGTTTTTGCATTTTGCTGCTGCTGGAACTACAGTTAGTTTTGATGTCGGAATATTTAATATGCCCTCCATGGGCGTGTCAAATAAAAAATAATAAGAAAAAGGGGCCCTACATGGGCGTAGTTTGGTTATGGAAGAAATGTGATTCGTCACAACACCCGATTTAATTTCATGATTGGCAACTACTTTTATGGATTTTTCCATAAGATCTACAATAAATATTTTTTTTAAATTTGTAGTTGTTGGCTATCCAATACCTTATTTCCTTTGTGTTTGTGATTTATACACCTGATTGTATTAGGAAATCAAGGAATGGTAAATATTTTTGTAGCTTTTTCGTTTCTATTTTACCCATATTCTAGATTAACTGGCTATTAATGAGGATTTATTTTTTTTTTTTTTTTAAGAATCTAGAGGCTTACTCCCATGGTTCCTCCATTAGGTAGAAACGATATGTGCCTGCTGCTGAAGACCTTGATGAGTATTAAGGATGAAAAGGAGACCACATAAAGGGGGAAAAAAAGAAAGGGAAAGGGGTAGGAGGAGAGTCCAAGAGGAACTGCAACGACTGATCTTGTCTGCCAAGCGAAGACCGCTTGGCCAAGATCCGTTGCCTCTTCACCTTAATTGACTGAGCCTTGAGATCAGCGACTGACTTCGTCTGCAGGAGAATAACTCATTCTGCCGAAGTAGTAACAAATAAAGAAATAACGCTGGGTAGGTTAAATGATGAAAGTACAGAGTTTATTGGTAACTAACTACCCTAAACATCTTTGTAATTTTGGGGCCATACCGCACAAGAACTAAGGGGATTTCTGAGTATTAGGCTCACCTGATAATCCTTGCTTCGAAGAAAAAAACCTGTTTTTGCATTTTGCTGCTGCCGAGTTTTTTGGTTCTGTTCACTTCTATAGTCACTGGCTAAGTGATTTTTCTCTAATTGTAACTCTCTGTTCAAACCCCCTTGCTCTGCCTACTTATATCCTAACGGTGGAAACATACGATCCATCTTGTGCTTTGGCACGTGTCACGATCGCCGTTCCTCTCTTTCACTTTCGATTTTCTCATGGTCTCCTTAGCGTCGGCATGCAGCGCAGCGTCCGCTGTCGGGAGATTACTCTCTACGAGAGAGAACCACTTTCGTGGTCCAACTTGCTATTAAGCTTATAGTTAAAATTATTTGTTTTATATCATAATTTGTTTGCTTTCTTGTTTTGCTGAATAATATTTGCATAGTCAAACTTTTTTTTTTTGTTGTTGGTTATCAGATTTATGTTTCTCTCCAACTTAGAATAATTATAGCAAAATTATATACTTGTATATATAAGTAAAGTTTATTATATTTTTTATGTTTATTGATTATATTATAGACGTTTCTGAGTGGTTAGGTTACAGTACATGGGTTACATATGTAAAGAACAACTGAGAACAACTTTGATTGAGCTTCTTGACGATTTTCGACTGACTACTGACGACCACGACTTTCGACTTTCAACTCTCAACTGCTACTGACGACTCTCGCTCCAATTCGCTCTCTTAATGCTGCTGTAGACGCTCTCTCAATTACCAGGGACGGGCATAACCATTCTGATGCGGACATAACCTCTGCACATTCGGCCCTCCTGATCATCATCATCTGTCCCAGATGATTCCGGATCGTCATTGTCAACAACATACCTCCACAGCTTCATATTATCGGAGCTTGTGCTCGTCTGATTTGGTCCTTCCACTTGGGCTGCTTTGCGTACATCATAGCGGCCGTTCCTCTTTATCTTAGTTATCTCATAAGGGCCAAGAAAACAACTGGCCAACTTCCGGCCTGCGACAAATTGGGTTCGCTTGATTGCGACGAGATCACCCACCAAGTACCCGTGAACCTACTTGCGTCCTTTGTCAAAGTTGCGTTTGTAAGTCATCTGTGCTTCTATGATATTCTTCTTGGCTTCGTCACGCAAACTCTCTCGCTCAGCATTAAAGTTATTGATGAATTCTTCGTTAATTAGACATAATACTCGATCTCCTGCTTGTGCACACATTTTTGTTCCAAACATCAGCTCGAATGGCGAAAATTTTGTAGATGCGTGGACCTGTGAGTTAAGAGCCTTTTGAACCTGTGGGACATATTTGTACCATTTGCTTGACTCTTCTGCAGGCAGCTTCGATATGACGGCCAGTATGGATCGATTCACGCGTTCTATTTGCCCGTTGCCTCGAGCAACTCCAGTGGTTGTAAAGATGTGTTCGACTTTATTCTCGGCGACAAATTCTGCAAATGCGTTCGACAAAAAGGCAGAACCTCGGTCACTTATAATACGTTTCGGGAAACCAAATATGTGAGACCAATCTGTCAGCCTTTTTATGACTTCATCGTGGCCTGTTGACCTCGTGGTAAAGAGCCTCACAAATTTCGCAAATCCGTCCACCATGGCAAGGATATATTTGTACAACTTAGACGTGGCATCCATCGGCCTCAAATGGTCGATATGCAGAGTATGCAACGGGGTGTCACCTTTGTCAATCAAATGCATCTGGCCTTCTTGCTTGCCAAGTTTTTTGCTGTGAATTATACAACGGATACAATTATCAATAAAATTAGACACCTTACGCTCTAAATGCGGGATCCAATACTGCTGACAAATCGCATGCATTGTCTTGCGGGTAGCAAAATGACCAATTTCGTGCGCTTCTCGAATTATTTCATTCTCCATCTGTTTTGGCACCACGATTAAATCATTTCCTTCTATTGCTTTGTACAGTACACCGCCTTTGATCTTGTAATTCTCGTACGACTGTTGATTGAGAATAGTTACCACAGCTTTAATGTGGTTATCAATGCTTTGCGCCTTTTTGATGCGTGCCGATACCTCCGTTGATATATTATAAATTGATTGTGGATAGCGGCTCAGATGATCCACATGCTGCATACTTTTTCCTGGTTTGTGGATAATATCGCAGGTGAAGTCTTGCAAATACAGCACATACGATGTCACCTCTCTTGGTACGTCTTCCTTCTTTGTCGTCTGCTTGAACGCTGAACAGTCCGTCACTAATTTAAAGTGAATCCCAATCAGGTAGTGCCGGAACTTTCGTAGAGCCAGATACATAGCTTTGGCTTCTAATATGTAGCTGTGACGTTGAGCTTCGGATTCGGTCGTTTTTTTACTCCAATAGTACACCGGGTAGAGTTTATCGTTAAAACTTTGGAGTAGCATCGCTCCAAATCCATCCTTTGATGCATCTGTGTGCAACTCGGTGGGAGCATCTCTCGAGTATATATGCAACAGTGGTTTGCTCGTTAGCAACTCCTTTAACTTCTGCAAAGATTGTAGTTCAGCTGCGCCTATATGAAATTTTACATCCTTTCGAAGTAAATTTGTTAATGGTCTTGCGATTTGGGAGTAGTCTTTAATGAATTTTTGGAAAAATCCGGTAGGTCCAAGAAAAGACTGAACTGCTCTGACATTTTTGGGCGTTCCAATTCGATTGACGGCATCCGTTTTTTCCTTGCCTGGCCAAATCTTCCCACCGTAAACGGTGTGTCCAAGAAAGTTAATTCTTGACTGTAAGAAACTGCATTTTTTCCATTTGATTTTCAACTTATACTGTGCAGCCAATTGCAGAACCTTCTGTGTCTTCTTTAAGCAGTCATCAGCGGAATGGGCATACACGATTATATCGTCCATGTACAACTGCATTATATTATCGTTGATTAAATTTTGAAAGACATACTTGACAAATCTTATAAATACGGCTGGTGAGTTTTTAAATCCAAATGGCGTCTTATTGAATTCGAAAAGACCCTCTTTCGTTACAAATGCTGTTAGGTATTTACTGGACTCCTCCACCGGCACTTGGAAAAAACCATTTTCCAAATCCAGAACTGAAAAGAATGTGGCCGCTTGAAGCTTCTCTAGAACTTCCTCTATCAATGGGACCGGAAAGCGGTGAGACAGGGTCATACTGTTGAATTTTCGATAATCAATGCAAATCCTTGGTGTACCATCTTTCTTTTGAACAACAACTACCCGACTAGCCACACTCGATGTTGATTTTCGTACTATCCCTTGGGTCAGCCATTCGTCTACTTGATTTTTGACTGCTTCGTCCTTCGAAAACGTGTATTCCCCCTCGGCGTATGTGACTCTGAACTTTTCAACGAAGTCGAATCCAATTAAGGCATTGCACTCACAATGATAAATTTCTGAGTTGTATGCAGATCGTCAACAACAACACCGGCAACAAAGACGCCTGTCGGTTTTGTTTCTTTTTGCCTAGACCAGTCAACGTAGATTCGTTCCTATGCACTTCGATGTTTGGCAACTGTTTCGCAGTGCTTTCCGAGAAGATTGACACATCCGATCCTGTGTCTACAAGGAAGTCAAGCAAAACATTAAAGACATATTTTTAACTCGTCGACGGTTAACTATGTTGCGGACTTTAAAATCTCCACGAGTATCCTTTTTATCGTTTCCACCATTAAGAGGGCAATTCCTAGCAAAATGTCCGTTCTCATTGCACTTAAAACATTTTGTTTCGCCCAAGCAATCTTTTATTATGTGTTCAGCTGATCCGCATTTAAAACAAAACTTTTGGGAAGCTGCGTCTTTGCTATATCCGTTGTGTGTTTTTAAAACCAGTTTTTCCACTATTTCATAGGCTTCCTTTAGCTCCTTAAAGGTTTTACATGCATATAGACCAACTTTGAATTCGTTCTTAAGAAACAGATTGTCTACGATGTATCGCAAAACAGCAGACTCTTCTACATCCCCATCAGAGGCGATCTTTCTCATAGTGAGAATATACTCCTGAATCGACTCCTGTTTATGCTTTTTCCGTTCTCTCAACAGTTGGTGGACTTCAGCGCTATTTAATTCACACTCAAATTCTTCGATTAGACAACTTTTCAAATTGGCATAATTGTTAACACTTACTGATTCCAAAAACAGTTTGGCAACACCTTTCATCTTGCCTCTCGCCTGTGCGTACATTTGCTTTTCGTTAAGCTCAAATGCATCTGCATTGTACTCGAAAACTTCAAACCATTTCCTTGGGCCAGTTCCATTAAATTCTCCAACAATGTTTTCAAGGCAATTTGATGCCACATGGACTTGGCTTTCTCGCTGCTCGTCGACTTGTACTTTAAGCGTCAGCAATTGCATCATCTGTTGCAATTGACTTTGTATTTCCACCGCGTTAGCCATCCCTTGTTCAGTTTCCACTGTTTCAATTTTGTTTATTAGGTCAAGCGCTGTTTCGGTCGCTGCTTCTGTGATTTCTTCGCTCACTGTTCCGATCACTGTTTCGGGCACTGTTTCTGTCTGTCTCTCTCTTTCCTCTTTCGGCTTCTGATGCCGAATTTTTGGCGGCACTGCTGATGCTTTGTCTGCTGATATTGGCGCCACAGCCACTGCGTTTCGCGCGTTCACTGTTGATGTCTGTCTCTCTCTTTCCTCTTTCGGCTTCTGATGCCGAATTTTTGGCGGCACTGCTGATGCTTTGTCTGCTGATATTGGCGCCACAGCCACTGCGTTTCGCGCGTTTTTCGACGTCTTCTGCGAATTCGATTTTTTATATGGTGTGCGTGACGTCATTAAACACTTTGTATGTATACTGCTGGTTCAACTTTTTGTATTAGTATAGCATTTATCCAACTGGACGGGTCTCTAAATGTGAGGTTTAGTCAGCTTAATCCAACTCAGAATGGGACGAGCCTGAGGCCACAACTTTAATTCCTAATCCAACTCAGAACGGGACGAGCCTGAGGCCACAACTTTAATTCCTAATCCAACTCAGAACGGGACGAGTCTGAGGCCGCAACTTTAATTTAATCCTAATCCAACTCAGAACGGGACGAGCCCCCAAATGTAAAGTTTATTATATTGATTATGTTTATTGATTATATTATAGACGTTTGTAAAGAACAACTGAGAACAACCTTGATTAAGCTTCTTGACGACTTTCGACTGACTACTGACGACCACGACTTTCGACTTTCAACTCTCAACTGCTACTGACGACTCTCGCTCCAATTCACTCTCTCAATGCTGCTGTAGACGCTCTCTCAATTACCAGGGACGGGCATAACCATTCTGATGCGGACATAACCTCTTCACATATATATATCATTTCATTAGAGAATGACAGAGTCCTGTCACGGTCGTCTGCATTGACTGTTTTCCATTGGGTTCGGAAAAGACACGTCAGATGGATTACAATGGATTTGAATTAATTATTCATTTCGAATTGTTCTTTTGCGTATGCCAAGTTTACATATATATTCTTATGCTGCGACTTAAGCGACAGCTACAAAAGAGAGGGAGAGTGTAAGTACATACATATTGTTGGACCGCATGCATCAAAGTGCTTGGTCACGGTCACACGCTGGCCTGGCTCTAGCTCATATTACGCTTGTGCATACATTGCTTATTTTTCTTAATATATATAAATCTCGTGTCTTAATGTTTGTCCTCAATGGACTCCTAAACCACTTAACCGATTATAACAAAATTCGCACACCATGTGCAGTTCGATCTAACTTGAGAGATAGGATAGTTTAAATCTCAAATTATAGTCGTTCAATTTGTTGCTAATTATTTGTCTGTTATTATTTGAGAGTCACTATTATCTGTAAACTCCAAATGATTCTAACAGATGTCGATACCTTTCGAATGGGCGGAGTAAGTAATCAATAGATACAGTGAAAGTAATCCTGTTTTTTACTTATTTGTGCTTCATTATATGAATATATGTATGTAAGTATTATAACAAAACGTTTTTAATTAGAATGATTTTCAATTTTTTTTCTGAGTCTCAGAGACGCACGACGCAAACGTATTAAAAGAGCCCATCAGGTGGCAGAACTAATTGAATCAAGAAATTCAGCTCAAAGAATCAGGACAGCAGAAGGTCATGCACAAGAATCTCAAGAACAGTGTAACGAACGTCTTCAAGAGAATATCATAAGAACAAGACCAGCAGAAGAACGAGACATACCTACAGTATTAGCACAGGAACAATAATTTCGATTTATACATGTATCACATTTTTAAATTCTTTAGATATTTAAGACAGACAGGTTAACCAAAAACATTGTGCACCGATTGGTGTTAAATTAAATTGAAATTGAAAGTATTTATAATTCATAATGTCTGCCTTGCCTACCTCATTCATGAGTTCAAGCGTCACATGTTTATTTTTTTTTTTATTTATTTGAGAGCTAACTTAATAATATAAAATTATTATATAAATAAAGCTAGCTTATTACGGAGGATAGGGCAGCTGAGGCCTTCAGCTCTAGCTTTGTGTGTGTTTATGTATAAGTTCTTTTAATAGTAATAAATGTTGTTTTTACATATGTACATGTATTATTTAGATTAAATTGGAAGTACTTAATGTAGTGATATAAATTTGTTGTTTTTAAGTATTTTAGAATGTTTGATATGTTTGAGGGTGTGGGTTGTGCTAATCATTGAAGAGGGTTGGTGTTTTTAAATATTGATTGTCTGTGAGGATTTAGAGTATTGTATTTGCTGAGAATGTGTTCGATTGATATGGTGTCGTTGCAAAAGGGGCATGTGGGGTGAGATTTATCGATGTAGTGTATGTGGATTATTTTGGAGTGTCTGAGTCTAAGTCTGGTTATTATTATTTGGTCTCTTCTCGAGAGGAATAATGAGTTTCTTTTAAAAATGTGGTAGTTGTTTAGTTTATGTGGATTATTTGCTTGGTACCAGGTTGATGTTTCTTTTATGTTGGATTGTACTTTTGTGAGGTATATGTTTTTTAAATATTTTTGTATGTCTTGTACGTTAAAGTTTTCCTTTGTTAATAGAGGCTGCATTTTTCGCAGAGGTATCTGCTAGTTGGTTTCCTGCTATTCCTACATGTCCGAGGTAGGATCAGCTAGCACGTAGGTTTGCCATTTTGCCATATCCACGTTTGCTATTTTTAATGGAAGAGCTTTCATTAACTTTGGCAACACAATTGTCTCAACCCTAACATGTCCTTTCCAAGGATTTCGCGTCTTGACATCTATTTTTACCTTATATTTTGATTTATTAGATTTTGTGGAGGACACGCCACTTATTTCTGTATATTGTTTAATTTTAGGTAGCTTTAATATTTGGGCGGCCGCTTCAGACAAAATGGTGAACCACAATCAATAAGGACTCTAAGAGTCTTATACGCTTTGTGCCCGGAAATTTAGCAAATAGGACATTTATATTCGATTTCCGCATAATTTAAAACAGTTTGTAGCGGTTTTTTCTCTTTGCTCATGGCACTTAGCGAGCAATATCTTTGCTCCATGACATCAGATAGCATTTGAATTTGTATTGTTTTTCTAATCTGACTCTCATACAATTGTAGAGCCTCTCTGTCAAATTTCCTTAGTAGGAGTTGTGCGCATATGACTTCAACTTCATCGGACAAATTTGCTTTTATTTTAATTAAGTAAACTGACTCATTAACTATGTGAATCACTTATTTGACACTTTTTGCGGATCCATTGTTGATCATCGGTAAATCAACGATCCGACTAAATTGTTCGGAAAATACCATCCGGTTATTTTCATACCGCTTGGTTAACAATAGTGCGCAATAGATGGGCTATCATGCTCTTTGCCCATTCTCTAGGTTCTCCAGAAAATGTGGGTACCTCTATTTTCGGCAACACCGCCCAAAATATCTCAACTGTCTCTCGCACAGTGAGCCAGAGACGTGGAAAAAATGTTGTTAGCGTATGTGGTTGGCTCACAATTCAGATATACATTACATTTTTCAAGAAGTTTTTTTTTTTTTAATCTCCAACCACATAGTTAGTAAAAGCCTATCAAGGAGTTAGTAATTCGCAAGTTGCAGTTCATCATCAACTAGATGATGCCGGTGTTGGTCTTCGCACAGACGTACTCGCATTAAGGTGAGTCAAATAGTCCAGGGCAGTCCTTGGGACCCGTCTTCCCAGGTATGTTTTTTTTTTTTTTTTGCTGTGACGTTGCTCAGCTGCTGTTTTCCAGGGCCTATGGGCTCAGGCGGTACCGGTGCCGGTCATCGCACCAGATTTTGTCGAATTAGCAGCCCCTTCTTTGCAACTATCTTATTGCTCTGCTGGGTTTAGGATGCAATGAATGTGTTTTTGGGGATTTAGGCAGCAGAAGCGTCTGATGTTACTCCAAATTGTTTTTCGACGTGTGTCCGGTGCTATTTGTGTTGTGAATTTTTGTAGACTATGCTTTATTTTTTTTTTTAAGTTCCTTCTAAATTTGGCGTTTGTTCGTTTAAATTGTATGATGTTTTGGGTACAGATGTTTCTTTTTAGCGTGTGCCATTTATTAACTTTATCGTCTCTAAGTTTTTGTAGATTATTGTTCCACCAAGGTACGTTGTGTGGCTTGGTCATAGGGTGTGTCTGAGGGATTGTTTTATGTGCACTAGATATAATTATTTTTTGTATTGTGGCTGTTTCTTAGTTTATGTTTGAGCTTATTTAGTTATTTATTTAGTTATGATGAGTATTCTTCTGTGAGTTTTGAAAATCGTTCCCAGCTTGCTTTGTCGCTGATAAAAATGGGTTTGGAGTATAGGAGTTGTGCGTTTGTTGGATTGGATTTAAAGAGGTTGATTATGATAGGGAAGTGGTCGCTACCAAAGAGATCATTTTCTGTGTACCATGTGCTGTCGAGTTGTAAAATTGGGCTACTAAAGGTTATGTCGGTCTTTGTTAGTGTATTGTGGGTGCTGAGGTGTGTTGGTGAACCGTCATTTAGTAGGAAGTAATTTGATTGGGCTATGAATTTTTCAAGTATTTTTCCTTTAAGATTAAGATTAGCACTGGTATGTTTGAGGTTTCTAGTACATTTAGGAGATTATTTAAAGAAAATCTCTTGTTAGATGGAATGTAGGCTGAAATTAGTCTAAATTTGAGGTTTGACATGTTTATTCCATCTGTGTTTGCTGTTAAAGTGAAGTCCTAGTATTTTTAGTGATACAACATTCTGTATTTGTATACCTGTTTCTAATGTGCATATGCAGTTGTCCTTTCTGCAAACGTGCATGTGTTTGCATTTGGTGGTGGATAGCTTGGCACCTGAATTTTTGGCCCAGTTAAGAATAGTTCTGAGGATAGAATTTAGGTTTACATTAATAATTTTTCTATTTTTTTTTGTTAAGTATTATGTTAAAGTCGTCGTAGGCTGATATTTGGGTGTAGGGTGAGCTGAACAGCAAGTTTGTTGTAGGCTATTATAAATAGAATTACTGAGAGTGGCGAGCCCTGGAAGATGCCGTTGTGGATTGGATGAAAGGGAAGAGGTTGGTGTTTATTTGTACTGTAATTTTTCTGTTCGTCATGAAGTTTTTTATATAGTTTAAGATTTTAGGTCCCGTTTTCCATTCCGTGAGTTGGTCAAGTATTAAATGTAGTCCGATTCAAAGTCTACGGATATTATGGACGTATGTTTTCTTCTGGAGATGGATCTTGTTAGTAGACGGTCTATCAGCAGTAAACTGTCTATAGCAGATTTTCCCTTTTTGAAACCAGTTTGACTGTTGTGAATTAATTTGTCGTTAGAAACAAACCACCACAGTCGCTTTGCTATTATTTTGTCTAGGATCTTTGATATGCATGAGTTCAGTGATATTGGTCTGTATGTGTTGGGTTTTGAGATTGGGACTATTATACTATTATTGTAGACTTGGGGGATATTATTGTTTAGTATACAGTTTTGAAGTTTTATTATTCGACATTATGTTTTCCTGTCCAAATTTTTGATCATGGGGTAGTTTAATCTGTCGAGTCCTGGTGTTTTTCCTTTTAACGTGTTCAGAGCTGACATAAATTCGACTAGTGTTATTTTTTTTTCTGTAGCTCTCTTTCTGGGGACATCTGTGTGATTGAGTGGGTTGTTTAGTGATGCTTGTTTTGTGTTTATAAAGATCGTGGTGAAATTTTGGTCGGATGACATGTCTAAGAAGTTTTTGCAGAAGAGTTCTGCTATTTCTGCTTTGTTGGTGGTATTTTGGTTTGTTACTGGGTTTAGGATGCAATGAATGTGTTTTTGGGGATTTAGGCAGCAGAAGCGTCTGATGTTACTCCAAATTGTTTTTGAACGTGTGTCCGGTGCTATTTGTGTTGTGAATTTTTGTAGACTATGCTTTTTTTTTTTTAAGGTCCTTCTAAATTTGGCGTTTGCTCGTTTAAATTGTATGATGTTTTGGGTACAGATGTTTCTTTTTAGCGTGTGCCATTTATTAACTTTATCGTCTCTAAGTTTTTGTAGATTATTGTTCCACCAAGGTACGTTGTGTGGCTTGGTCATAGGGTGTGTCTGAGGGATTGTTTTATGTGCACTAGATATAATTATTTTTTGTATTGTGGCTGTTTCTTAGTTTATGTTTGAGCTTATTTAGTTATTTATTTAGTTATGATGAGTATTCTTCTGTGAGTTTTGAAAATCGTTCCCAGTTTGCTTTGTCGCTGATAAAAATGGGTTTGAAGTATTGGATTGGAGTTAAAGAGGTTGATTATGATAGGGAAGTGGTCGCTACCAAAGAGATCATTTTCTGTGTACCATGTGCTGTCGAGTTGTAAAATTGGGCTACTAAAGGTTACGTCGGTCTTTGTTAGTGTATTGTGGGTGCTGAGGTGTGTTGGTGAACCGTCATTTAGTAGGATGTAATTTGATTGGGCCATGAATTTTTCAAGTATTTTTCCTTTAAGATTAAGATTAGCGCTGGGATGTTTGAGGTTTCTAGTACATTTTGGAGATTATTTAAAGAAAATCTTGTTAGGTGGAATGTAGGCTGAAATTAGTCTAAATTTGAGTTTTGACATGAATTCTACGCATACTGCGTCAAAATCACCGTTCGATGTTATTTCTCGAATTTGTAGGGAGTTGTGTCTCAAGAGAGCTACAAACCCATTGGAGGTTGAGCTGTTTTTTGTTATTAAGGTGTAGTTGATTGGTATGGGGATGCAGTTGGAGTGTATTTTATGTGTTTCTTGTAGAGATAAAATATGGGGCATGTGTTTTTTTAATTAAAATTTCGAGATCGCTGTAATTATTTGTGTATCCGTTTATGTTCCATTGGATGATCTTAATGGTCATTTGGTTTTATTTATATTCAAGAAGAGAAACATATGTAAGGGTATTCAGAGTCTATTATTGTGGAAATTACAGCATGTGTTGGACATTGTTATTCTAAGCGTTAAAAGCTGTCGCTGTCGTCGTTGTTTTTAAGTTTTGCTTTATTAGCGGTTTTTGTATTTGGTAAGTGTGCTTTGTGCGTTTAAGATTTGTTGAAAGGGTGCTGATTTTTCCTTTAGGAAATGTTCTTAATATTAAGTCGTCGTCTGTGTTTTAGCAAATATTAAATATACATGTTCATAATTAATAATATAATGGATGACCTTTATTTCAAATTTTTTCTACAAAAGAATGTCTATTTTCCGACTTGTTTTCGCCATTTCGTTCAAAATATCCTCTGGAGTGACTTAAATTTTAGAGTGGATGTTGAGCAAAGCTAGTCCGTTTAACCTCTCTTGATCCATTGTACTTCTTAGGTACGTTTTCATCCTCCTTAGTGAAGAAAGCGAGCGTTCGCTCGGAGCAACAGATGAACCGTGGGGTAAAAACACTCGCAACAATGATTCAATGCATCAATGAACGTGTTTTGTCGCTCATCTTTTGGGATTTCCGAACATCGCCTAAAAAAAGTTTTGCTATATTTTATCTTATGGCGTAGTACAAAAATTAATTCGTAACCACATTTTTACTTGATTTACTGAATTATTTTTCCATCGAAAGGTGAGGAAACAAAAATGAAATAAATGAACACGAAAATAATGCTAACAAATATATCATTCAACAATAATTGTGCTACCAGAAATCATAAAAGTCAATTACCTTTGCCACATTTTCATTTCAGCTTCAAATTCTTCGGTCGAAGAGTGTGTATTCGGCCAATGATTTTCGAAACATTCTACACTTGACTTGATCTTATCGAAGTCCAGTTGATCGCATTTTGATGGCAATATCGTTTGAATTTTTGAAAGAAGATCACGGTGCCTCATAAATCTTGACTCCAATTATTTGCAATAATGATCCAAAAATAGGATAAAAACTGATTTTCGATAGTATTCTTCTGGGTTACCAGTATGGTTATCTCTGTTTGCCTGGCGTCCAACAACCCGGGGAACACTTAACGAACCTCCTACTTTTTTAGTAATTTCTTTTGCTTCTGCGAAAATTTTTGCAAATGTGGTGTTTGCATTTCTCCTCATATCTTGAACTTCGCTCAACAAGTTATCTGCACATCTTACACAAATGCTCAAATCGCAATCTTTTTTTTTGTAAACTTAAACTGAGATTTTTCGATAAGTGAAATATAGGTTTCAAAACTGTGAGAGCAATTATGAACTGAGGTTTTAGTATAGACGTGAGAAGTGCATTGGGTTGAACTCCGTCAACTTTTGTCATAGTTTCATCTAGTTCTTCAAGTGCCAGACAAACATATTCATACACATCTTGAAACAATTGTAAAGAATCAAGGTGCTCCACCCATCGAGTTTCACAAAATTTGAGCAATCGAGTACGCTTTGCATTAGGAGCATCAATCTTGATAAAAGTCTGCAAAATGATACCAGCTTTACTTGATTGGCAAAAAAATTAACTATTGCTTTGATTGTCCCAATACAATTTCTGATTGATGGAACGTCGCATGCATGGGAGACGACCAAATTTAAACTGTGATTCGCACAATGGAGATAAATGGCTTGTGGATAAAATTTTTGAACTTCAACAGCGCAACCCTTGACTATTCCACTCATCGCGTGCGCTCCGTCATAACCTTGTTAATGAAAGAGACAATAGAAAAAACGTTACAGAAAAATTACATTTGGCACACAAGGAAATTTATTATGGAATTCCATAAAAAAGAAAGGCACAGCAATTTTTCAGTACTCATTTTTTTTAATTCACCTTGCCCAACCATTAAACAAGACTCAACTTTCAACTCTTTCAGAGTTGTTAGAAGTGCATTGCTGAGTCCTTTCCCGGTTACATCTTTCACAGGTGTAAAACACAAAAAAATCTTCCTGAAGTCGATATCCCTCTTTTGAATTTTCGGTATATCGCACACAGATTGAAAATTGTTCAATTCCGCTGACGTCAATGGTTTCATCAGCGATAACTACAAAACATTTTGACTTGTTATCGCGCTCGACAAGTTTTTCTGTAATCGTTTTTCCAGCAGCATTTATTATTTCGTTTTGAATAGATGGACTTGTATATGTAGCTTTGGCAGAAGCAGTGTCCAAATGTTGACGTAAATCTGCATCACCTTTTTCCAAGGCAAAACGAAATAGTGCTTTGAAATTCCCTTCACTTTCTTTTGCAACTTCTGTGGATATTGGACCGGAATCACGATGACCTCTTAGTGCGATCCCTTGTCTGCCACATAGAAGTACAGCCCGGATGATTGGAGTCAATTTCCGTCTATTGTCGATTCGCATTTTCATTCGACTCAAATCGATTTCACTCAAAATATCGTCTTTTTTGTTTTCAAAAACAGATTTGAAATTCTCTGCATCGATGAAAGCATTTTTGTGGTACTCTTTTTCTTGAAGATCTCGGAACATTTCAAGGGCTTTCTTCCAGTTCCTGAACGGTGCCCCTACAAAAGTTTTCACAATTTGATGACTCCCCTTGCCAACTGATCCGACTGCATATAAAACACAATATTTGCAGTAAACTCCATCTTCTTCAGCCGAGTAAGACAACCATTGAAAGGATCGCAACCAAGACAACTGAAATTTTAAATTTCGATTGCTTGATGTTGGAAACTTAAAAGTTTCATCTGGGACCCATACATCAACAAGAAGTTCATACTTTTTTTTGCCGTTAAGTTTTTTCCGGCAGTAAGTAACAATGTCTTTCGGGGAAACCTGCAAACATTTTTTTATTTGTAAAATTTCTATCTGAATCCGAAATTTCTATTTGTCACTTTCAATTACAAAGTTATTGATATGGAAAAGTGCAAAACAATTTGCTTTTCCCAGCTGCATTGGGAAAATTACGATTCTTATTGCTAGTAATTGTAACTTCGTGTGTTACAAGTAGGAGCATTTTGAATCGAATAAAGGTAAAATTGACTGCAGCAGCATAAGTAATGACTGTTGAATACCTGTGCAATTTTGGGCTCGAGTGAATATGTATCGGGAGCCTCTGCTTGCTGCTTATCAGTTTGTTTAGAAGTTTCCTAAATGAAATGTAATATATTTTTATAACCGTAAGTTTGAGGAAATCCAAAACATGATGATTCACTTGATATTCCAACTTGTAGTATTCGATATGACAATTTTTACTTACCTCCTGATTTTCTAACCTAGGTCTTTTAACGAAAAATTGACGAATGTCCATTCTTGTGTATGTGATCTTTTTAGTCTTTACTCACTATATTTAATTTTACACGCTTTTTAGTGTTTACACTCAATTGGTTAAATCACAGAAAAATAAATATCATTCACTGATCGGTGGTAAGAACGCTGGTCAGGGGTGGAATGGAAAACAACATAACTTTTCAAAATGCTGTAATATATTACGGAAGTTCAAGAAATTGTCGCAAGAATTTCCATTCATAATATTGCAGCCGGGTCAAAATAAACGGCCCTCGCTCAAAACAGACAAATTTATTTCAAGACGGATTGGGCACACTGCCTACAGCCCACACTACGATCAGCTGTAGTCAGCTGACTTATTGTGGCAACTTAGCGAAGATAAGCGAATGTGGCAACATCGGGATTCGCGGAGCAAAAACGTGCTTTTGAAACTACATATATGTATGTACATACATATGTATAAACTATGAATGATTTGCAGTGGGCTGTGTTTGGGGTCAAATTTGGGGGAAATTTTTGCAATTTAGGCAACACTCTTCGTTGGTGCAGGTTTCGTTTTCAGCAGTGTGTCATTTGTAAGCAGTTTTTGCAAGTTTCTTCTGAATTTTTGCAGATTGGGGTTGGGTGGCCATATCGTCGACATTTTTTTGCATCTCAGAGGAAGACGAATATATGGGCGGACACTTGTGTTCTCATATCCAATTTTAATAGATTCTGGAAGGTTGTGTGTGGCTAATGTAATAATTATAAGTCCCGTTTCTGCCAAGCCTTGCTCTTGTTTTTTTAATATTTTTCGCACTTCTGTTACACTTTGAGATTTTAGTTCGTTTAGTATTTCTGTTTCCTCTATGTTTTTAATTCGTTGCTGTAGATTACTCCTTGGAAAAATTTAGTGTTTTGTGCTCGGTGGCTTCGACTTCAATATCGGCCATGTTTTTGATTTTTTATAATTTCATTGTTTGTAAAGCATTTTTTGTTTTGATTAATAAGGTGCCGGCGCGAGTTTTTTTGCAAGTGTCAACTTCTCCTCCACATGTATAATCTATTGTTTTTTTTTTTTTTTGATTAGGAATGGTGATACATTTTCGAAATTACAATATTTTTGGGTTGTTTAAGTTTTGATATTTGTTGTAGAGTGGTGTTGTTGTTATGCTTATGTGAGGCGGTTTCATATTTGTTGTTGTTTTCGGGCTCAGGCCCGGCTCCTAAATTTGTGTCTCTTGCTTTTGTTGTTTTTTGTTTTCGTGTCACTCCGTGACTGATGTTCTCATATTATTCCTATTAGATTATTTCTTATAATGTAATATAACAAATACTTTAGCCACAGCAAAAGCTTGGCCGGGTCAGCTAGTGTTTTTTTATAAAAAGGGTATATTAATTTTGGTCAGAAGTGAGCAACGCATAAAAGGAAGCATCTCCGACCATATAAAGTATATATATTCTTGATCAGCACGACGAGACGAGTTCAAATAGCCATGTTCGTCCGTCCGTCCGTCCGACCGTCTGGATCGACGCGAACTTCTCCTGAGACCGTAAGACGTACAGAGCTGAAATTTTGCATGTAGGCTTGTATATACTGCCCAGTTTGTATATCTCGGATTCAGCCAGATCGTACCACTATATCGTATAGCTCCCATACAAACGGCAAAGTCACGAACAGTGATTTTTCTTAATAACTTCGTTATTTTCTCAGCTATTGTCGTTAAATTTAATATTGGTGAGTCTATTGCACATATAAACCACTGTGCCAAATTTGATCATGATCGGGTGACTATATCATACAGCTCCCATAGGAACGATCGGTCAAAAACAGTGACCTTTGTTAATACCTTCGTTACTTTTGTTGCGATTGATTTCAAATTTAATATTTGTTACTTGTACTTTAAGTCTATATTCGTATTTATTACATTTATGTTTTTGTAAAGGCATAAAAAACTAATTTAATCAAAAATCATCAAATGCCCTTTTTTGCTATTTAAAAATAATTATTATTTCGGCAAAAAAATGGAAATCCAAAACTACCTAGTTTTGGACGAGGGTTGAACCGTCAACTTTAGTCAGGACCTCTACCCATTACACCGCCGAGCTGCTGGAGGTCCATTTGGCGTTTTACGTATAAGTCACCGAAGCTATAGCTTTAAAGTCGATTTATAAGGAAAATATAGAATAGTACGCCGAAATATTTCACACAGCTTAAAATTTTTTTTTGGTTTGGGGTCATCACTCTTCACATTTCAACGTTGGAATGACTCGCCGTACCCCACAGCTGAATGCCGTATGTCCAAATGGGCTTCAGTATGGCTTTATACAGCAGCACCTTGTTTGATGTACCATTTGCCATTGCATTCTTCTTGCCTTCAAATTAAGCTGCATTGTCTTTGCCTTGATGTGAGCCTTCCAGTTAAGTCTTCGGTCGAGGGTGAGGCCGAGGTATTTCACCTTGTCAACTGTGGGCAGAGGAGTCCCGTACAGACTGACTAAAGGACAGTCACCCATTCGTGTAGCAAAAGTGAAGCTATAGCTTTAAAGTCGATTTATAAGGAAAATATAGAATAGTGCGCCGAAATATTTCACACAGCTTCAAATGACGGGATATTCTACAACTATCCAAAATTCATCCAAATCGGTGATTCGCATACCTGAAGTTTCCCTTGTAAGATTGATACAAACTTCAACGCGGTCGAAATTAACGCCGGCCCTCTGTCTTTTTTTTTTTTTTTTTTTTTTTTTTTTTTTAATTCTATTTATTTAACAAATTAATTAACATTTAACAGTGATGCAACATACATACAGTATACGTACAATACATTAAGATACAATACGTACACTACAGTAATATACAAGAAAAAATGACAAGAGCTGCTGCGGGACGGCCGAAAGGTAATGCTTCACAGCAGCCGTGTTGTTATACCATACACCCATAGGGTGAAATGGTATATTAAAGTCGCCAAAATGTATGTAACAGGCAGAAGGAAGCTTTTCCGACCCCATAAAGTATATATATTCTTGATCAGTATCATCAGCCGAGTCGATATAGCCTTGTCGTCTGTCCGTCCGCCTGTCCGTCCGTCCGTCGTTCCGTCCGTCCGTCTGTCCGTCTGTCCGTCCGTATGAACGCCTAGATCTCGGAGACTATAAGAGATAGAGCCACCAAATTTGGAATGTAGGGTCGTGTAGTATGTAGAGTAACCAAGATTATTTCAAATTTTTGCCACGCCCCTTTCCGCCTCCGCAATTAAAAAAAACGTTTATCTCAAAAACTATTGCAGCTAGAGACACCAAATTTGGTATGTATATTTGCATAGTAAATACGCACATTTTGTATGTATACAGATTTTGCCACGACCCTTTCCGCCCCCGAAAATTGAACAACTCGATTATCTCCCGTAATTTATTACCTTGTGCAATCAAAGTTGGGACACTTAAAATTGAGACTAATATCCAGCAAAATACCAAATTTGATCAAAATCACCATTTTCATTTTCATTTAATTTTTATTGTAGTGCCTCCACCCCTGTCCGTCGGCGTTCGGCTAATCGCCGATCGCGCATCACACTATCCGCGAACGAATTTACCGCATCCCACTTACGTGGACTCGAAATCATCTCCTCTATCAGGTTACCAACTTCGAGGGTGGTATCCACACTTTTGGGATAGCACTTGCCGTTCGCCATAGAAGCGGTTGCATTTGAACAGAACGTGCTCTGCATCCTCAATGACGCCGTCCCCGCAGTTCGGGCAGAAGGGGATGCGTCCGAAGCGGTGTAGGTAATACCTAAAACAGCCGTGCCCACTGATAATTTGCATAAGGTGCAAATTTGCGGCACCGTGTTGCCTACCAAGCCACGCACAAAACATCGGGAATCAATCTATGGGTCCAACGCCCCTTGAAGGATTGATCCCATCTCCGCTGCCATGTGGCTATACTTCTCATTCTAGCATCAGCCCTCTTCTCCCTCCTAGATGGCCCATCACCAAGCGAAGGTGCTATTAGTCGAGCTTCCTCTGCCTGTAGCTCGATCGGAACCATTCCCGCAAAAACAAGTGCGGCTTCATCGGAGATGGTCCTGAATCCGCAACATACTCTTGTATCCGATGCGATGTAATTATAAACAAACAAATCGGCGTGTATTCAACATGATTCTTGATAATGCCCTCGCTGACTCCAAGGCCTTTGCGTGCACATGCACCAGATGTTCTCGAAAGCATAGTCGCGTATCCAGCCAAACTCCAAGGTACCGAATAGCCCGCTTGGGCATAGGCTGGAGCCCTCCACACTGACCGATGCCGTCTCGACCCGTTTCCTGCTGCTTATTAAGACGAGCTCCGATTTTTGCGATGCGAGTTGTAGGCCCACCGAACGCAGCCACTCTGTGATGAGCAAGATCGCCTCGTTCGCCAACCCCTCTGCTTTCGCGACTTCTTTTGCCACTATGACCAGAGCGACATCGTCAGCGTATCCAACAGTTCCGCAGCCCGCCGGCAGGTTCAATCGAAGGATCCCGTCATACATAACGTTCCCAACCGATTATGTTGATTGGCCGTTCGTTGTACTGAAGCACAGTTGCCTGTCCTCGAAGTAGCCCCAGATGATTGCGCGTAGATACTCTGGGACTCCAAAGTTGTATAGTCCATCCAAAATACATCCCCAGTCTGCAGTATTGAAAGCATTTCTGACTTCTAGCGTGACAATCAGACAGTACTTCTTCGTCCCATGCTTCAATTGAGTGCCTTCTATGGCTTTGGGAAAGCCAAATTGATTGGACGATAGGTCCCCTCCGTCATTTATAGCCGGATACATATAAGACTCTCTAGAACTTTGCCCATAGTATCCACCAGGCATATGGACCTGTATGATGAAGCCGTCTCTGTTCGTTTCCCTGGTTTCGGGATCAGAACCAATTTTTGCCGTTTTCAGGAGTTTCCAGGAGTTTTTCCTGGGGAAAACTCCCTTCATCTCTGTTCGTTTCCTGGTTTCGGGATCAGAACCAATTTTTGCCGTTTTCAGGAGTTTCCAGGAGTTTTTTCCTGGGAAAACTCCTTCATGGAGGCACCCGCACGTTGCACGTCCATATAGCCTCCTTTAATGAGAGACTCCTGTTTCAGTTGCTGACTTCGCTGCACCTATAAGGTTCGCTAATTAACACCGCGTTTGTGTTTAGCTCAAGCACCGTTTGCGCTAACAATGATTGCGGCTCACAATGGTTTAGATTTATCTGTAAAAATCTAATCTTTTTTGTGGTGGGACACCGTCTTGGGACTTTGCTTGGTCCATGCAGGGCAATTCTGACCCCCGGAAACATGGCCCAACTGGTCAAAGCCCCTTTCTAGGCACAAAAAACATTTAGCCTTGTTGTGACACTCTTTTATCTTGTGGTCGTTCTGCAAACATCTCCAGGCACCACTTGCTCCTGTCCACTCGCCTGTTGCACCTGGCTGCGATATGTCAATTTCCAGCAATAGCACTTAACTGGGGTCTCATTGATGCGAATCCTGCATACGTTAAAAACGACTTTAATGGTACCAACTTTAAGCAGAATCTCCGCTACGTGTGCTGGGATGCACAGAATGGCTTTCTGAGTCCCCGAGCGCAGCGGACGCAGACTCTTTACAGCATCATGGAGTAGATTTTATGCTCAGTTCAGCAGAAATCGCAATGATGATCTCGGCTACTGTTGTTTCATCATCCATATCTAGAATCTCCAGCCGGGTACGGTGGGTGAGGGTATGGGCTTCGGCCTTGCCATTGAGCGCCACATCGATATCTCCTTTAATTTGCTCCAAATTATCGGCACTGCCTTTTAACTCTAGAAGAAGGTCGCCACTTGCTGTTCTTCTTACTTTATGGACACATTCACCGACGGCTTTAAGCTTGCATCCTCGCTTCGCGTCACTAGCTTTAGAATGTCACTATATGACGTGTTGCCCTTCTTTTCGACAATAATAGCATTTGGTCGTTGCCTCTGTTTTGGATGCCTTCTCGGCTTTGGAGCTACTACTTGCCATTCGGCACCCTCAGCAGCAGGCTCTTTTGCAGTTCTGATCTCCTAATATGTGGACTTTTTTTGCTTTTTTAGCTGGCAACACTTCATGCCTTGGGCGTTTAGCCAGTGCCGCTTCCGTGCACTCGACTATTTGCGTTGACGCTGGTGCCACAATTAGTTGCGGGCCATTCTCTGGTGGAGCCGTAACCCGAGGGGAGGTCGGCCTAGACGCAAGCTCTTCCTGAAAACAGCCTCTTCCACTGCCTTAGCAGCATTCGCACCAACCATACTGGATTGGCACTACCGAGACGAGGTTTAACGGCCAGGCGCTATCCGTTACTCCAAAAGTTGAATATTCAAATTAGCGAAAGAACCGCCCAAAATCTCCCTGGCGCCCTCTGTCAGATACGAGGGCCCGCCCCCTGCTTTGCCCAACACTGGCATTAGTCAGCTGACAAACGATCGGGGAAGAAGAAGCAGCTTCTTACAGCAACAAGATAATTCTACGACACACTCACACAGGCAGGAGGCCAAGACGATGAGAGGCGGGAAAACCAGCAAGCAAGAGAGCTGTATATTTATGTGAATATGTTTATGTGCATACATCTGTAGTAGGATATCTAGTTTAAACTATAACGAACACCGATAGGTATGCTGGAACACTGTCACTGTAGTGACAGAACAGTATGTACTTTTATTAACACTAAACAATAAGAAGAGAGATAGACAGACGAACGGAGAGGGAGAGTCATTCGATAGGCGACGATCAAAGAAGCCAGACGTTGGAAGCTGTTAAACAAATCGAATAAATAATAAGCCTAAGATATAAAATATAATAAATAAAGCCTAACATCTACTACTACAAATTCAGAAGTGGTTCGAGATACACGCCATGGATGAGGTAAATATCAATAGTTTTCGCACGGTGTAATTAAAAAATTGTCTAGCCGTCTTGGGACTGTCGACAACTGGCAGCAAAGCTGATATAGTGGCGCGACTTAACCAGGTCCCGTTAATGGGCCGAGGCTGTGCACCAGCGGTAACTGATGATAGTGGCCCAGAATCGGAGGAAGGGCAAATTAATCCACTGAGTTGCCAAAACGCAGATCTAGCTGGCAACAACAGTATCAACGAAGATCCAGATTTGCAGCAACAAATTTTGCCAGACGAGCGAAGTGACGCCTTAGCGACAAATTCTGAAAATTTTAACGGAATGCTCAACATAATACGACAGTTAAAAGCAGAAGTCAAGGCCAACCGCGAGCGTCTTCAAGCACAAGCGCGACCCAACGGCGCCGCCGCAGTAGGCGCCTGCAACTCAGACATTGCCGACAGCGACAACAGAGGCACGCAGACACACGATGAGCATCACAGCGAAAGAAGTCTCTGTTGATTTAGATGGACAAGACTGTGTAGGCAAGTGGATCGGACAGTTAAAGACCATTGCGCAAGTTTTCGAGTTGAACGAAAGTTGTGTGCGCATGTTGTTTGTGGCAAAACTAAAGGGTGCCGCAAAATGTTGGATACAAGCATTTGAATTCGAACATTTGATTTTAAGGTTTGATCAAACAATTTCGAAGGCAACTTTGCGACGAAACTTTGAACAGCGGATGTGGCAACGCCAGGAAAAGTTTGCCACTTATTTCGAGGCGAAGATGTCTTTGGCACAAAATATAAATTTGGATACAGAGGAGCTGTTGGAGCATCTGATTGAAGGCATCCCGCCGGATATTTTACGTGATCAGGCACGCATACGATGTGATGATAAAAGTCCATTGAAAATACATGGCAAAATTTTCTGTTTCATAATTAAGAATAAAGTAAAAATTAATTTTGAGTTAATTGTGGTTTCTGAAGAGTCTATGAGTCAAGATGCAATATTGAGGCGAAATTTTTTGAAAGCCTGTGGCTTGCTTATAGATTTAAGTGCCTTGGACGGGATTGTGCAATTAAGCCTGGTAAACGAAGAAAAGTCAAACAATTGTAAAGTAGATAGAAGTCGATCGTTATGTCCTGTTGAAGGTAGTGCTAAAGAGCGAGAGTTATTTAAAGAAATTGTTATGAATCAATCGTTAAGTACTTATGAAGAGGTTGTTAAAGACCAGAAATTCTGTGAAGAAAGTGTTTCGAATCAATTTTTATGTACTTATCCAGACGAGGAACAAGAATTGGTTGATCAAGTGTTGATAGCTAAGAGTCGTGACTTATGTGAGGATAGTAAAGAAAATGTAAAGAAGTCAGTTATGTCAGAAATTCACGATGATAACTTTGAGAGTGACAAGATGAATATAGACGTAGGAGGCGAAGAAGAAATGTGGAGAAGAAATAGATTTTAGTACGAAAAGTCGGCTTATGAAAATATTTAGAGAGAATTATGTTGATGCTAAGAGTCCATAAGTTCCAATGGTTAGGAGCGAATTGAAGATTTGTTTTGTGAAGTCAAAACCGTTCAGTTGTTCACCTCGGAGTCTGTCATACGAGGATAAAGAATACCTTCAGAAAATGTTGGACGAGTTCTCGAAAGAAGGAATAATTCGTTCTAGTGAATCAGAATATGCCTCTCCAATTGTTTTAGTGAAGAAAAGAACGGGAGGTTTGAGATTATGCATCGACTTTAGGAAACTGAATAAAATTACATTGATAGATAATTACCTGTTGCCCTTAATCGCTGATTTGCTAAGTAGATAAGCTCGTAAACAAAACAGTTTTTACGAAGTTAGATTTGAAAAATGGGTACTTTCATGTCTTTATAAACGCTGATTCAGTGAAATTTACGTCATTTGTTACGCCATTAGGTCAGTTCGAATTTTTACGAATGCCGATGTTGGAAAACTGCACCAGCTATTTTCCAACGATTCGTAAATAAAACTTTTGCTGATTTGATAAAAGAATAGAAGCCGTTAAAAATTTCCCAACGCCAGAAAAGGTGCAGACACGGTTGTGTTGTGGGTAGGGTTGGTAGGGTGTATTCATACCGTAGGGTTGTGTTCATACTTCCGAAGATTTATTAAGGATAATAGCTAAGCCATTGTACGACCTTCTTAGGAAGGATATACCTTTTAAGTTTCGAAAGGCGGAGCTAGAGTGTTTTTTAACTCTTAAAGAGAAGTTAGTTCAATCAGCAGAATTAGCAATTTTTGATTATAAGCATGAGACAGAGTTGCATTGTAATGGAAGTGCACTTGGGGCTGCTCTAATGCAAAAAGAAGGTCGATGGTAAATTGCACCCGGTACCCGATCAAGGAAACAGAATCGAAATACCACAGTTTTGAATTTCAAACTTTAGCTACTATTTATGCTTTCGCAAGTTTAGAATTTATTTGAAAGGCAAACGTTTTAAGATTTTAACAGACTGTAATTCGCTGACTCTCACATTAAATAGAGTTGATCTAAATCCTAGAATTGCTGGATGGGCGTTGGAGTTGCAGAATTACGAATGAAATAAGTCATAGAGAAGGAAAGAAAATACAGCATGTGGATGCATTAAGTTGATGTATGGGAGTTAAGGAATCTAATAGAATCTAATAGTTTCGACGAAAACATAATTATATATCAAGCCAAGGATTCGGAAATTAAGAAAATTAAAAATCATTTAGAAAAAACAGACGATAAAATGTTCGAAATGCGAAACGGAGTGGTATTTAGAAAATAAAGAGATGGCAGGTTATTGTTTTATGGTCCTGAAGATATGAAGAGTCAGGTTTTCAAAAATATCATAATGAACTTGGGCAAATCGGCAGGGATAAGATGATAGATACGAGTTCAAAAGTTATTGGTTCAAAACCATGAAGGATAAATGCATTAGTCACATAGAAAATTGTTAAAAATGTGTAGCTTTTTCCCCCAAATCCAGAAAAATAGATAGACTATTGCATAGTATACCAAAAGGAGATAAGCCATTTGAGCTAATACATATAGATCATTACGGACCAGTAGCAGCAGGGAGAGCAAACAAACAGATATTGGTTGTAGTGGACAGATTCACAAAGATCGTTAGATTGTATACAACAAAGTCCACAAGCACGAAAGAAGTAGTGAAAGCGTTAAGAGATTATTTTAGGGCGTATAGCCGACCTAAGTGTATTGTGTCAGATAGAGGCAGCTGTTTTACGTCTAGTGAGTTTCAACAATTTATGACTGAGTTAACATAAAACACTTGAAGATAGCTACAGGCTCTCCTCAAGAAAACGGCCAGGTTGAACGATTGAATAGAAGCATAGGTCCAATGATAGCGAAACTTGTAGAACCAGAGAGAAATTTGCATTGGGACGCTGTAATTGAAACAGTAGAATAACAGTTAATAACACATTGCATAGAAGTATTAAGCAACAGCCAAGTAAGATGCTTTTTGAGTAGAACAGAAAGGTGAGTTTAATGATAAGTTTGATGATCCTTTATAAGCGCACAGCCCACAGCGGTGCCACGGCACTTTTCGCCGCCGGAACACACCACGTGGGGTCGGCGTGGGCGCGATCACCCCCCCGTCCCGCAATTTAATCCTGGTTTGTTGGCGTTGTTCGATGGAACTGGATCTTGGGGCGAATTCGAGCGACTGGTAGGCAAGGTGGCGTATTACTATCAGTGGGACGATGAGAAATGTTTGGCAGTGGTGTTGAAAGAAATCAATATACTGAGAAACCGGAAGGTTTAAAAAAGATTTGTAAAGAAGCTATAGAAAACCAGAAAAAAGCTCAGTCGTACAATGAAAAGTATTACAACAAGTCTAGAATAATGCCAACACAATATAAGAAACGAGATTTCGTAATGGTGAAGACTTTTGATAGTACAGCCGGAGTATCAAGGAAATTGATACCTAAACATAAAGGACCTTACGTAGTTGAAAAGGTATTAAGAAATGATAGATTTAAGACGTTGACGGTTTCCAGGTTTACGCAATCCCTATCAAGGCGTTTGGAGTGCGCAGAACATGAGACACTGGGTGGGGAAATAGAGGCCAAGTAGTAGAAAATAAGAACTATTGTATTACACAAAATCTTTAACATATAAAATTCAAATGTATCATATCAATTGTATATATATAGTCTAAGTTTTACAAATGTTACAATATAAGTAGCAAAATAGGATCAGGAGATCCAACTGTCAGGATGGCCGAGTTGTAGTAGGATAACAGGTTTAAACTATAACGAACACCGATAGGTATGCTGGAATTGCCAACAGAACAGTATGCATGATTATTAACACTGAACAATAACAATAGAGACAGACAGACGAATGGAGGGAGAGAGTCATTCGATAAGCGACGATCAAAGAATACAGACGTTGAAAGCTGTTAAACAAATCGAATAAATAATAAGCATAAGATATAAAATATAATTAATAAAGCCTAACACTAACACCTAACACATCAATGTATACATATAAACATATTCAAGTGCATAATTATATTTTAATGCGTATATGTCTAATTGTTTATTCTTGCAACAAAGTGTTACAAGTTGAGCTCATTGTATGAATATTTGTATGAATATACTACAACTAACCAGAGGGCCGGGACTAACTTCGTCGGAAATTTCTATTCCCTTGCAAGTTTGTTACTCTTCCCTTAATAATTATCAAATTGGAAAAACGATTTGTATAAAAAATCGCCTGTTTGCAAAACAAACGGCTACAATTTTAAGAAGAAGCAATGCGGCGCATGTAGCTACAGTATAGCTTACTGAGTCCTTTTTTCTTATTGTATGTGTGATGATCGTTACTATATTTATTTATTTATTAATATTTGAATTGTTTGATGACAATCGAGTTCAATATATTGTTAAGATTTTAACATACTTATAGAAATAACACTGGACTACTTATGGACCTTGACGTGCGACTCAGTTGACAGTCTCTTTGCGAATGACCCGCGTCCTCTTTAACAAGCTCTCTCTCAACTTATATAATGATCGCATGCCCTGTTCTCTCTCAACTACTAGAATGTTCGGTTTGTCTCCTCTCTTCTATCACTTCGGATTGCTCTCTCTCAATGCCATTTCCCACACTCGGCCCTCCTGTCAGTACATTCGACCCGAATGACGGTCCCCACAATTTCACATATTCCGATACAGTTGATGTCCTATTAGGCCCTTCCGCTTGTCCGACTTTCTCTACTTCATATCTTCCATGATTTTTAATATTATGTAATATAATAATAATTTTAATATAATGCCGTTGCATTATATGGTCCTAAATACTTTCCTTTAAGTTTCACACCAACGCCATATTGGGTACGCTTAATAGCAACCAAATCATTTATTTTGATTCTTTTTTCCTCTTTTCTCTTTAGATTAGCTGACTTCTTGTTCTCCTCTTGAATTTGTTTTATATTTTCAACTGCGTCCATTCGTATTTTCTTCCTATGTTCTGCTAGTTCTTCGATTATAAGATCATCGAGTAGTTCTTTAATCATTTTAGCTAATATTGGAATAACAATCTTGGAAATCCTTTGAACCTGCCCTTTTCCTCGCGGTACTCCGGTGGTAATCAATAAATGCACGATGTCGTGATCCTCGCAATACTTTTTGAAGATGTGCGAAGTAAAAGCCGCGCCTCTATCAGATATCAATCGTACTGGGTGCCCAAAATTTGTCGCTTGAACTTCTACGCACCGTATCACTTCATCTACGCCTGTGATCCTGGTGGGATACAACAAAACGAATTTAGAAAAACCATCTATTATGACCAACAAGTAATTATACCATATATTCGTAAGTTCCATTGGTCCGACGTGATCAATATGGTAAGAACAAAGTGGTTTGTCATCCTTTACTATTGAAGTTAGATATCCCTCTCTTTTGCCAGCCTTTGCGTTAACAACAATACACTCCACACAACTATGTACCACACGAATAACCTTATCTCTCAATTCGGGAATACAGTATGATTTCTCGATCAAATCTTGCGGTTTCTTGACGGAAAAATGGCCCTGGGTATGCGCAAGTCTAATAAGCTCATGTTCCATTGCCGAAGGTACTACAATCAACTCACAATTAGGGTCTTTAAAGAGACTTTCATTCTCTATATAGAAGTCTTTATAACATTTCTTTTCGACTAGCGTCCTTACTGCCTTGGTCCACTCAACTTGCAACTAAGCTTCTTTTAATCGATGTTTAATAGTGTCCTCAACAAGCATAAAACTTGCGAAACGACTCAACGCATCGACGTGCCTCATTTGAGTACCTGATCGATGTACAATAACATAATCAAAATCTTGAAGATACATAGCCCAACGAGCAACTCTCAAAGGAACATCTTTCTTTTTCATAGTCATAGCGAATGCGTTACAATCACTAACTATGGTGAATCGAGATCCTAGGACATAAACACGCTATTTGGTTCGTGCTCCAATTATAGCAAGCACTTCGAGTTCGTAAGAAAGATACCTTTCTTCACACAATTTTGTCTTACGACTCATATATTCAACGGGATGAAATGAATTATCCTCTGATTGCTTTTGTAACAAAGCTGCCCCAAATCCGTATTTCGAAGCGTCCGCATGTATTTCAGTTTGCAATTTCGGGTTAAACATTCTCAAAAAATTTTCTAAAATAGGAAGTTAGACCCCAAAAACCTTTGTAACCCCTTTTTGCTACTTGGGATGGGAAAATTCGAAACAGCTCTAATCTTTTCTTCCAATTAATTCGTAACCCGTTTTTTGATGATACGTCTAGTACACGTTTTAGCTTGGCCAAACCATCATCTATTCCTGCACTTGGAATGATGATGTCGTCCATGTAGAGTACACAATCATTTGCTTTAATCAAATCTCGTAACACAACCATTATGAATCTTGTAAATACAGCTGGTGAATTAGAAATACCGAAAGGAACATACAGGAATTCATATTGTCCACTCTGAGTAACAAAAGAAGTGTATTTCTGAGAGCTTTCTACTACCGGTAGATGGAAAAATCCGTTTGTTAAGTCTAAAGTTGAAAACACATTGGCACCTTGCAACTATTCTAAAACGCTGTCCATATGAGCCATGGGAAAGTTATCACGAAGTATCTTTTCATTTAATTTCCTGTAGTCACAGCATAAACGCTTCTGACCATTCTTTTTCGAGACTAAGACAACTGGAGACGCGTTGCTAGCCATTCTTGAATTTGTTTGTCAACTATTTCCTGGTCACAAAGGGCTAAACGTCTCGGGTGCTGATAGACAGGTATTTCGTCGCTCAATATAATTTTCATGCTTACTGGTGCGTTTGCATTTCTTTTTGGTTGGTGGTTTCGAACTAATTTCTCTACTTCCTCTTTTATCAAATGGTTCTCTTCAATATTTGTGATGAAGATATTTCCAATCTCTCCTGCCCACTGAGAATCTGACTCATTTTGTTCTCTCTTTGATATACTATGGGTGTGACAAACTTCTATATCGTTGCGAATAGCAAACTTAGATCCATTTGCTGTTACACTTATATTGACAGTGTTCAATCGTTTGACCCAGTATAGCATCAAAACTTATGTCCTGATCTGGCACTACATGGAATTCTATGTTCATAACTAAACCATCCACTTTCTCTGGTATTTTTAAAACTACCGAAAGTCAACACCTTACTGTCGCCAATTCCTGTTATGTGTCTAGCTCCGCCCAATAACGGTTTCGATTCAATCATAAAATAAATTTTTCTTTGCATAAGACATAAACCAGCGCCAGTATCTACAAGTCCTTTAAATATAACGATAGAATATACGATGTCTTTAAGTTCTAACCCTGACGGAGTAAATTCGCTTGACGGCTGTATTACTACATCTTCATTTTCTACCACGTTTGTATTTCTCTCGTATTTAATTGCATTTTCTGGTTTGCACTGGGCCATTCGATGTCCTACTTTACCACATTTAAAACACTTTTGATCGTTCTTTGGACAGTCTCGTCTGATATGTGATGTATCACCTCATCCGTAGCACTTTCGATTCTTAGATGTATCTATTATTGTACCCTGATTAATCTTTTTTTACTGACTGAGCCTCAAACTTGTTTAACGATTTGTGTGAAGCACGCACTTTCTAATATGTTTCTATATTCTAGATTTCTGGCTTGAAATTGAATGGCTTTATTTACTTGTGAGGCTGGAGTACCCCTTACAAAGTATTCTATCAAGCTCTCATCGTCCAAATTCACTGGTTTGGCAATTTCCATTAAAACATACAAATATTCATGTAATGTCTCCTCTCTTTTCTGCTGATCGTTTCGAACCAAATTCCTTGCGCAATGCTGCCTTTAATATCTCCCAGTTGTGTATACCATGTTGACTCCGAATTAATGATTTAGCTGCCGCAGCTAACAACTGTTTGGCGTATATAAAGGTCTGTAGCTTATCCCATTGTACTGTAATAGCACACTCTTCTATCTCTTGCACCCACAAAACAATATCGGAACTACCTGTGCCGGAAAAATGGGATACATTGCCCTCAACATCTTTTAAGGTGTGCCAAGATCGACCAAAATTATTTGTAGGCAGTTCCCCTGTAGCTGTAACTACTGATTCTACTTCTTCCTCGCTATCCTGGTCTTGAATATTGTAATGACTAAGAAGTCTATTTTGTAAATCACGTCTTCTTCTAACTGTGCTTAGGTTCGATTCGGCCAACTTGTTTCGCAAATCTTCGACTCGCAATGCCATAACCTCTTCAAGCTCCATATTACAATATTTTCTTTTGTTCGATAGCAATAATTATTGCTAAGGTTAGTTTTAGTAAATTCACTGAAGGTTAGAACTAGACATCTGCATGAATGTCAAAAAAAGTGACATTCGGATATAATACTCTCAAATTGAGTTGAGTGAATATGAGTGCGAAACGGAATAAGTAAGAGTGAGTGGATAGGCTTGCTTTATACTCGGCCTTACAATGTTAAAACAGAGAGTATAAGTGAGTATAAGTAAGTAGGTTTCGAATGTATCCGAATGACAGGTGCCGACACAGCATTTTTGTTGTTTTTTCGTTGTGCGTACAGAATCTGTACTTCAAAACCCATAAAAACGAAAGCAAATACATAGATAGATTACATTTTAATATTCATTTCATATACCTTTTTACATATATACTACATTTAATTCAAGTTTGAGTTCAAGAACATTATTTTATTAATATTATCTGCATTTGCAGCAATTAAGCAGCGTTTTTCAGTAATTAAATTTCTTGCGTTTGAAAAGGTTCTTTCAGACGCCGGGCTGCTTGCCGATATACAAAAATATTGTTTCAACGATGCAAAGAAAATAAATATACAAAATATGTACCCTGATACTTGGATAACTCGAATGCTTTTAGATGTGTCAAATTTGACACTCCGTTTTACTGAGTACTCAGTCAGTACTCAGTGTCATTCAATTTGCTTTGTATGAGTACCAAAATATACTAATACTCATACACACTCACTCATTGTGCGTCTGTCACTCACTCTATTCAATTCTATCCGAGTATACTCTATTTTACTTATTAAGTGAATGAAGTCATGCAGCTGTCTAGTTAGAACTATCTACATATAGTCCCCAAAAATTTACCCAACTCCGCACCTGTCCCACGAAGTCTTCGTTTAAATTCCGCCAGCGGATTGTCTGGCCTCTTCTAACGTTTTGTCTCTTGCCGCGTCCAGCTTTGCCTCTGCCAACGGGTTGCACCTGCCTCTGCTTACGTTTCACCTCACGCTACGTCCAGCTTTGCCTTTGCCAACGGGTCGCCTCTGCCTCTGCTGACGTACTTAGAAAAACCATCTATTATAACCAACAAGTAATATTACCATTTATTCGTAAGTTCCATTGGTCCGACGTTATCAATATGAACAAAGAACAAAGTGGTTTGTCACCCTTTTCTATTGAAGTTAGATATCCATCTCTTTTGCCAGCCCTTGCGTTAACAACAATACACTCCACACAACTATGTATCACACGAATAACCTTATCTCTCAATTCGGGAATATAGTATGATTTCAAATCTTAAGTTTTCTTCACGGAAAAAATGGCCCTGGGTATGGGCAAGTCTAATAATCTCATGTTCCATTGCCGAAGGTACGACAATTATCTCACAATTAGCGTCTTTAAAGAGAATTTCGTTCTCTATATAGAAGTCTTTATAACATTAATTTCCGACCAGCGTCCTTACTGCCTTGGTCCACTAATCTTGCAACTGAGCTTATTTTGTCCTCAACAAGCATAAAACATGCGAAACGGCTCAACGCATCGACATGCCTCATTTGAGTACCTGATCGATGTACAATAACATAATCAAAATCTTGAAGATACATAGCCCAACGAGCAACTCTCAAAGGAACATCTTTCTTTTTCATAGTCATAGCGAATGCGTTACAATCAGTAACTATGGTGAATCGAGATCCTAGGACATAAACACGCTATTTGGTTAGTGCTCCAATTATAGCAAGCACTTCGAGTTCGTAAGAATGATACCTTTCTTCGCACAATTTTGTCTTACGACTCATATATTCAACGGGATGAAATGAATTATCCTTTGGATGCTTTTGAAACAAAGCTGCCCCAAATCCGTATTTTTAAACGACCGCATGCTACCTGGGATGGGAAAATTAAAAACAGCTCTAATCTTTTTCTTTGCTCTACATCAAACCCTAAAAATATGACTTTTCGTTGCAGCCTCTGACATTTAATCCAATTAATTCGTAACCCGTTTCTTGCTGACACGTCTAGTCCGCGTTTTAGCTTGGCCAAACCATCATCTATACCAGCACTTGGAATGATTATGACGTCCATGTCGACTACACAATTATTTGATTTAATCAAATCTCGTAACACAACCATTATGAATCTTCTAAATACAGCTGGTGAATTAGAAATACCGAAAGGAACATAAAGGAATTCATATTGTCCGCTCTGAGAAATAAAAAAAATGTATTTCTGAGAGCTTTCTACTACCGGTACATGGAAAATCCGTTGCTTTAGTCATAGCATTAACGCTTCTGACCATTCTTTTTCGAGACTAAGACAGCTGGAGACGCGTACTCAGAAGTACTGGTTTTAATTATTTTCTCTGCTAGCCATTCTTGAATTTGTTTGTCAACAATTTTCTGATCACAAAGGGCTAAGTGTCTCGGGTGCTGATAGACAGGTATTTCGTCGCTCAATATAATTTTCATGCTTACTGGTGCGTTTGCATTTCTTTTTGGTTGATAGTTTCAAATAAATTTCTCTACTTCCCCTTTTATCAAATGGTTGTAATGCGAAAGATTTATGTCTGAACCCCTAATTTTCCTTTTCTTAATATTTGTGATGAAGATATTTCCAATCTCTCCTGCCCACTGAGTATATGACTCATTTTATTGTCTCTTTGGCATACTATTGGTGTGACTAACTTCTATATCGTTGCGAATATCAAACTTAGATCCATTTGCTATTACACTTATGTTGTCCAATGTCGTTCTACCCAGTATAGCATCAAAACATATGTCCCGATCTGGCACTACATGGGATTCTATGTTCACAACTAAACCACTTTCACTGGTATTATAAAACTACCGAATTTCAACACTTTATCCAATCATAAAATAAATTTTTCTTGCATAAGACATAAACCAGTATCTACAAGTCTTTTCTCATTTCTCTCGTATTTAATTGGTTTTTCTGGATTGCACTGGGCCATTCGATGTCCTACTATACCACATTTAAAACACTTTTGATTGTTCTTTAGACAGTATCCTCTGATATGGGATATATCACCGCATCCGTAGCATTTTCGATTCTTATATGTATCTATTATTGTACTCATTTTTCCTGACTGAGCCTCAAACTTTTTTAACGACTTGTAGAAGCACGAAATTTCTCATACGTTTCTACTTGAAATTTAAGTTGTTCTAGGATTGAATTTTTTTTTTTTAACGTTTAATATATATTTGTTTAATCTACTCTTAAATTAGAGCCTAACAACAAGTTTGAGATATTTTCCTTAATCTAGTACTTAAGATAAATCCAGGATATATTGCAGGCGGGTTGGTCTGTCATATCTTTTCAGACGAGTTCTATTATTAGTTCGCATAAGGGAATTGGCAAGAACATTACGATGTGCATCTAGTTTCGCAGAAGACCGAGCGTTGATGATCAACTCGTTTTCAATTTAAGCTGTGACTTTGTTGCTTCGATGTGCTTGCGCCAAGTTAGTCTTCTGTCTAGGTGGATGCCTAGGTAAGTGACATTCACGGATTGAGGAATTGATACGTTGTTTAGCATTAGAGCATGTAACATGTTTGCATTTCTGCTCGTTGACCCGGATACGCCAGGTTGCTAGCCATTCCTCTACCACTTTGAGGTGTTCCTCTAATTTTGCAGAGGCTTGTATTGGGCATTTGGTTCTGCTGAGGATTAAGTTCTCCGATGCCAGAAATTTGTTTAGACGAATCTGCAGGACTTTTTCAAAAGCTTCGAAAGACATGGCAGCAAACAAATTGGCCTATAGGATGATGGCTGGGTTTTGCCCTTTCCCACTTTAGGAATCATGATGATAGTGGACCTTTTTCAAGCTCTAGGGAAGTAGTTAATTCTTATTATAGCGTTGAACAGTTTGCAGATGTATTGTATGGCGATGATAGGGAGTTCTAGGACCATTTTTGGTGTGATTAGGTCATGGACGGGGGGCTTTGTTGTTTGATGTTGGATTTAGCTGGAAAACCATTTTAAGATGTGTGGCAAATACGGATGCCCTCTCTTCCTCACTGCGAGCCCATCCACCGGTTGGACCACTTATCGGTTATACTGTCTCTGTAGGAACGCTTAAAGTTGGGTGGGCTTTCCACAGAGGATGTTTAGTGCTGGTCGGACTGAGCTTTTCTATGTATTTCCTTTGAGCCCAGATTACCTCTTGTCTTAACTCCTTGGAGAGGTTGCGATTGCCATGCCTTAGGCGAAGTTTTGCTGCTGGTGATCGAGTAATCTGTCATTCTCTTCTTAGACGTCGTTTTTCCGTTACTAATTGTTCAATCCGCCGGTTGGTAGGCGTAAGTTGAGGGATGTGGAGTAGATGCTCTTGCTGCAGCTCAATGGGGTCTCTAAACCACTTGGAGTTTGCTGTCCAAGTTCTGGTGCGCTTGGTTGCGGATTGTGTAGATGGTGGAATGACGGGGTCTCTTTCGCGGGCTTAGTCTGTCCCGTTCGGAGTACACTAGCAAAGGATACACTAGGACTGGTTGTAGCAGGCATGTTAGATGATCTAACAGCCTTGGCGAAGAATACCTCCAATGTAGTTTTGGAGGCTTTGAAAGCGATTTTTGGTCCAGCTGGGGTTTGCGCGCTTTTAGGTGTGATTTAAGATCCTTGAAGACAAGACATCCTCTGTAGTTGGCTGTGTGGTTCCCTCCACAGTTATTGCATAGTCATAGTGCGACGTTGTTCTGTCCTTGGTTCAAATGCCATCTTTATGATGTTCGCCGCAGCCAACACACACTGACCTAAGATTGCAATTTTTAGAGGTGTGGTTGTATTCCTGGCAGTTTTTACACTGCGGTGGTTGGTATCTCTTATGGGGCTCCACTACTGTGATTCTTCTGTGCAATAGGAGCTGAAGATTGGGTGCACTTCATTTGCCTTTGACCGCTTTGCATCTGGTTGGAGCTCGATTTTAAAGAGCTGCTGTGCGACTGTATTCCTGTTGATGATGTTGACAACGGACTTAACCGCAAACCCTTTTTCGGCCAATGCGTCTGCTATTTCTTGAGTTGGGACCGATGGCTCGATCCATTTTAACACAACCTGGAGCCCTTTACTGCTTCTTAGTTGGTAGGTATTGAAGTTCATGTTAACATTACGGAGGCACTTTTCAATGATGCGGAAATTGTCCTCAGTTTGGGTTTGACATTTAATTTCTTTTCCGTTACCCCTGTTGCCAGGGGTTACAACAAGTTATTTGCCCCTACTGTCACTACTAACTTCGAAATCAGGGCGCTGCAGTTGGCTCCACGGATGTATAAAGGGGGTGGTCTAGCCGATTTAACTTTATCTACAGCGCTGGCTTGATCGTCTTGCTGATCGGCAAGAATTTTAAAACTATTTCCGCTTAGAAGTGCTAATCGTTCATTTGGTTTGGTTATTTTCGGCATATTGTTGGGTTGGACCGAGACTCGACGCTCACGTTGTTGTTGTACAAGTAGTTCTTGTAACTGTTGCTGGTGGGGATCAAGAGAGCTTGGGCCCGAATTGGTAGACATGGCTTTTCCAAAAAAAGTGCTCAATTTGTTGTTGCAACTTAGTGTTTATTGCTATTAAAACAAACTAATAGCAATATGATTGTAAATAGGCGTCTCTGACGCGACTGAGAGACCTACACAATTTTTGCAAACGCGGTCTTTTTTATTTTTACACTAAATTTTGCGGAGTGCATTAAAAAACACGTCTGCACACGGCGGCGGTTGATTTATGAAACCTGGCTTGAAATATAATAGCTTTATTTACTTGTGAGTCTGGAATGCCTTTTACAAAGTATTCTATCAAGCTCTCATCGTCCAAATTCATTGGTTTGGCAATTTCCATTAAAGCATACAAATATTCATGTAAAGTTTCCTCTCTTTTCTAAGAACGTTCCGATATTATTCTATGAATCTCAGCTGCTGATCGTTTCGAACCAAATTCCTTGCGCAATGCTGCTGTTAATATCTCACAATTGGGTATACCATGACTCCGAATAAATGATTTAGCTGCCGCAGCTAACAACTGTGTTGCGTATATAAAGGTCTGTAACTTGTCCCATTGTACTGTAATAGCACACTCTTCTATCTCTTGCACCCACGAATAAATACTACCTGAGCCGGAAAAATAGGATACACTGCCCTCCACATCTTTTAAGGTGTACCAAGATCGACTAAAATTATTTGTACGCAGTTTGCCTGTAACTGTAACTACTGGTTCTACTTCTTCTCGCTACTACTGGTTCTACTTCTTCTCGCTATAGTAAGAAGTCTATTTGTAAATCACGTTTTCTTCCCATTGTGCTTAGGTTCAATTCGGCCAACTTGTTTCGCAAATCTGCGACTCGCAATGCCATATCCTCGTCAAGCTCCATATTACAATATTTTCCTTTGCCACTGCCAACGCGTTGCCTCTGCCTCTGCTGACGTTTTGCGTCTTGATTCGCTCTGTCCAAATGTTTCTAGAGTGTTCTAGAAAGAATCACTGCTCGACGTCCGTTACCAAACGAGTTTGTGCATGTAGTCTCTGTGTGTGTATTTATTAATATTTGAATTAATTGATGACAGTCGAGTTCAATATGATGTTAAAATTTACTACTTATGGTCCTTGACGTGCGACTTAGTTGACAGTCCCTTTGCGAATGACCCATGGCCTCTTTAACACCCTCTCTCTCAAATTTTATAAAGATCGGAACTACTAGAATGTTCGGCCACTATGTGTTTGTCTCTTCTCTTCTATCATTTTGGATTGCTCGCTCTCAATGCCATTTCCCACATATATATGTATACTTTATATGGTTGGAGATGGCTTTTCCTATGCGTTGCACACTTCTGACTTAACTTAATATACACTTTTTAAAAGAATATGAAAATATAGATAAAAGAATGGAAATAAAAATTACATTTTTGCGATAAAATTCTGATTATTGCACTTAGTCAGAAGCCAGTTTGGCTTACTGACAATATGTAAAAAATTGAACAAATTTAATTTAAACTAGTAATTTAACAAAAAACAAGATAAGGTAAAGAAATTTAAAGAGATTGTTGTCAACTTCTTTAAAATGGTCAAATAGGTTTCATTTAAATTTGTTATCTATGCAGTAAGTTTAAATATATGACAAACAAATTCATTTCGCCACGGTATAGACGTTTCAGCAAGTTCGAGCGTTATCCGGAGGATGAGGATCAAAAATATGAGTTTTGTTCAATGTGCTCAGAGCCGGCATGTGATTGCTGGTCATGCGACAGGGCAAAAAACCGGAGCAAGAACAGTTGACACTTATTGTTCCTGAATGTGGTGCTGTTTGTTTTGCGGCGGGGCACACAAACACACACACACCACACATCCATATACAATATCAAGACCTTTTGTATACGCCCCCTGCGTTATCCTCGACACTAGCGACAGAGACACAAAGGCACACATGGAAATATAAAAATATGCCCAGGTTTGTTTGTGAAGCTTACAAAATAGGAAAATAACAGGAAGAGAATGGGAAAAAAGGAAAATCCTTTTCAGCATTCTTCATTCGAAAGTTTTGCCAAAAGCTGGGTATAACCAGCAACAAATGCAACTGGCCGACTTTATACCAAAAAAGCATAAACTATTATTGGAGGCCAAAAAGACGTATTCCTATATAGAGTTACAAATTAAATGTATAATATATATAATGTAGGCTATAATTATTATCGTTAGTAGAAGAATATTTAAAATATTAGCCCTGCACTATGGTCAGAAAGTCGGATTTTTTTTGGCATAAAGTCATTTTTTTTATGTATTCATAACTGAAAATTTAACTTATTTTTTGATTATAGACACATTAGATAAGAAAAAAATCTTATGATTATTTCAGGCCTCAGGTCATTTGTTCCAAATAAAATAAAAAACAAAATATAGTTTTTAATTTTCTTCTTTCCGATATATTTCGGTTGCGCAGCGGCAACCGTCTTCAGGGCAACTACAAAAAATACAAGAAACATTTAACAATTATGTGACACTTAACAATCTTTTAATATACATTGTTTAACACGTCAGCACCGTTCGACGTGGAGTTAAGAACTAATTATTGTCAAGTAAATGTCTGTATATGTGAGGGCAGTTGTCGGTATCCGTCTTAAAGTTAAGTCGTGTGGTGCTCGGAGTGTTGATGATATGTAGCATCTCCATGGTGAACCTTTTGTTGTAGTTCCGCTCTTCATCTAATATTATTGTCTCTTCGAAATTCGGTGCATGGCCACTAGTTGCACAGTGTGTCATTAATGCTGTTTTTGGTGTATCTGTATAATGTCTCATTTTATAGTCAGATTTGTGTTGGGAAATCCTAGTTTTTAATTTCGATTTTGTCGTTCCTATGTATATCTTATTGCACGGTATGTTTCCTTGTCCATTGCATGGAATTTTGTATATCACATTGCTTCTATTTGTCATCTCTATCTTGGATTTTGTTTTGTTGAATATATGTTTGAGGGTATTGTCAGGTTTGTGTGCTATTTTTATTCCAGCTTTGTCATAACAATCCGAATGTGATAGTCTTTCTGATAGTTTAGGTACATAAATGACAGATAAGAAGGTTTTCTCATTCTTTGTTTTGTCAATGGGGGATTTATGTTATTTGAACAATGTCTTGATTAAGTTATCCGGAAAATCGTTGTCCTTTAAAATATTTATTATTTCCTTCTTCGTTTCTTCATGGTACATTTTGTCCGAAATGTTTAGCATCCGTTGGATACAGCTCCTTGCTGTATTTATTATCATCGTCTTGGGGTGTTTTGAGTTAAAATTGATGATTCGTCCTGATGCTGTTGGTTTCCTATACCATTTTAGTTTTAATTCGTTTCCTCGTCTGATGATCATAGAGTCCAATTACGCCAGTTTTCCATTGTCTTCCAGCTCCATAGTAAATTTAATATTCCTGTCAAATGAATTTAGGGTGTCCAGTGTTTTTTCGATGTCATCTTGGTGTATAATTGTAAAAATATAATCTACATATTTCGTTAATAATCTTGGTGGTCTGGTTAGTTTATCCATTGTAGTGTCCAGAAGATTTTCCATAATGATGTCCGCAATGACTGTCCATTTGTCCCTGATTGTATCCAATGCTAAATCCTGTTGGAACCCCCAAATGAAATTAATTGCTCATCGTCACAAATGTAAGTGTTATTTATGCGTTGTTTGAATTCAGTTGCGTTTTTTATGTTATATTTGGAGTCCAATGTTATATTTCTTAAAATTCCTTAGAAGCAATGTGATATACAAAATTCCATGCAATGGACAAGGAAACATACCGTGCAATAAGATATACATAGGGACGACAAAATCGAAATTAAAAACTAGGATTTCCCAACACAAATCTGACTATAAAATGAGACTTTATACAGATACACCAAAAACAGCATTAATGACACACTGTGCACTGTATTTTGCCCTGAAGACGGTTGCCCCTGCGCAACCGAAATATATCGGAAAGAAGAAAATTAAAAACTATATTTTGTTTTTTATTTTATTTGGAACAAATGACCTGAAGCCTGAAAAAATCATAAGATTAAAACACAAAGGTCGCAAAAACTACCACAATGACAACAACGGATGGCCCGCCGATCGCAACCCAAACCATGGGATTTGCGAAAAAAAAACTGAACTACAGCAACACAAAAACAACAATTAATAGACATCAGACTACCTCGAAGAAATTAGTAAGACTGAAAAGTAGTTTAAAATTTCTGTTAAAATGCAGAAAATCTAAACTAATTCCCAATTTTATCAAGAATACCACACGATGCGATAATATTTTTAAGTTTGACAATAACACATTTCCAGACATTAACAAAACATTGGACAGATATACATATTTCTTTCACACAAAAATATTAAACCTGCTTATAAAACATAAACATAACACTCTCAAAAGATTCAACAACAAATTAGCTGAGACAACAAAAACTCTTAGAAAACAGCTGGACGAACAGAGCATGAGCGCATTTTTGGAGAGAGAACAAAACGCAGTAAAAAGACTAACAGAAACATTGCGGGAACATCATGGGATGAAACATGAGAAACTAAACAATAAACGGAACTTTGCTCTCTTTAACAACAACAGAACTGACGATTGGTTTGTAAATGAGACAGAAGTGGAGTTCCCGCCGGATATAAAATCATTGCTATCAAAGGGTCCAAAGTTTGCTCTTCCCACAGAACACGAGAAGCTCCCTCTCATTAATAACATTGCCGATGGAGAGGAAATAGTTCAGACGATCAACGAAAAAGAGAAACAAGATGCAGCGCGTACTGCTTTCTCTTTAATGGTTAAAGAGCACAGAGCGATGAAATACATAAATGCAACAGATCGTGCATTATTAGATATAACTCAACGGACATACAAATTTCTTAAACAACATGACGATATTTTAATATTAACTTCTGACAAAGGAAACAAAACGGTAGCAATGAAAAAGATGGATTATGACCATAGAATGATGGACATATTGTCGGATCTAAACACCTATAGAATCCTCAGGAAAGACCCAACAACACGATTGCAGACAAAGAACAACAATCTGGTGGACAAACTACATAAGATGGGGGTTATTTCAAAGATTGAAAAGAACAAAATGACGACAACTACGGCGATCTCTTCAAGAATATATGGACTACCAAAGATACACAAAGAAGGGACACCATTGGGACCAATTTGTTCGTCGATTGGCTCACCATCCTATGGACTTTGTAAATACATTATACAAATTTTAAGGAATATAACATTGGACTCCAAATATAACATAAAAAACGCAACTGAATTCAAACAACGCAGAAATAACACTTACATTTGTGACGATGAGCAATTAATTTCATTTGACGTGGTGTCATTATTCCCAAGCATACCAACGGATTTAGCATTGGATACAATCAGGAACAAATGGACTAAAATACAGGAACACACAAAGATACCAAAAGCTTTATTTATGGAAATAGTAAAATTCTGCATTCAAGAGAATAGATATTTTACTTATAAGGACCAAACATTTATACAATTAAAAGGAATGCCGATGGGATCTCCGGCCTCACCAGTCATTGCGGACATCATTATGGAAAATCTTCTGGACACTACAATGGATAAACTAACCAGACCACCAAGATTATTAACGAAATATGTAGATGATATTTTTACAATAATACACCAAGATGACATCGAAAAAACACTGGACACCCTAAATTCATTTGACAGGAATATTAAATTTACTATGGAGCTGGAAGACAATGGAAAACTGGCGTATTTGGACTCTATGATCATCAGACGAGGAAACGAATTAAAACTAAAATGGTATAGGAAACCAACAGCATCAGGACGAATCATCAATTTTAACTCAAAACACCCCAAGACGATGATAATAAATACAGCAAGGAGCTGTATCCAACGGATGCTAAACATTTCGGACAAAATGTACCATGAAGAAACGAAGAAGGAAATAATAAATATTTTAAAGGACAACGATTTTCCGGATAACTTAATCAAGACATTGTTCAAATAACATAAATCCCCCACTGACAAAACAAAGAATGAGAAAACCTTCTTATCTGTCACTTATGTACCTAAACTATCAGAAAGACTATCACATTCGGATTGTTATGACAAAGCTGAAATAAAAATAGCACACAAACCTGACAATACCCTCAAACATATATTCAACAAAACAAAATCCAAGATAGAGATGACAAATAGAAGCAATGTGATATACAAAATTCCATGCAATGGACAAGGAAACAAACCATAAAATATACATAGGGACGACAAAATCGAAATTAAAAACTAGGATTTCCCAACACAAATCTGACTATAAAATGAGACATTATACAGATACACCAAAAACAGCATTAATGACACACTGTGCAACTAGTGGCCATGCACCGAATTTCGAAGAGACAATAATATTAGATGAAGAGCGCAACTACAACAAAAGGTTCACCATGGAGATGCTACATATCATCAACACTCCGAGCACCACACGACTTAACTTTAAGACGGATACCGACAACTGCGCTCACATATACAGACATTTACTTGACAATAATTAGTTCTTAACTCCACGTCGAACGGTGCTGACGTGTTAAACAATGTATGTTAAAAGATTGTTAAGTGTCACATAATTGTTAAATGTTTCTTGTATTTTTTGTAGTTGCCCTGAAGACGGTTGCCGCTGCGCAACCGAAATATATCGGAAAGAAGAAAATTAAAAACTATATTTTGTTTTTTATTTTATTTGGAACAAATAACCTGAAGCCTGAAAAAATCATAAGATAAAAACACAAAGGTCGCAAAAACTACCACAATAAGAAAAAAATGTTTTTAAAAATTTTTCAAATTAGTCATTTAAATTTGGCGCGCAACTAAAGTCAGCTGTTTCAATACAACCTTAAATTATCGGTATGCAACCTTAAAATTTATTTAGCTTTGTCATTGTTTTGAGCGTGATTGTTTAAAGAAAAATGAATATTGTATTTATGGAAAGTAAAAGCACAGGTACATATTTAAAATTAAAGTTCAGTGTTAGTTTGACAAGATTGTGAATGTTTAGCTGTGTGTGTGCAATTGTTGTTGGTGTCTTTTTATAGGTGAAATTTAACAAATAGAGCCGTGTTTCGTGGTGTATTACTTGTTCTGAGCGCGCTTGAGCGCGCAACTAAAAACGACATTTTCAAGATTAATGTTTATATAATTATAAATCCGCTTCCTTTATAAGTTAAAAAAGAAAACTTGGATCTATTGAACTCAAAAGAAACGATCTTTATTGAAAGGATGTATCTTAAGAACTAACTTATCAGTATTCATACAATTAAGTTTAGAGTTCGGTTAGAAAGCTTTTTATGTTTACAATTATGTTGAAAGCTTTTTGTGCTACTAGTGGGAGCTTTTTATCGGATGATGTCTTGATCTAATATTTGATTGGCTTATTGATTTTGCATACTAAGCGTTCTCACGCTTAGAGGAATTTTTGGGGACAGATTTGTTTATAATTTTGCGTTCTCACGCTGGAAGTTTTTGAGGGGACAATTGTTATTGCAAGTGTCCAATTGTTTGTGAATAAAACGGATGTTTACTTTAAAGTTATAAATTTTTTAGGGGCCGAAAAATTTATAAGTTATTAGGGATTGCTGTTGGATATATGACTCCCCCATCCTAAAGAAAATAGCCTGTCCTCAGGCGGATACATTGGGGTATAGCGAGAGATTTTTCTCAGTTGCAAAGATTGAAGTATCAATTTTGTTTATACTTTGGGATTCAATTTATCAACAAATGGGGTTTCGATTTTTTCTGTGGGAATACGATTCTTATTTGATCGGAAATGTTTAATAATTAATTTTTGTGGCATTGCCTTAAACTTATAGATTAAGTATGTAATCAAACTTATTATAGTAAGTACAAATGTGGTTAACGTAATAGTTTGAAATACAGTATAATATTTTGTGTGTTCGTTAATTATATCTTTTGTTTGGATAAAAGAAATAGGTTCTAGCCTAGTGATATTGTTTGTTACATAAATGCTTTGGCTGTAGTCAATCAATGAATTTGTTATTGATATTTCGTTTAATATTAAGGCACAATCGTAAATTTTTATTATGTTATTGCCTTCAATTATTAAGTCGTTGTTTACACAATTTTGATTAAGTTTTGTTTTTGGTAAATTCCATGTTACAATTATGTTTGGTTCAATGTAATTAGATTGATAATTTGTATATGTTTTAGTGTATTTGCAAGTGGTTGGGATTTGATTAAAAATGCCTATTATACATTCATTAGTTTCTATTTGACTTGTATTTTTATCTTGTTTGATAGTGTTTGATAGTGTTGTTGTTAAAATAGTATTTATCGTATGAATTTTCTGTCAAAATGTTTTTATTTTCATCTGGATAAGGAAGTATCTCAAAAATAGGGGTTTTTATTATTTCTTCAGGAATGTTTGAAATGATAAATATTTCATTTGAATTTGGGTTAAGCCAGGTGGATGTCTTTGTATTCAATAGTTTTTCCAAATTAACATGACTTAGTGATCTGCATGCCCATTTCTATGTCTTCAATGTATTCTGTGAAATGCTTAGAACTTCTACTTTTACTGATTTTTCCTTTTCTTCCTCGAGGTTGTTTATTACTTCTAAACCTTTATTTATAGTGTCTATTAAGTAATTTAGTTCTTTGCTTGTACGCTATTACTTTCAAGATTATTTTTTTTTCTTCTAATTCGTCTTTATCGTCTTGATCAAGAGTACCAAAAAGATATTTGTATATTGAACCAATTCCGTGAATTAGTCCTCGTTTATTACGTTTTACAATTTGTATTCCATTAATTTCCATACTTAATTTTTCTGTTAAGTATTGAATATGGATTATGTCTTTAAATTCCTGTGCTTGTTGCATTAGATTGTTATATGTAATGTCTATTAGTGTTAAATTCACTTTTAAATAATGATATTCAAAGTTTGTCGGTAAGTCCATGGTTCCTGTCTTAAATATTAAGTAACCGTTCGGTGCTTTTACTGGGTTTATGTCAATGGAATGACTGGATGTTGATTTTAAAGTTAAGAATAGCACGATGCACAAAAAAGTCATCTTGAGTTGTTGACCTGTAATGTATCAATTGTATTTGCTTTTATTAACTTTCTTTTTCTTTTTGAATTTTGATTTGTAGTGTGTGACCTTTTGTCCTCTGTTTCTTTCTTCAAAGTGTTTTTCATCTAACTGATTTATTTCTCCTGTCTTTTTGAATGGATTTGTTGTTTTAGACTTTACTAATGGTGCTTGTTTAAATCTAGTATCGATTTCGAAGTCGTGTCTGTCTTTATTTAAATTGTTTATTTTATGTATTTTATTTTCTTGGGTATTATAGTCGGGTGATCCTGCATAGATAAAACTGTCCGCTGGTGTTCGGTTACTAGTTTTATGTCTTGTCTTATGGTTGTAAATGTAGAGAATTTTTTTAAATTTAAGTAATTTATCTTCGATGTCATTTTCGCTATTTATAATTCTAAGTTTTTAGTTAACTGTTTTATGGAATCTTTCTAGGTCTGAAATGCCGTTTTTACTTGTTGTAATTTCTAACTTTACGTTTTCTTCTTGTAGCCAATTTTTTAGTGCTATACACAGAAATGCTGAATCTTTGTCTGATTTTATTTCAATTGGTTTGCCCATTTCAGTGAATACTTTCATAATTGCTCTCTTGGCTTCTAACCAATCTCTAGATTTTACTTCTACAAGTGTTGCAAATTTGGAGTAAATGTCATTGCATAAAAGGAATTGTAAATTATCGATCATGTAAAAATCCATGACGTATTTTTCTCTGACATTAAAAGTTTCTGGTGTTATTTCAAAAGTTAGTTTTGTATTTCTGTTTTCTGTCTTTGCGATATTGCATACAGAGCATTCGTTAATAATGTTTTGAATCAGGTTTTGAAAATCGGGGAAATAATATTTTTCTTTAAATAAGTTAATCGTTTTTTCGATTCCTGGATGTAATAATTCTTTATGTTGTTTTAGAATTATTTCTTTAAATTGTGCAAACGTTTGAATGTCATCTAACTTAATGCTTGATTTCGATGTTTTTGTTTTTACGTTTGATCGTATTATTTCAATAAAGGCTTGTTGAAATATGGGAAAATCTTGTTCGTTATGAAAATATAATACAGTTTTCTTACCGCAAAGATATCTTTTAATTATATCCCTTGCGTAAGCATTGGTCATTTCTTTGTATGTTATTTTTATGTTTGATTTACAAAAATAGGTTGATCTTTCTGTTTTGTCTTCTGAACCTCTAATGAATTCTATTTGCCTGTTAAAATAATTAATGGGTTTTTCTACTATTGGAATGTAATTTCCATTGTCCTCATGAGCACTAAGTATTGTAGCTGCGGTGCTGTCTGTTGATCCTAAAAAGTTTTCCTCTATTTTAATTCTGGAAAGAGCGTCTGCTACGTGATTTTCTTTGCCGGGTAAATTTTTAATTTTATAATCAAACTCATTTAGTTTTATTCTCCATCGTTGAAGTTTCATATTTGGTTCTTTTATATTGCTGAGCCATACTAAAGGCTTATGGTCGCTTAGAATTTCGAACTTTCTACCGAAAAGGTATGGTCTGAAATACTTTGTTGCCCAAACTATTGATAGTAATTCTTTTTCAATAGCTGAATAATTTATCTCATGATCGTTCAACGTTCTGCTTGCGTAAGAAATAGGTCTATGGTCCTGTGAGATGAACGCGCCTAAAGCTATTTTGCTAGCATCTGTGGTTAGGAAAAATGGTTTTTTAAAATCGGGGTATGCAAGTATAGGGTCATTCATAAGAAGATATTTTTAAATTTTCAAATGAAGAAATATAATGTGGGTCTTTAATGTTTATTTTAGCTCCTTTCTTTAATCTAAGAGTTAAAGGTTTTGCAATATGTGCAAAGTTTGGTATAAATTTTCGAAAGAATCCGCATAATCCTAAGAATGATTTTATTTTTTTTGGGGTTTTAGGGATCGGAAAATTTTGAATTGCTTTGACTTTGTCTGGGTTAGGATTTATACCTTCTGTTGTTATTATGCGACCAAGGAATTCTGTTTCCTTTTTCATAAATTCGCATTTGTCGAGTTGGAGTTTAAGATTAGCTTCTCTTAGTTTCTTAAATACCTTTCTGAGTGATAATATGTGTTCCTCCAATGAAGTGGAGTACACTATAATGTCATCCAGATAAACAAGGCAATCCTTATAAATAAGGTCTTCCAAAAGATTATTCGTGCATCATTGAAATGTTGCCGGGGCATTTTAAGACCAAATGGCATACGTGTGTATTCGTAATGGCCATGTTTAGTTGAGAAAGCTGTTTTTGAAATAGATTTAGGATCCATTTGAATTTGGTGAAATCCCTTAGCTAAATCAATGGTGGTAAAGTATTGGCATTTTCCCAGTTTGTCAAGAATTTCATAAATGACTGGAATTGGGAATTTGTCATCTATTGTGACTTCATTCAAATGTCGGTGGTCAATGACTAATCTGAATTTTTGTTTGTTGGAAGCGTTTTCTTTTTTTGGGACGATCCAAATGGGTGAAAAGTAGGGTGAGTTCGATTTTCGAATGATACCCTGTTCGATCATTTCATTTATTTGTTTATTGACTTCTATGTCAAACGTTTGGGGATATTTGTAAGGACGTTTGTAAATTGGGTCCTCATGCTTTGTATGAATAGAGTGTTTTATTGTACTCGTGAAAGTCAAATGTTCACCTTCTCGGTACTGAATATGACTGAATTCATACAAGACCTTTTTTAGTTTCTGTGTTTCCTCGATATTTAAATGGTCGAGTCTATACTGATTGTTTTCTATTATTTCATTTTCAATAGCAAAATTTGTGTCTGGGTCCCTTTTTGTAGGTGGGTCTAAACATTCTATGTTATCTTCTTCTTCTATTTCTTCCATTTCTCTGAAATAAAAGGTATAGTTTCCTAGCTTTACATATTCTTCTTCATAATTCATTTGCATGCTCTTAGGTAAGTTCTGCCTATTAACATGTCGTAATTATTTAAAAATTTATGGATGTAGAATTTTTGTTCTGTCGGACAAAGTTTGCTGGGTGCAAGGAAAATTATTTCTTTTGGTTCTACTGCTTCTTCAATCGTGTGAATTTTGGTATCTGAAATTAAAAAAGTTTTCGGACATTATATTTATTGAAGGGCCTGGGTCGACATAAAACATAAACATCTCAAATGTTTATTGTTCATTGTGATTCTGATGGAGGACTTGTCTCTATCTCTTCTTCTGATTGATCCGAGGCATTCTGATGAAAATTTTCGGATGTGTCCATTTTGCTGATTCCACTATTACTTTCTCTTGGCCTTTTTGCAGGCTGGTTTGCTACCTTATTTTTTTGATAATTATTTTGCTGCTGATAATTCATTGGATTTTGAGCACTATCGATATTTAATTTTTGTTGAAATTCTTGGAAAAGTTTTTGGTTTTGTGTTGTGTCTGATTGTTTTGTTTGAGACGGAGTTGCACTATTGGGTACAAAAGATTTTCCACTTTTTTGATTTTGGCTTTGATTTGATTTTCTGATTTCTGTTATGCTATCCTCGTATAACGCTTCTTTGAGCTACTTGTTTTAGCTTGCTAACTGTGGTTATATCGTGTCTAGCTAACGTCATAAATAATCTATCGGGTAATTTTATGTTTATTACATCTTTTATAGTATTATTTAAGGCATTTGCATAAAGAATGGTGTTATTTGCATCGTTTTCAAGACTAAGCTTGTTTGTAATACTATAAGATTTATCTTCTAGCTCAATTACAAACTTACGAAGGTTTCCAGTATAGTGGGTGTTGTAGAGGCGTCGAAGTTCCTCACATGGTGTTTGCGTCTTTAATTCGTTGATGAGAAACGTTCTTAGTTCCGGCCAGGTGTTGGCTTGTCCAATTTGCGAAAGTCGTTGAGCTTCTCCAGTGAGATGCATCTCGATTGCGCTGAACAATATGTTGTGTTGCCTCATGTCATGGGTTGGATATAGGTGCATGATGAAATCGATCCTCCTTATGAAGGATGTCAGGTTGTCTGGTGCTCCATCATAGTTTGCCACCTGTCTTAATGAAGACAGTGCTTGATTAAGGTGGGCTTCGGTGAGTTCTGCCATTTTTGTTTTAGTGGTGTTTTTTTATTTTATTCGCACACAGTTGGCGTTTTGTTCCACAATTGGAGTTTTAGGTTGTAACACACACAGTTGATATTTTCGCACACAGTTGGCGTTTTTGTTCCACAATTGGAATTATTTATTTGGTTGCAACACACAGTTGATACCACACACAGTTGGTGTAAATATTTTTCACTGTTGTTGGCTTTTGAGCGATGCCCGTAAATTCTTTTGCGGATCGGAGTTTTATAGTGATTATTCACTAATTCTATGTAATACACGGATAATAATTCTATGTGTCACACGGATAGAATAACTAGGTCACTTTAACCGATCCTACCGACTGCGCCAATTATAAATCCGATTCCTTTATAAGTTAAAAAAAAGAAAACTTGGATCTATCTCAAAAGAAACGATCTTTATTGAAAGGATGTATCTTAAGAAGTAACTTATCAGTATTCATACAATTAAGTTTACAGTTCGGTTAGAAAGCTTTTTATGTTTATAATTATGTTGAAAGCTTTTTATGCTACTAGTGGGAGCTTTTTATACGATGATGTCTTGATCTGATATTTGATTGGCTTATTGATTTTGCATACTAAGCGTTCTCACGCTTAAAGGAATTTTTGGGGACAGATTTGTTTATAATATTGCGTTCTCATATTTACTGAAAAAATCAGGATTTTTCTGAATCACGTCAAAAAATATTTCCGCAGTGCAATCGAATGGTGCAAAGATTTAGGGCTCGACACGCAAGGTGGCTTTCGCAGTCAATTACTTTGACGTTAGATGAAAATGTGACGGATCTGGCATCTCCATCTGCAATAGGTAGACCGAAGCTAAACTATTTAGATGCTGGAGAGCACCTAAAAAGAAAGATAGCATGTGACCTAGCATCGGATAATAATTTTTCCACGCCGCATTTGCTTCATTTGCAGTTTCTGCATAGAACGCCAAACAGGATGAATTAGCGACAATTTTAAAAGTCGTCAGGCATGAAGACTGCTCTGAACTAAAAAAAAAAATTTTTTTCCAAATGAAGTCACACCTCTTACTTCGGAAGAAGCACTGGCTTTTTTATTGGACAATGGACTATACAAAACAGCAGTACATTAACATTCAACAACTTAACAAATCTCGTGGATGCGATATTTTTCCACCGTACTCAGCCCTCCTGGAAATGAAAACGGTTTGCAGACCACCCCAAATACACATTTCGGAAAGTTGTGTACAGATTTCAATGCAAAATATGCTAGACCATACAGCCGATTATTGGAATTGCAAAAAGAGGTTTTAGCTGAAATTGATGGTATTTCACATTGCACATTAATAACAAGCTACGGCTTTGATGGATCAACGGGTCAAAGCATTTATAAGCAACAGTTTTATTCGGATGAACCTGTTTCCCTTGATCTTTCACTTTTTGTCACCACAATAATACCATTGGAATTAAAAGATGAAAATCAACGTATCATCTGGAAAAACAGAGCTCCACAGTCTGTTAGGTTCTGTCGGCCTTTAAAATTGAGTATGAGTGTATTGAGTAGTACTCCGGAAAAAACTTTGGATGTTCAAATCGCCAACTTAAAGGATTATTTATATAAAAAGGGGGACAAAGAAGTTGTCATTAAATATGCTACGCAAATGACACTTATTGATGGCAAGGTGCTTAACACCTTAACTGGAACGACATCCACTCAGTGCTGCCCAATATGTGGTGTAAAACCAACAGAGCTTCTGGAAACCACAGATTTTTATTCAGGAAACTTTGCACCAAGACCTGAAAGTTTTCAATACGGCGCGAGTCCATTGCATGCCTGGATTCGTTTTTTTTGAATTCGTCCTAAATGTGTCGAAAGTGGCATATTAAGCAGGCTGACAAAATGGAAGTAATGTCTCGAAAAAAGAATATTCAAGAGATGACGTGGAAACAAATGGGTCTCTATATAAACATGCCCAAGCAAAACGGTAGTGGCAATATTAATGACGGAAACACAGCCAGAAGCAGTGGCGGATCTACGGGGGGGTGAAATAGGGGAAATTTCCCCCCAAAACTCCGAGTCGGATAGAATATCAGATTTTGGTTGACAAATTCAACTACTTGTTTGTGCGTGGATTGCGAGACTTTTTGTGAATATATTAAGTTAGTTACAAGTTACAAGTTAGATCACATCAAAGTAAAGGAGCTTTTGTTTTTCGAGTTCATTTCAATTTAAATTTAAACTAATTGTAAGTACTGTGCAATCGATTTATGCAATAGTAGCTATTGTTTGTCGCTACTGAGTGCTGAAGCGTTCAATGTATGGAATGCCCTTCTTGGCACATGAAACGTTCTAGAAAATGGTGAGTATAAACATATGCGTTTTTCTGGGATGGCCATAGTGGCTCTGAAAAATTATCCCTAATGAGTGATTAGAAAAAATGTTCATAGAGTTGATTAATTTCAGTCTCGCCAGCAGCCTTCGATTGCCACTTTTTTTCAACCTCTCAAAAAAAAAAAAAGTTAGAAGACGTCGCTTCAGATGAAACGTATCATGTTGACGAAGATCAAGTTTCGGATACTACTTCCGAAAATAATACTACATTGACACAAGGAACTCAGAATTTGTCGAGAATTAGTTCACTAGGCGCTTGTTCATCGTTTATGACAGACACAAATGATAACCTAGCTTCTATGGTTATGCCAGAATTCTCCAGCGACATAGGTCATTTTATCGGCAAGAAGATAAGCGATAGGGTTAAAGGAGAACTTTTGGAAAACCCTTGGATACCATCGAAGAATTATATATTTCCTTTCTCCAGCAGAAATGTTTCCGGAAAGAGATTAGGCATTATGTATCACATAAACATTTAGTTGATCACAACGAATGGTTGGTTTTTTCTGATGTCAAAAAAGGGCTCTATTGCAAATACTGTCCATGGTTCACAACAAACAATTTAGGAGGTTACCAAAAAAATACTCCTTTAGGTATACTAGTCACGCAACCGTTGGTTAACTTCAAGAATCTAGCCGGCAAGTTAGGAGATCTAGAAAGCCATTCTCAATACCTTTACCACAAGAATGCAGTTGTTGCAGGCAAAGATTTTCTGAAGAATTACCACAATCCACAATTCGACGTCCACAATATCATAAATGAAGAACATCTGTCTCAAAGCCAAGAAAATAGAAAATTTCTAAGGTCTATTGTAAGAGCAGTTATTTTCCTCGGACGACAAAACATGCCATTTCGTGGGCATAGAGATGATGGTGAAGTTTCAACAGAATCAGTTCCTGCACGAAATGAAGGAAATTTTCGGGCACTGCTGAAATATCAAATGGAGTCAGGAGATATAACACTAGAAGACCGTCTGAAAAAAGCTTCAACAGTCGCAACTTACATCAGTAAGACAAGTCAAAATAAACTTATCGACTGCTGCAGAGTTGACATTCAAGAAAAAATCATACGACGTGTAGCTGACGCTGAATTCTACTCTATAGAATTCGACGAAACTTCCGATTTATCGGGAAAAGCACAGGTAACTAATTTTTTATATATTGCTGACTTTAAATGACGTGTCTAGTACACTGAGGAAATGGATTTTTCATAGTTAGAACTGTCTTCATTTATAGTCAATAACTATTTGTTATCCATATTTCAAATTTCAATTAAAAAGCACTTAGTATGTTATCAACAAATCGAGTTGAAGTCCAATTAAGAGGCATTTAATTATATCCAAAACAAGCAATTTGTTAACATTTAACAAATTTTGATTAATTTGTATAAAAACAGCACATATCGAGTGTAAATGATGTATTTTACGCAAAGTTTCGGCTCAAATCATCGTGATCGTCAATCCAAATCGTGAGCGAAAACGTTGCGAATCATTTACACTGGACATTTGCTGTTCTTATACAAAATAATTCAAACGTGTCATTTTAACCCAAATTTTGAATAATACAAATGAACCATCCTTTACGTTCACTGAAACAGCGACATTGGAAACAAATTATCAATTTTATAGTTATCAATTTCTTTTTTGTCTAGATAAGTCTCATACTTCGGTACATGGATTTTTCTTCTGGTAAACCACATATCAGAGAAGACATCGTGGATTTCATAGACGCTTTTGGCGAACTTTGTAAAGAAGAGGGAAATTATGTTTATGAGGGGACTAAAGACGATGAAGATAACGATGAAAATGATGAAGATTCGGAAAACGACGTAGAATTATCACTGACCGGAGTTTCTCTAGGCAGGATCGTTTTAAAAACAATGAAGAAACTAAATTTGAATTTAGAAAACTGTATCTCCATTGGGGCTGATGCGTGTGCTGTTAACATTTCAGAAAAATGTGGAGCTGTGAATGAAATCAGAAAAGAAGCGAATAACGCTACTATGGTTCCATGCTTCTCTCACAAACTTAACAGCAGTCTAATGAAATCTTCTAAAATTCAGTCAATTCAAAAAGTTTCCGACGTCATACGAGAGGTGACAAAATTCTTCCAGAATGCACATCCAAAACGTTGTACAGCATTATCAAAAATACTTGGACATAAGCTGAAAAGTTTATGCGATACAAGATGGGTCGAACGACATGATTCTGTTCTCCAGTTTGTAGTGGATTTGCCGAAAATTTTTAAGGCGTTGACCAAAGTGAGTAAATGGAACAACAGAGAAACAGCGGGTAAAGCAACATTACTTATTGCTGCTCTTAGCTCTTTCGACTTCATCATTGCGCTGTTTTCTTTGAGTGATGTTTTATCCTTGACACGACCCCTCAGTGTAATTCTTCAAAAAGAAGACATGGATTTGGCGAAAGCTTCCCAAAAAATTAAATGTCTAGTTGAAGTTTTAGCGAATCAAAGGCAAGAGGCCGACGAGAAGTTCAAACAAATATACACAGATGCAGAAAAATTGGCTGAGGAATTGAATATAGAAGTAAAGAAATCAAGAACAGCAGGTAGACAAACGAAACGTGAAAATCACGACACGTCTAACTGTGAAGATTACTTCCGAGTCTCCATGTATATTCCACTTCTGGAAAATATTATTGAAGATTTAAAAATTCGATTTTCTCAAGAAGTTCTAGATGGCTTCAAATTATGTTCATTGCTTCCAACAAATGTTAAGGATATGACATCAAACGAAAATACAGATTTAATCAACTGTTTAATTCAACGATTCGGCATTCTACTTAAGGAACCAGAAAAACTTTTGCACCTGAGACTCAAAGGAGAAATGACCCACTGGCAGTACTTTTGGAAAAATAAAATAACCCAGATTTCTCCGAAAGACTCTGCGATACCAGTTAGTGCTTTGGAAACATTGGAACTTTGCGACAAAGATGTCTATCCTACAATTCACGCTTTGCTCAGAATTTTATGTACACTGTGCGTCACAAATGCAAGCGCCGAACGGTCCTTTTCAACCTTGCGTCGTATGAAAACATGGCTAAGAACAACCATGCTACAGAATAGATTGGTAGGCCTAGCACTGCTGAATATTCATTATGACATTGAAGTAAGACAAGAATATATCATTCAACGTTTTGCAAATCTAGGAGCACACCGAATGGTTTTGTAATTTATGTTTGAGACAGCAACTTATTTGTGTTATTAATCTCATTAACGTATGTATATTCTATGTATGTATGTATATATTATTTTTGACTTAGTGTAATAAAATGAAATTTTTTCCATACTTGGTCTACAAAAATTTTTGTCTTCGATTTCCCCCCAAAATCGAATGCACGGTCCGCCACTGGCCAGAAGAGCCTTCTCTAATACCCGTTTGTTTTCATCAGTAACAAACTTTGATCAAGCCCTCCTACACAATTTCTTCGTGATTTTGATTACCATTTCGTCTCACTATTCTGTAGATGTTGACAAATTTAAAGAAATTTTGTAAGAGCACATTTTCAATGTACTTAAGTATATATCCTTGGTACCCAATGTCTCCGACTGTCCACAAAATATTAGTTCACGGCTGGCAAATTATGAACTCATCCTTAGTTCCGGTTGGATGTTTAGGCGAAAATGCTTCAGAAGCTCGGAACAAATATTACAAAAGTGACAGAAAATCACATGCAAGAAAAAAATAGCCGACTAAACACCATGGCTGATGTGTTTTATAGAGCAATGGATTCATCAGATCCGCTTATATCAACCATATGTCTGAATAAAAGACAAAATCAAATCAAAAAGAAAAATCTTCCACAAGATATCATATATCTTCTAAAGGCAGTATCTCCGCCGACCCAGAAAACTATTAATTCCGATCCGGAAAATTCAGTTTCGGATTCTGACTTAGATCACGAATCTGACCGTGAAGAGAAATATAACATTATTTTAGACAACGAGGAAGAATAAAAAAAATGTATTAAAAAAAAAAAAATTTAATAAAATTTTTTGATGTGCTGGGGCAGCTGAGTGAAGACATATGTACCAAATTTCAAGGCTCTAACTTTAAAATTGGACTCTATGCCACAAAATCCGACTTTCTGACCATAGTGGCATGGTGCAATTAAAAAAAAAAAAATTGAAATTTTCTTTTAGTATTTCCAGCATGCTTGCAAAATTTCAACTCTCTAGCATTCAAACTGTAGTTTATGCCAAAAAAGTCGACATCCAGACCATAGTGCCCTGGTAAGAGTATACAACATTCTTGACTCTAATCATTTCATTCTGACTTGTGTGTGTGGTGTTTGTGTACGAAGGTCACAACTGATAAGCAAAGTCCAGGTACCTGTGCTAAAAAGGCCGTTAAAGTAAGCTGCTCAATGGGACTAAATGTTTGACTTGGCGCCTTTTTGTCTGCCCACCACTGCCTCCTTCATTGTATTGGTGCGTAGAAATCCTCTCTATTATCCAGTGCCCTCTCTGTTCTGGACATATTACCACTTGTTGCAGCGAATAAAACAATAGAGTTGCACCATAAAGAGCCACCGATCAGCTGAGCGACCAGTGTTGCAAAACGCAGAAAGCCTTTGGGCGGTGCCCAGGGCTGCATCGTTAGATTTTAAATCCGAACCGGGTTACATTTAACGCCTGAATAAATGGACAAAATTGCAGCGTCTATGGATCAAGCACGCTGGGACGGTACATCTAGTGATCCACTAGTCGAAGAGGAAATATTCGGTAAATCCAATAGGTTGAGGCGGTCACCAGTGTCATCGCCGGCTGGGCGACCGTTGCAGATGCCTGACAGCCGAAACAGAGTGGCTCTGGCAACAAGTTCCACTGTAAAATCGGGCATACCGGAGCTAGATGATCTTGGCAACCTGCTCTGCCAAAAGTATGCAAAGTTGAGATGGCCAAACTTTGCCGGTCATAATCAAAGCCCAGTACATTGGAGCTACAGTTTGCCATGCTGACAGCCCAAAGCGACAAAGAGACGATGCAGTGGTGCAGAGAAACACACCGCCAAAAAAAGCAACGTAGCAGCGGGCAGACGTATGCATCCAAGTTAAGAGGTGGCGCATCTCGGCCAAACACAGCGAGAAAACATATCAAAGAGACTGCGATAGCACCAGTGCAAGAATCTGCAGGAAAGGATGACTCTGGCCCAGAATGGCAAATGGTTGGCGCAAAGCGCAAGCCAACAATGCGCAGAGGCAGGCCTGACGCCATAATAATCAAGGCGGACGAGGGGATCTCTTATGCGGATATGCTCAGGAAGGGTCACCAGGCGCGAAGACGGGCAGCTAAGCTGCGTGAAAGATAGCGTAGCAAAGGTCAGAAAGACCCAGAGTGGCGATTTGCTGTTGGAGCTAAAAACAAAGGATGGAGGCAACAAGCTTCAAGAAGAACTGAGCAATGTTCTGGGAACAAGCGCCAAAATTCGTAGTCACCGATGTGACACATCTAGAGCTCCGAAAACTGGTCTGCCTGGTAACTAAAGCAAACGATATTGCTACTATTACCAGGGAAACTGGCGCCGGTTCAAGCCAAATACTGGTGAAGTCGTTGAGACCCACATACAACGAAACCCAGATGGCCATTGTATGCTCGCCGCATAATAGTGCGGCAATACTCCTGAGGATAAAGGACTTTGTCGTTGGTCTGTTTAAATGCCAAGTTAAACAGAGAGCAGCCACACAAAGGTGTTATAAGTGCCTAAATTTTGGACACGCTGTCGCTAAATGCAACAGCATAGATCGGACAAACTGGTGTTTTAAGTGGACAGACAGGCCATAAGTCTGTGGCATGCAACGAAGCCCCAAATTGTTTTAACTGCGCAGCGATAGATCGTAACCCCAGAAATCATATTGCTGGTAGCAAAGAGTGCCCTCTGAGCAATCGACAACCTGTCTATAGATGGTCAAGTTCATGCAGTTGAAACTAAATCATTGTGCATATGTAATAGTTTATATTTTATATGTATAGATATATATGTATAAGCACATACCTTTGTTGAAAACTCAAACCTTATTTTTTTTTTTTTTTAATTAACAAAAAAAATTTATTTTTAAAATTTGTTTAAAAATAACAATTTTTCCTATTATGCGCTAACTGGGCCCATAGCCTATGGAAAATATAGTCCGGATTGATATATATATATACTCAACACAAATGCAAAATAATAAGACACTTTGAATTTAGTTTTCACAATCAATTTATTTTTTGAGACCCACACGCACTCGCAGTCAGAACTGAACTAAAAATTCAAACGTATACTGATGCTCACACAAGCGATGAAATAGAAAAAGAGCATTTTCGAGAAAGTCACGTTTTCAATATCGAACTTAACCCTCCGTCGGACACCTGGGTCTGGCCAGACCTTTTTGACTTTGAACGTTAAGCTAACATGGTTCCATTTTATCTATCGACTTGAAATTCCAGGTAGCTTCCTAAAATTTTATTTTCTATCGATCTAGCCACAGGACAATTACCAAAAGGTCCTTGAACAAGGCGAAAAAAAGGACACATGGGTCTGGCCAGACCCCTATACATTTTGTATGGAAATGTATGGAATATCACACATTTTGACCGTTCTACTTGCTTTTTTTGTTTCCAAATTGAAGCATGCATGAACATGATCATATACAACACATAAGCTCACTTAGCGGCAAGCTTACACAAAAAGTGTGTATGTGCAGCATCTACTTAGTTCCTCTTGCATCAGTCTACAAAAGAACGTTGAGCAACTAGCATTTGTGCCACGAATTTTTTTTATTTGTTTAGTTATTTCAATAAACTATAATGGGTGACCAAGTGGAATTTATCTACAATACGCGATTGCGTAGCAGACGTGTTAGTGCTGATTTTTATTCGCGATTGAATAATGCATTATTGAATGATATGCAACAAACAAATCGAGATGAACTTCTTCATGTTGTGAAGAAATTGATCCATTTGATCATTTTCGTCTTGTGGCGTTCTGATGCTGTGCCCATTTTCCGAGCAGCTATGTCTTATCGACGATTCAAGCAATTATCGCGATATATTCGTTTTGATGACAGTCGTACCCGTGAATTTCGTCAACAAAGCGATAAAGCCGCGCCCATTCGAGATATATGGAATTTTTTAAATGAAAACCTCGCCAATAACTATGATGCACATGATGTTGTGACTATCGACAAGCAACTGTTTCCATATCGTGGCAGAACCAAATTTACACAATATATACCGTCAAAGCCAGCAAAATATGGCATAAAAGTGTGGTGGGCATGCGATGCGAAAACAAAATATCCGTTGCAAGGAAAGCTGTATACTGGCAAAGAAGGAACCAATCGTGAAGTGAACCAAGGCGAAAATGTGTTGATGCAACTTTCAAACCGATATAGTATGAGTGGCCGAACGATCGTTGCTGATAATTTCTTTGTAACATTGGATGCTGCCAAAAGACTTGCTGTTATTGGTCTCGCATTGGTTGGCACCATACGATCCAACAAGAGATGTCTTCCTTCGGAAATGAAAAAACATGACTCTCGTCCAGTGCTTTCATCATTGTTTGGTTTTCATGAAAACGTATCGATTTGTAGCTACGTGCCAAAAAAAATCGAGCCGTAAATTTGCTTTCCACAGTACATTATTCGAAGTTCTGTGAAGGAGAGGCAAAGAAACCAGAGGCAATTATGTTTTATAATGCTAACAAAGCAGGTGTCGATTCAATGGATCAAATAGTTTCGCATTTCACGACAAAACGACCAACAAGGCGATGGACATATGCTTTCTTTTGCAATCATGTTGGATATCATGGCATTGGCTGCTTACTGTATATGTAAGGAAGTGGATGGTTACGAAAAAAACAGCGCCCGGCGAACTTTTTTTGAATAATCTCTCCAACACATTAGTTCGTGCAAATATCGAAAATCGAATGAACAATATTCATGTCATTGGTCAATTTACAACTCGTTCGGCGGTTGAAGCATTCTTCGGAAAACCAATAAATTTAACAACAAATTTGATCCTTGCCAATAAAGCCGGAGCCGATGCCAGTATGCCAACAACACTCAAAAACAGCTTATACATGCTTTGTTTGTGTTTCTCAGAATCCGTAAGAAAATTGGAATTATATTTTCCATCATACAATTACATTTCATTCCATTTCTATTTTTAAAACAACAACAAATTAATTAAAAATAAAAAACAAAGGTGAACGAAAGAAAAATGTCTTTTTTCCGTAATCCGATTTTTTCGGGTATATATTTTCTTCCACATATAGCTCAATGCATGGCAAATCGATTAAGAATGGTAAGAAATTAAAATATCTACCTACTCGGTACATATATGAGCCAGAATATATGGTTAATTTCTATTTAAATGCATGCAAATGCATGTAAATACATAGGGGTCTGGCCAGACCCAAGTGTCCGTCCGGTTTCAAAATATGTGTCCGACGGAGGGTTAAATATATACGTGTATATGTGACTTTTGCTTGTACATACATACATGTATGTATGTACATTTTCAACATTTTAATATTTTAGCGCTATGGTGAAAGGCTTGCAAATGGGATGCAGTAGCTTTGGCTACGGGCACCGTATAGTAAAGTAAATACTGGCGAGCCAGATCGAGGTTGAGATTAAAGTCTAGTGCGCGTGTTATTAATAATTCAGCCTGGACAATGGCATCACGCATTGACCAGTATTCACCATTAAAATCCAGTGGAGACCAGCCAAATATAGCGAAGATTGTAGTGAAGTTGGCAGCGAGGATTGAGCACCTCTGTCTCCTTTGGTAGTTGGGTTAAGAAAGATCGAGGCCACGCGGATTTAATCTTTTAATTTTCCTTTCGCCAATTATCTTTTCTTTTATATTCTTTAATCTAGGGCTGAGCTTTAAGCCGATATCTCACCGATCGATACGTGACGACTTACGTAAATACGTGAGGTCATAAATTATCGATAACACTACGTACTCATTGGGGTACTAAAAACAAGCTAAATTGACTGTTTCCACAAATAAATATTTTCTGTTAATTTTCCGAATTTTGAACGACAAGCGCATGTTACAACTTGATGACCGACAGTTAAGGACATACACACACTCCCTATATACAAAAAAATTTTTTTTTAACGCTCTTCTTGCGACGATGACGCTTCCTTTGCAGCACGATCAGCCGTTTTCTGGTTCACCGGCTACTCCTCTGTTCCAACTTAGAACGGTGAGGCCGCCAGTGTCGTGCATTCTGTTTGGGAATAAGGATAAGACATAAGGACGATACCTATCCATATTCTTTTAATCTAATTCTAGAATCACATTTAATATAACACTTGGTATTAACGTGACCTACCCCGTAACGAGACTTGAGCGCGCTGCCTCCATTCTGCCACGGGAACGACGCGTCATCACACTCAGCGTTCTAAAGAAACTGGATACTTAATATCGTGACTTCGTATATCCCTCAGGCCAAATCCCATTTTGCCCTCGAGACGCATTATTGTTATGAACCGGCAAGATAGAAAAACTATATCTCACTCTGGCCCGCATGCACAGTGGCTCTCAGCTTATTTGATACAGACCATTTTTTTAAATTGCTTGTGTCATAACTCAAAAACTATAAAAAATATTGAAAATCTTTATATGCCATTTTAAAAAGGATATCCTCACGCTTTCAAGAATAAAAACATTTAATTCAAAATATAGCTGTTCAACAGCAAAAACAAATATCAACCAAGCTAACTTCGGCAATGCCGAAGTTTATATACCCTTGCAGTCTTTGGCAAAAATTTTGAAATTTCTTTCCCTGCAACTGAATTTATCAATACACAAACAAAACATTCTAATTATTTCTCTTTTTATAAAAAAATTTCTTTCTTCTTCCATCATTTCCTAAGCAAAGCACAACACGCATACACATACAGTTCTTGTAGCGCTGCGTCTGTGTGTGTGTATGCATGTGCTCTGTTTGATTTCATGATGACGTAGGACGTAGTAGGCAGCAAGCAGCGCTGATACACAGCTTATTTGATACAGTGTAATAAAATGCTTAAATTAAATGTTAGTGCTTAATTTAGTGTTTGGTGTGCATCCCTTTGGCCTTAATAACAGCCTGTAGTCTATTTGGCATCGAATCCACCAACTTTTTGGGTGTGGCTGGGAGTAATTTTGGCTCATTCCTCCAGCAAGGCTTTTTTAAGTCTTCTTTATTGGAAATCTTATGTTTCCTGACTTCCGTATCTAATTTTGCCCATAGATTTTCGATGACGTTCATGTCAGGAGACTGTGCCGGTGGTTTCATAACATGGGGGCAGTTCCAAATTAGCCACGTTTGAACGATTGCCGCCTTGTGTTTCGAGTCGTTATTTTGATAAAAACTAAAATTGTCTACTATTCCCAGTTTTTCGGCGCTTTGGAGCAGGTTATTCTTTAAAATATCCAGGTACTGCATTTTTTTCCATATTTCCCTCTACGAAAACTAAATTTCCGACTCCTGCTGCGGACATACAAGCCTAAACCAACACGTGGCCACCTCCATGTTTCACTGTGGCTTTTAAGTTCTCCTTTTGAAGCTCACAAGGGGAACTTCAGGTATGCGAATCACCGATTTGGACGAATTTTGGATATGTTGTAGAATACCCCGTCATTTAAAGCTGTGTGAAATATTTCGGCGCACTATTCTATATTTTCCTTGTAAATCGCGTTTAAAGCTATAGCTTCGGTGACTTTTCGGTAAAACGCCGAGTGGACTTCAAGCAGTTGGCGGCCTAGTGGGTAGAGACCCTTCCTAATGTTGACGAATTTATGGCTCAACCCCCGCTCGGGAGTATGTTAGTTAGTTTTGATTTTTTTCGTTTTGATTTTCTATTTCGTTTTCGTCTTGCACATAACTAATGTCATGTATTTCTCCTGTTTCTTTTGTATTGTTTCTTATTTCTTTAATTACATTAAAAAGCCCATAATGGGTACAAGTATAGCTCATTGTGAGTGTAAGCTTTTTTCTTATTGAATCCAATTTATCTAATTTGGATTCAGATGATTTAAAAATTACAATAAAATGAGCATTGGTGCATCTTGATAAACTGCTTCAAGAGAACAATTTGTCAACAGAATGGACACCAAATACTATTTCGGAAAAATCTGTAACAATGGCTGAGGAAATTGATCAAGTGTTCATTGATATATTACAGGATCACGATTTTGTGGAAATAAAGGAACGGTATATGGAGGATTCTGAATTTAGTGAAATTCCGTGGATTACGTTAAGTAAAAGGCGTCCAAACAGCGGGGAGTACATTCCGCTGGATTACAAAGTCTCGGTAATTAACTTGGCCAAATCGCACCCGTCGTGGAATCTTGGAACTATTCAAAAAAAAGGAGGAAGCCGCCTAAAAGGAATGTCGAACTTACATATATTGATGAGAAGAGGATGTGAAGAATGGTGGATCAGTTATTGACAAATATGATGTAATAAATAAGTGGACACTAAATCGGCTTAAAGAAGCCAGGGATCACCTTCAGCTAGTGACATCAAGAAATTTGCAGGAGTGGGGGTTGGCTGCTTCAAGCCAATTTACCAATTTTCAGTTTAATGCTTCGATTTCTTGGCTGACCGATTTAAGGTAGCAAATCGCATTCGGCAAAGGAAAATAACACGATTTGTGTCGGCGAAAGAGTCCTCTTCGATGGACGATATTTTGGCATCGGCGCATAATTTTCAGATTCAATGCCGGGAACTAATCGGAAATTATGCAAAAAAATGGTCATAAATACTGACCAAATCGGCTGCAGCTATCAGTCGATATATAATAGAAGATTAGCTGAAAAAGGTTCGAAAGCAGTTGAGGTGTAAAAAAAGTATGAACAAAGTGACGCATACACATACTGCACAATATGCAATGACTTTGGACGGAAGCTTAACGCCATATGTGTTTGTGTGCCTGCACGAGCCAAATAATGCTTTCGGCCCTAACGTCCAACTGCAAATAAACCGCTTTAAAGAAAAATATTCCAATGTTATTGAGTCATGCTCGAAGTGTGGGAAATTGACCACGGATATTTATAAGACATTCTAAAGAGATGCTCTTTTGCCTTACGTGAAGAAGGAAAAGTTTCTTTTAATTATCTATTCCTGTGGAGGCCAAACCAATCCATCCATATATGATGAAATATTCGTAGACACAAATGATTTACCAACTTGTGCACTTAAGGTAATACCACCCAAATGCACGCCTTTGTGTCAACCATGCGACGTGTATTTTTTTAGACAAATTAAAAAATTTAATAAAGCGTTTGCAAAATTCCTCAACGCTGATAGAAGAAAAACGAGAAATTTCATCAAGAGAAGACTGCATAAAAATACAATCCCGTGTACATTTCCATATGCATGGTTCGCATCAAAGTTGACAGACGGGAGAGAGGTTTTCAAAAATGTTAATTCTATTTGTTTCTCTCAAATTGATTTGAAGGTGGCATGTAGTTGCGCAAAAGCATCTTTTATAACATGTTCATGGTGTAGGAAAAATTTATTTTTTTCTTGTTTTTATGATCTATATCACAACAATAAATGCGAAAGCAGAAATTAATTCTGTCAGAAAATTGTATTATTGTATTTGTATTGTATTTGTATTGGGTTGAACCATGGATTCGTCAACATTAGGAAGTCCACTCGGCGATTTACCGATATGTCACCAAAGCTATAGCTTTAAACGCGATTTATAAGGAAAATATAGAATAGTGCGCCGAAATATTTCACACAGCTTCAAATGACGGGGTATTCTACAACATATCCAAAATTTCGTCCAAATCGGTGATTCGTATACCTGAAGTTCCCCTTGTTAGTGTACTGTTTGCTTTTTTGTTTTAGTTATCTGTTACTACTATGTTAATAATAACATAGTTCTAGGTTCATAGGTTCTAATAATAGAACCTATGCTCCATATTTTATATTTGCCTGTGTATTTGTTTTCCAATTTATGCCCTGTTTCATTCTTCAAAAGTATTTCTTGTCCTTCAGTTACAGATATCTTTGTTGTGTTTTTATCAGATGTTTTCCTTTGTAATGCCTTAAATTTTTCAATAGGAAGTTTTGCTTTATTATGCGCTATTTGCAATTTAAATTTTATTTCTTTATTGAAGTCATCAATGTTGTAGATGGGATTTACAGTCTCAGATGAAAAAGGGACAGTTTTAGGATGTTTCGCTGTTTCGAAACGAATGGACTGTATTAATATCTTTCTTCGGTTAGAGAGTAATCATATAGCTAACAATGAATCCGACTGTCCCGTAGCGCTGTCAAAATGTAAGTAATTTAAGTACGCATGCATTTGAAGCTGAGCAACATGGTTTGTGCAAATTGCGAATAACGGATGTACCAACGTTGCATTCATAAACAAATGCACACGTAAAGAACAATAGAAAATATACAGTGGTTCGATTACATGAATATTGACTTGATCTAAAGTCGTTTCATTCCCAAACATTAGCAAAGACTAGCTCAAAAGGTGAATAACCATAACCAAGCGATATGTGAAGTATGCTTTTGTGCTTGTGCTCAGCTTCTCTCTCGCGTAATCACTTTTCTAAGGACGCCTCTCAAAGCTCGTCTTATAACTGTTCTTGCACTCTCTCTTGTGCTGTGCGCTGTAGCTGTCTCTTTGTTTTATTTGTAATTATTGATTTCTTATCGATAATTATCTTTGTGCCGTGTATTCAAATTTTTTTTATATATTCTTATATATATATTTTTTTTTGTGCCTTTTGTTTCTTTTGGCTTTTCAATGGCTTGTTGTCTACCTACCTTGCAAGCATTATGATCGTTTTGACGATCAGTATAGAGCAATATCTTGTTGGCTCTGCGATAATCTTATTCACTTAAAATATGCTGGCCTCAACGGCCGCGACTACGACAAATTTTCTGGTTTGTCTGTGTCTAAGCCTGAGCTTGGCTTAATGCACTAGACTTGTCCAACTTGTGCCAGTCAGCAGCTTGATTTTAGCCGTATGTACAGGGATCTTCGTTAAAAGTTTCTTTCTTTAAACAAACTTGGCCAAACAGCAGTACAGCGTACATTTATTGTCGCGATTCCAGTTCGTTTCACCTTCTGAGAAGTTGCCCAAGAAATGTACTCTTGAATTGCCTCATAAGCAGTCACCAGACCTCTCTATTACATCTTCTCCCATTTCACTTTCGCCTACATCATCTTCTTGTCCCTCTTTATACTCTTCTTTTTAGATTGAAGTACCCATTACGAGCCCTGGTGTACCTCAATCAATCCCTCACGAGATCGCTGATCAATTATAGGATCATGCTGGCTCTCAATCACTTGCGGATCCCAATGCTCCTCCGCCTCCACTGACTGTAGTGCCTCATCGCAAACAATTATTTATCTCTAGGCTTGCTCCAGATACTTCTGAGTCGTCTGTGGCAGCTTACATTGGTAATATATGCACTGCTAAGGTTTAAATTCAAAAGTTTAAATTTTCTAAGCCTCGCAAAATCTCCTCTTTTAAAAATACACTACCAAATGAGTATTTCTGAGCTATGGTTGACTCTAATTTTTGCGAGTTTGCGCCCAATAAGCGCTCCCATCCGTTGCCTGTCCACATTCCTAATTTATCTTCTGCTTCAATAAACTAATAACGTCTATTCTTTGCATTAATTATCAAAATGTAAGAGGAGTTCTTACCAAGCTCTCTAAACTGTTCTGCGATAGCCAAACCTTTTCGGCTGACGTATTAGCTTTCTCTGAAACTTGCCTTAACTCCTCTGTTTTGGATAATGAAATTCTTTCTAATAACTTTATTTCTTATAGGCTTGATCGTGTTGGTCGTCGTGGCGGGGGAGTACTCATTGCTGTCAACTCGAATCTGTGTTCAAGTGTTGTGCCGATTGATCTCCCTTTAGGTGTTGAGTTTATTTGCGTCGAAGTTACATGTTCTAACTTTAGCTTATATATCTCTTGTTCAAATATTCCTTCAGCTTCTGATATCAAGATCTACATGCACCATACTGATGCTTTGCGAACTATTTTTAGTCGTCTTAAAGACCGTGATTTTCGTATAGTTTTAGGTCATTTTAACTTGCCTAATGTTTCTTGGCTTGTTGATATAATTTTTTCTTGATTCCTTCATCTCAACATGTTTTTCTTGATAGCCTACTTGAATGTTCGCTAAATCAGTTGAATTTTTTTCTTAACTCTTCTAAATAAATCCTTGATCTCGTTTTTGTCTTGGATCCCACAGTTAGTGCTGTATCTGAAACACAGCCCCTTGTGAAGCCTGAAGATCCTTATCACTCTACCATTGAAGTTACTATTTCTTACAATTCCGTTAAGATTTCATTTAATAACATCTCAAATTCTCGTCGTAGATGTTTTCGTAAAACAAATTTCAATCTTCTTAACAGCCTTATTTTCTCTTTTGATTGGTCATTTCTATTTGAGTGCTGTGATATAGATTGTGCAGTTAATTTTTTCTACTCTGCTTTTAATTCTCTAATTGATAAATGTGTTCCTTATGTGAATGTCTCTACCGTCTCCAGTGCGCCAGTCTGGTTCACACGTAGGCTCTCTAATCTCCGTAACATTAAATCGAGATATTTTAAAAAAAATTTAAAGACGCTCTAATTTACTTCCTTCCACCTTCAGACTTAATGACCAGACTGCTAATAATGATTCAGATATTGCAGATCTGTTTGCTAAATTCTTTCAGTTGACTTATTCTACTACTGTTTCGGATCCCACACCTTATCCCTTTGAGAAAATTGTTACATCTTCCCTTCAACACCTATTCAGATCCACTATTTCTCCTTGTCAGCATGGCTTCATGAAAGGTCGTTCGTCGCTTACCAACCTTTTAGAATTGACTTCCCTTGTACACCATGGCTTCCGTAAAAAACTGATGTTGTTTATACTGACTTTAGTAAAGCGTTCGATACAGTTGACCAAGGCAGTCATCTGGGCCCACTGTTATTTACCTTGTTTATAAATGATTTGCCTTTGGCCTTGGCCCATTACGTGCTCATGTTTGCGGATGACGTCAACATTTGTTATTCCTATAATGATCCTTCTTTCCAACAGTACTTGCAATCAGATCTCGATGTGTTCTGTGATTGGTGCCACGTTAATAAATTACACCTTAATGCCTCTAAGTGCTCTTTTATGACTTTCAGTCGTTTGTCGCCGTTCCTAGCTCATTACTCTATTAAGTCTGTTCTGTTAGATTGTGTACCATCATTCAAGGACTTAGGCGTTGTGTTTGACCCAAAACTTTCATTTAATGTTCATACTTATATCTTCAATTGTCAATAGAGCATGCAGTCTTCTTGGCTTCATTAAACGTTGGGCTAAAGAATTTGATGATCTCTATGTGACAAAGGTTTTATACGTTTCGTTAGTTCGCCCTACTCTAGACTATTGTTCGCCAGTGTGGAACCGTTTGGAAATATTATGTTCACCAGCGCAGTATTGAATCGGTACAGAAGGAATTCCCTTAGCGTTCTTATTTGAGACCCGAGTCTTCGCCTACCTTCTTATTCTGACAGACTTCTTCTTATTAATCTTCCTTTACTCTGCAACCATAGGCTCGTATTTGACATTCTCTTTCTTCATAAACTAGTCAACGGCAAAGTCATTTCTACTAATTTACTAGATACACTATATTTTTTGTGTTCCCTCACGTTGGACCAGAAACTTTTTTCCTTTTCACCTTAGTAGATGTCTGACTAACTACTCTCTACACGAACCTTTTAGTGTTCTTTGCCAATTTTTTAACAACCTTTCTCACCTTATCTCTCCTCCTCTCTCTGTCATTTCTCTTCGCGCTATACTTTTTAATTATCTACAGCGAAACCACTGAAAATATTCTGGTCCTGGATTGGCTGCAACTCATCCCTGACCACATTGGCTATGAATAGGGGCATAGCTGGCACCTTGTTGCAAATAAAACACCTCCACAGAGTCGGGGATGTTTAGTTGTGCTTATAGCTAAGCTTCTTGAATTAAGCTTTTTCGTCGAGTGGTGGGTTAGTTGATGCAAATAAATAAATAAATTTGTCTAGATTTCGACCTTATTGAAGGTAATCAAAACTGGGTTTTAGCCGGCTTCAGGTCAATAAATCTTACTAATTTTATAAGATTGTAAATCATGGGCAGCATAAAAGGTTGTCTGTATAGCTATTTCAAGGACCACCAATTTCTATCATCGGCAGACCTCGCTAAAGAATCCACAGTTGTAATGGCCATACCATATCTTCAACACTAAAAGTAGTTGGGAATTCAAATTTGTTGATAGTATCCCGCAGAAATCCCCCCATTATGTATATATGATATATTGCTTTTCTTTTTATTATAATACACATCCATAAGATGAAATGTTACATTAAAGTCGCCAAAATGTAAGTAGCAGGTAGAAGGAAGCTTTTCCGACCCCATAAAGTATATATATTTTTGATCAGTATCAAGTTGATACTGATTGAAAATCTTCCTTCTGCCTGTTACTTACATTTTGGCGACTTTAATATAACATTTCACCTTATGGATGTATATTATAATAAGAAGAAAAGCAATATATCATATATACATAATGGGGGATTTCTGCAGGGACGTTCCATGGGGAATGGCTTCGCAAAAACCTAGAACCCCTTAAGTATGGCCATTTCGCTCATGCTCTGCCTTTCTTAGGCTGATGTCAGAGTGGCCGCGATAAGCGATGCGATAATATTGAGCGACAATGAGCGAGAAATGCATTCGAATATATATGTAATCGTTGAATGCATGTCAGAGTGCAAGCGAAGCGAGAAGAGAGCCAAAGCGACAAGTTGAAGCGAGTTGCGAGAAAGCGATTCTGAATGGATCACGGTGGTTTTTTTCATTACAACATTTATAACTGCTGCTGACGCAAAAAATTCTTCGTCTGAATCCATGACGACGATGATTGCAACTGAAACTAAAATTAGAACACTCGCTAGGTTTCGCGCTTTGCGAAAAGCTTTCGATCGCTGCGATAATTATCGCTTGTAGCATCGCATCGCTTATCGCGGCCACTCTGACATCAGCCTTAGTTTGTTTCCCACCAAGCCTGTAAAGCTTTCTTACACCTATGTATAAACATGCCAAAGATCGTGTGACTATAGGAACGGTCTAAAGCAGTGACTTTTTTGAATACCATGGCTGCTTCTGACTCGATTGCTTTCAAATTAAACATTTGTCAGTGACCTTGTCGAATTTATTATTTGCTAAGCTAGGGTGGTAGGCCGACCTTTCGCAAATATTAGATTTTTTATATAAAAGGTTTTTCCACTTTGACGGCTATAGGTAAGGAAAGAGTAATAAAAAAACTTGTAAGGGCATTCGAACTTTGACGCGGTCGAAGTTAGCCCCGGCCCTCTGGTTTTTTAAACTTTTCACACCATATGTACATATACCAATATATTTATGTACAGTGATCTACATACACGCGCTGCGCTACATATAGCGCTGTGTCTGTATGCATGTGCACTGTTGATTTGATGACGACGTAGGAGGCAGCGCTTGAACAAATTTATATTGACTGTAACTTGTGTTCTATTTATCCGATCAGATTCAAGTTTTAAGATCTGAGAATTTATATCAAATACTATCATATTGGTAAATTTCTAAGGGAATACTCCAATTTTTGCAAAAATGTTTGTTCTAGAGCTATATGATATAGTGGTCCGATCCTAACAATTTTCATACTTTATCTCACCTGCGTAATAAAAAGCACCAAAAAAAAAAAAAAAAATCATCCCGATAGCTCTTAAGATGGCTGAGTAAAACGCGTACGCGCAGACAGATGTACAGACGGACATGGCTATATCGACTCAGCTTCTCATGCTGATCAAGAATATATATACTTTATGGGGTCGGAAACGTCTCCTTCTGTGCGTTACAAACATCTGACCAATTTTATAGTACCTTCTCCAAGGGTATAAAAAGGTGTGACCATGCAACTTAAAGAGCAAAAATAATCAAAATACAAAAGATCGTTTACATTCAAATTGAAGTTAGGCAATTAGGAATTCAGCAACCGTTCCTCAACATAACGCCGGGCCCTGAAACAAGGTTTCTGAAACATGCAGGGGTCGGTAATGGGACGGGTCATTTCTCCTGTAGCTGTCTTTAACTTAAGGGCTCGTACCAGACCATCTGGTAGAGCTGGGAAAACCATCGATGGCACCATCGATATTATCGATGGAACCGATGGAGTGCGATAAGTCGATGGAAATTTTTCGATGTCGATATATCGAATTTCTTTTTGGTTCCAATACGTGTGTAAGTAAATTGCAATATATAGTAAGATTTTGTAATTATCGCCTTATCGCAACGTTTGGAAGAGCTCTATGAGCAGATGTTAACACCTTTAGGGAGCGAAACTTGCGAGTTTTTACTGAGCAACGTACAAAAAAGGCTATTCTCGTATGAGAATAGATCGGCCCCACGCCTTGGAACGCTTCTTGACCCACGCTTCAAAATGGAGGGTTTCCAAAGTTTGGAAATCACCCTTTGTTTTGTATTATTTAGGAGTGGCAGCTATCCACATAGTACAATAAGAACCTCTTATTAGCATTGAGTTTGGAAAGAGCCTTTTGTTTTGTTGTGCTTAAAGAGTTTTTTGTTTTCGTTTTTTTAAGCTTAGGACGAGCAGTCACCGTTTTTTATACCCTTGCAAAAAGGGTATATTAATTTTGGTCAGAAGTGTGCAACGCATAGAACGAAGCATCTCAGACCATATAAAGTATATATATTCTTGATCAGCACGACGAGACGAGTTCAAATAGCCATGTCCGTCCGTCCGTCCGTCTGGATCAACGCGAACTCCTCCGAGACCTTAAGAGCTACAGAGCTGAAATTTTGCACGTACGCTTGTATATACTGCAGGCGTTGTATATCTCGGATTCACTATATTATATAGCTCCCATACAAACGGTAAAAGTCACGAAGAGTGACTTTCTCAATAACTTCATTAATTTTATAGCTATTGTCAAAAAAGTTGGTGTTTGTCAGTTTTGTGTTCTTATTAATAATTGTGCCAAATTTGATCAAGATCGATTGACTATATCATAGACCTCCCATAGGAACGATCGGTCGAAAACAGTGACTTTTGTCAAAAAGTTCGTTATATCCTATGCTAAGATTGAAGGCCGTTCTTTCGCAAACATTCGACTTTTTGGATAAAACGTTTTTACACCTTGATATCTATGGGTAAGAAAAGAATTACCAAAACAGTTGCAAGGGTATACAAACTTCGACGCGGTCGAAGTTAACCCCGGCCCACTGGTTTTATCTTGAATTTTAACTTGAAACTATAAATTTTGTTTTTATATTTAAGAACATTTCAGAAATTCCAAGCTTAAATCTTTTTAATATATTTTTGGTTGAATTATTGATAAATCGCATGAGTTCTGATACTTTTGGTTGCCCCTTTTCGAATATTTGAAACTTTGTAATATTGAAAAACTACACCAAAATATATATGTTGAATAACACGTTTAAATTTTCGATGGAACCATCGATATTATCGATGGTTTTTTTCATCGATGGAAAAAATATCGAGTGGAGCAACCATCGATGGATTCCCAGCTCTACCATCTGGGCCAGGAAGCGTCTCGATGATAAGTGCTAAGATTCATGCTGCTGGGGGATTATGAGAATCCTTGACTAATACGAGGTCATCAGGCTTCAGGTTTGCCGATTTCATTAACCATTTTGGCCTCTGCTGCAACGACGTAAGGTACACCAGGTGCCACCGTTTCCAAAAGCCTTGCAACATGGCCTGAGATTGCTGCCAGTTATCCAATTGGTTTGCTTGGTCCAAATCCCCATCTGGCACTGTGGTGTAAGGTCGACCGATCAGCATGTGAACGGGCAACAGATATCCAACGTCTGTATCAGAAGTGGCACAAAGAGGTCGTGAGTTGATTTCCGCTTCTACCTGTATTACAACTTATGCATTTGTTCGAAGGTAAGAACGGCGTGGCCAATTACTCGGTGTAAATGAAGCTTCACAGAGCGCACAGCCGATTCCCATTTGCCTCCACAGTGAGGTGCATGTGGCGGTATGCACTTCCAGTTGATGCCGTCAATCGATAACGCCTCTGTTATCTTGTCATTGCGTAGCTGAGATTGGACTAATTATTTCATTTCGTTAAGACTTCGTTTGGATCCCACGAAATTACGTTCATTTTCGCTGAACATCGTTACACACTTGTCTCGCCGTGAAATGAAACGTCTGAGAGCAGCCAAAAACGCATCGGTACCATCGGTCAGTTACCAGCTCCAAATGTAAAGCTGAGGTTGCAACACAGACGAATGTATCCCTTTTATTTTCGAGCGCTCCTTCCTTTGTGTGCCTTTGTGATTGGGCCAGCATAATCACAGCCTGTGTTTTCGAACGAAAATGCTTGCAGAACTCTCTGCCGGTAGTGCGACTATTAATTGGTTGCTGGGCTGTGCCCGCTGACTGAAGCACCTTAGACAGTTGTGAGTAACTTTACGAATCAGATTTGTAGCTCCCATTAACCAGAAACGTTGACGAACGATGACAAAGAGTGCCGAAACTCCTGGGTGTAAATTATGTTCATGCTCGTGTTCCAAGATCAGGTTAGATATGCGATGCTTCCTCGGCAAGATGAGCGGATACTTGGCTGAATATGATAACTCTGAATTACGTCACGTCCGCGCCCGTCGGGAAGTAGTCACGCTGAGTGACTCGGATTAACGCCTGGAGTACTTGATTGATCTCGTTAGAGGTCACCTCCCCGGAGTAATCATTTGGAAGTTTACGACACTTTCTGCCGAAACGGACCACATATGCTACCACTCGTGAGGCACGTGCCAGATTGGAGAAACGAGACAGTATCTCGTTGGCTAGCTTAGCGATCGCGAAATGGACCGTTACTACCCGCTTCTCCAAGGTAGTGTCTAGTGGGAGTGGTGTCGCTCGCCGCCAGGACTCTTGTGGATCCCGTAGCCATGGTGGGCCGTGCCACCACAAATCCTTTTGTACAAGTTCCTGCGCTCTCAGGCCGTGGCTAGGGAGATCTGCTGGATTGTCCTCTAAGCGGACGTGATTCCATGGTGCGCTATTTGTTGCCGTCACAATTTTTGCTACACGATTAGCGACAAACGTTGTCCATGCGCAGGGTGGCTTATTTAACCACGACAGTACGACGGTGGAATCTGAACAATAAAATGCCTCAGCATTATTAACTGGAAGTTGTGGAAGAAGTGCAGCTGCCAGTTCAGCAAGAAGCGTAGCCCCGCATAATTCAAGGCGGGGCAATGAAATCGTTTTAACTGGGGCTACCATAGATTTCGCTGCAGGAAGGCAGCACGATATGCCTTGGTCATTGCTAACGCGCACGTAAATTGCGGCACCATAAGCCCGCTGTGACGCATCGCAAAAACAATGGAATTGAATGTCGGAAATTGGATCATGAAGAACCCACCGCGGAACTCGGATCTGGTCAAGGAATGAGTAGCTCTTTGTAAAATGCCACCTGTGATGGAGTTCACTGGGCAATTGATCATCCCACCCTAGCATAAATACCTTGGGTTAAATTAGAAAGGGAGCCAGCCAGCCAGCGGGATCGAAAACATTGGCGATCTGCCTGAGGACTTCTCGCTTAATATAAGCTGACTTGATATCTTGAGGTGAGATGACAAAATAAAACTCATCCGTAGTCACTTTCCATCGGATTTCAAGTGCTTTTGCTGTGCTAGACGGTATTAAGCTTGTAATCACCAAGTTGCCATTGAGTCATTGAGACTTATTCCGTTTGTGGACTTGCTAGAAGCGTTAAAGACTACCCGTACTTTTGTTGTAGTACTGCCGGGCTTGAAGACTGCATGGTGTGGCAAATAAAAATGCACCTGACGCATATGGCCCAAGTCCAAATACTCTTGGATGACGGCGTCATACTCAGTTCTTGGCGGAATATTTTTTTAGGAGACGGCCTTCGTTTTTTAGAAACTGAGTCAATGCCCCTGGTTTGGAGTGACCGAGGTTGATGTTGGTTGGGTCTCGAAACGGAAGTGAGACCATGTATCTCCCCGAAACATCTCTTCTTGTGGTCTTCTGGAAATTGGGCTCACAATAGGAATCAGACTCTTCTACCGGTTTGACCGGTAGATTCTTCACCTCCCAAAACCTTGTGAGAAGCGTTTCAAGTGGTTCCTCTCTGCTAACAGCGACTCTCGTGGTGCACGCGGCACAACCGAATCTCGTCTCTTGAGCCATTAAAGATCCACACATTTCGGTCTGGATGCCGGAAAGGGTCACCGCTGGTATGACATCAATGCCAAGAAGTAGATCGATCTTTGCCTTTAATCTAAAGGAGGGGGTCGGCTAGAGGAATATTGGGCATTCCTTCCAGTGTGGCTTGGGCTATCGTACATCATCAGCAACTTGGGACAAGACAAAAGCTTCTATCTCTATCTGGACTGGAGGTCCATGCAATGACCGAATGCTTATGTGACAGACCTTCAAGGTTCTATCGACCTTTCCGTTAATGCCTGTCACTTCGGTCCTGACAGTTTGGAATGGTAACTTCATGAGCCGGAACATTCTTTCGGATATAAAATTGGCTTCCGAAGCCGGGTCTAATAACGCTCGTGAAGGATAAGTAGTGCCCTTGTGCCAAAAGTCCACGATGGCTGTACCTAGCAACTGATCTCGTGAGGAACTTGCCTCAGAGGTAAAGTATGCCCGGACAATATAGTGAGAACTGGGACCGGCGTTGGACTATTCTACAGTCGGGCCTCCTTCTGCAAGAGCGTATTGTGGCGCCCCTTGCACGTGAAGCAATTGTGCTGACTCGGACAATCTTTTACTTGATGTGCTCTTGCAAAACAGTTCAGACAAAGGGACTTTTTCTTTATGTATGCCACCCTCTCTGGCACCGGTATCTGAAGCGGGGACATCGACGCACCGGGTGATTCTCCTTCATACAGAGATCACAGGATTTTGGTTTGGTTGTCACCTTGGCTTCAAATGTATTAGCCTTTCGGGTGGCTGGAAGCGGATTTCGCGAAGGTTTCCATGTGGGAACCGAAATAGCCATTCCAGTTGTATTTTCAACCGCTTCGAGTGTACGAAACCGCTAAGTGAGGAAATCGTCCATCATTTGCCACTCTGGAATGGCAGTCTTATCTCCAAGAGATTGTTCCCACAGTGAAAGGGTGTTCTTCGGCAATTCGATGGAACAGAAAAATACGAACATGCCTCCCCAAGTGGTTACTGGCAGGCCACAGTGCTCAAAAGCACGAATGGATGCCTGCAGAGCGTTCTGATGATCTTGTAATGCTTTTCCGGACTCAAGGAAAATCTGAGGCAGGTCAAGAAGTGCTCGGAATTGGCTGTTCACGCTGAGCGCTGTTTGAGTGCATTCCATGCCTTTTCAAAACCGTCATTTGTAAGCGGGAAGATTGCTACAATGAGTTTGGCTTCACCCCTCGTTTTCGCTAGGAGATGGTACAGCTTTGGGGGAGTAGGAGCAGACGCTTCGTGGATAAGCTCGTTTAATCGAGACGTGCATCGCTCGTAAACTTGACAGCAAATGTCATATTTAGCTTGGATGGCTAAATCTTCAGAGCTATCGTCTTTACCATCTGGGAGTGCCTCGCATTTCTCATATTCCTGCTCGACCTTCTCCCACAACGCTTGAACTCGATCACGACGGACTTGGAGCGTAAATACGCTGACTTCGGACAATGAAGTATCTTTGCTCGTGGCCGCAGTGTTCTCAGCCTGGTTCTCGTCTTTTGGCGGGCTCGTGCTCATAACCCCACAGAATGGCGTTTATAAAGTAGTGATTAGCGAAAAAAGACAAATTCTAACTCCAAAGATACGACTTGGAACGCGTGGAAACACTTTGGAACTGAAATATAACCAAAGATACGACTTGGAACGCGTGGAAATATATTGGAATTGAAATATAACCAAAGATACGACTTGGAACGCGTGGAAACACTTTGGAACTGAAATATAACCAAAGATACGACTTGAAACGCATGGAAATATTTTGGAATTGAAATATAACCAAAGATACGACTTGGAACGCGTGGAAGTGAAGATGCGAACCAAAGACGATGATCAGCTGATAAAACTAATTAATGATGAAACCATAGCTATATTTAAAGACGACCGCAACGAACTACGATGTAAAGCCAAGACGGAGATCCTGAAAATGCAAAACGAGAATAAGAAGTCATACAATTTGAGACGTAAACCAGATGGTCCAAAGAATACGTCAACGTGTGCTGAATAGATGAAGCCATGGTCAACAGACTATGATGATGATGACGACGGCGCATTCGGGCCGAATGCTTAGTCAGGACGGCCGGATGTGGAGTTGGGTTGGTAACGCCGAATGGCCAGACCACCTCAGAACAGTTGTTTAACGACGGACGTGGCAAACTAACCCTGAGGAGACGAGGGGCAAGCCCCCCAAAAAACAAAAAGGGGCAAGGCTGCTACGAAACGAAGAGAAAAAAAAATTTAAAACAAGCCAACACGAGAAAAAAAAAGAAAAGTGTGGAGGCTGAGAGAGGGGAGCCCAAAAAAAAAGGGAGAAGAAAAAAGAAAATTAAAAATTTAAAAAAAAAAAAAAAAATAGTAAAGACGTAAAGACGTATTAAAGACGAAAGACGTGTAAAGACGAATGAGAAACGACGCTCTCTTTAAAACCCAAAAAAAAAAAAAAATTCACATTCAATTAAATCATTTTTATTTTTATAAAACCTAAATTTAAATAAAAAAAAAACCTATTAAAATATAAATAAAAATAAAATTAAGTAGAATTAATTTTTTTTTAAAAAAAAAAAACAACCCCACCAATAAATATTTTTTTCTTTTTAAATTTTTTTTTTTTTTTTTTATAAATGGTTAAAACTTTGATAAAGCAACAAAAGTTTTTGATAACCTAAACCATAAATTTGAATTGGAAGGTTACGAAAACATGGAAAATGAAGTGAAGAAACAACTGGACTATATATTTAAAAAAATCGGAGAAATGTGGAACAAAAGCAACAGAACTAAATCGAAAGTGATGAAAAATCGGATTGGTTAGCGCAAAATGAATGTATACCACTGAATAAAAAATCATCGACATTGAATATACATCGAGGACGTCCTAAATTAAGTTTTGTGGAGTGCTCAGAGAGAACCAAGCGTCGACGGATAGCAGATTTAGCAGAACTCGATGTGTCTGCTGCTGATGATTTGCGTTTGGCTTGTAGTCCACCGAAGCCGTCAATTTGTCCAGCAAAGGCCTGTGAAGTTGTATCTTTAATAACAGAAGCCGGTTTGACAAAGCATCAATATTTATTACTTAGAAGCTTCGTGAACAGTAAAATTGATGCTAATTTTCTACCATGCTACGATACTCTTGTAAAGGAAAAAAAACACAGTTATCCTGATAAAATTACAATAAGTGAAACTCAGGCTGAATGACCAAAATTTGTTAGACCATACCGCTTCAAGGATCCTTCAGCTACAAGATGAGGTGATAAATACAATAGATGAGGCAACAAATTGTTTTACCTTACTTGGTAAATGGGGTTTCGATGGTAGTTCAGGGCAGAGCGAGTACAAACAGAAAGTTGCAAATAATAATTTTGAAAAAAATAACTTATTTGTCACATCCTATGTCCCCTTGCAACTTATTACAAAGACACCAAATGATCCGGAAAACAAAATAATTTGGAAAAATCCAACACCATCCTCTACCCGTTACTGTCGTCCTATTAGATTTCAATTTAAAAAGGAATCTGTTGAGTTGACTGTCGAAGAAGAAAAATATTTTAAAAGGAAAATTCAAGAGCTAATCCCAACCAAATATAAAAAATCAACTAATAGAACAATTCATGTGAAACACATCTTGCAACTAACAATGGTCGATGGAAAAGTTTGCAATGCATTAACGCAAACCTCCTCGGCAAAATGCTACATTTGCGGAGCGAAACCCACGGAGATGAACGATATAGAAAAATGTTTGCAAAAAAAATTGAAAAGGAACACTTTGAATTTGGATTATCTCCTCTACACACATACATTCGATTTTTTGAATACTTTCTCCACTTGTCATACAGATTGGAAATCAAGCAATGGCAAAAAAGGTCTTCGGAAGATAAAGAACATTTTCAAAAACGAAAAAAAAAAAATTCAAGAGGAATTCCGCGCAAAATTGGGGCTGATTGTCGATAAACCCAAAACTGGAGGTAGTGGATCTACCAATGACGGAAATACGGCCAGAACGTTTTTTAATAATGCAATTTTGTCTGCCGAAATAACAGGCATTGATGAAAGTATTATTGAAAATTGTGCCACGTTATTGCAAGCCTTGTCCTCAGGATATTCTATAAATGTGGACAGGTTTAGAAAGTTTGCGTTGGATACAGCAAGACAACTGACACAAAAATATAGTTGGTATTACCTCCCCCCGTCAGTCCACAAAATATTAATTCACGCACCTGATGTCATAGCAAATGCATTATTATCTATTGGAGAGCTCTCTGAAGAAGCTGCTGAATCCAGGAATAAGGATATCAAAATGTACCGACTCCATCACACCCGCAAGATTTCTCGTTGTAGCAACAAATACAGATTTGCTTAACAGATTGTTGTTGAGTTCGGATCCTTTTTTAACCGGACAAAGAAAACTTCAAAACAAAAATAAATCAATTCTGCTCAAATCCGTTTTGTTTGCTGAATTCGATTTCATATCATTAAAATTTATATCATTAAAATTCATATCATTAAAATTAATTTTTTTCACTTTCATTTGTTGCTTAGTAAAATTTAATTTAATTGAATTGTTTATTTTTTTTAACAGTTTCTCATAATAAATTAGAAAAACATGTGACTTTCCACTTTAAGTTTTATTCAAAATTCTTCCTCATTCAATAGCTTGGGAGGGTCCCGAACTTGAAACAGCATGATAACTGTTTGGTTTATAATTTGTAAGTACTAAATAAATAAAATTTCAAAAATTTATATTGAAATTTCCACGCGAAGAATTTTGGCCGCCATTTCCATACAGCACCGTCCACTGTGCTATGGGTGCATGGTGTAAATATGTGAATGAAATTTGTATTATTTTTTATAAAATAAATAATGGAAATTTTAATTTAAAAAATAATCCCTTATGACTCGAAAGAGAATCGCTTATGACTGAAATAATGACTCAAAAACAAGTCGCCCATGAATGAAAATGGATATCAAAATCCTGCGGAATCCTGCGGTACTTTCTCGAGGGAATCGCTTCGCAGGATGGCTGCTACCTCCTATGCCACTCCAGGTCTAGCCCTGCCACGCTCGGCTAATCGCAGCTCGCGGATTGCTGACGCGGCGAAACTGCACACCGCCTCCCACATCTCTTTCTCGCCATCTTCAGTTCCACCAGGTTTTCGGCGCATATTCCCACGTTTGCCTCCAGTTCAAGCGCCCTCCTGCCGACGTCGAACCGTCTGCACACGAACAGGATGTGTTGCTCGTCTTCCACTATCTCGCCGAGGAAGACCGTACTGAATTGCGATCTATCGTGACCAAAACGATGCAGGTACTTGTGGAAGAATCCGACGCATCCCATCTAGCCTGCCACAAATCGATGCTTTCGTCTATAGCTTCCGATCGCGCGCGACGCCCGGCCAGAGATCCGCGCTCTGTAGCTGAGATTATTTCCGCCTCCTTCGCCTGGAGGTCGATAGGCACCGCTCCAGCTATCACAAGTGCCGCTTCGTCTGATACCGTGCGAAATCCCGAGCAGATTCGCAGCGCGCTAAGCCTGTGCGACGATCTGATCCCTCTGCTATCCCACGGAGCTCATCCAGCGCATGACGGTCGCTATGGCAGAGTTCGCCCCATCTTCGGCCTGTCTGATGGTCTTACTCACCACTATGAAGGCCACGTCGTCTGCGTATCCTATCAGTTGGTAACCTGCAGGCACATGTAGCCTCAGGACGCCTAGGACAGAGCCTTGTGGTACACCAGCCGACACATTGTACGATTCGCAGCCTACGTCTGACCTATACACCAGTCGCCTGCCGTGGAAGTAGCTCCACACGATGGCGCGCAGGTAGTCAGGAACGCCGAAAGACTGAAGGGCATCCAGAATATCGCCTGCGAGGCCGACATGGCTTTCCGGAAACCGAATTGGTTCGGTGAGAGTCCGCCACCGTCCTGAATTGCCTGCTGCAGCCTTGCGCATACTATTGACTCTAACACCTTGCCCATGGTGTCGATAAGACATATCGGCATGTAGGCAGATACGTCGCTTGGAGACTTGCCAGGCTTCGAGAGGAGCACCAGTTTCTGGAGCTTTTACCTTGCAGGGAAAGAACTCTCTCTCAACCACTGGGTGTAGACTTCAGCAAATACTTCTGGTCTCTCTGTCATCGCAATTTTTAAGGCGCAGTTTGGGATTCCATCTGGGCCGGATGCTTTGCCGTTTTTGAGCTTCTTTGCTGCCGCGCGTATCTCCTCCAGCTCAATAGGCTCTACGGCGAAGGGGAGAGTGCTGTTGATCCGTCGACTCCCTATTTCTCCTCCAGTTTGCGGGAACAGTGCTGCAACAATGCCTTTAAGCATTTTCGGATCCGTAGGTGGTCGCTGCTTCGAGGCATAAATGCGCTTAACGACGATTTTGTATGCCCTGCCCCATATATCATTTTCCGCCGTGTCGCATAGGTCAAGGAAACAGCTCCGCTTACTTCAAGTGGATTGACTTCTTGAGTGCTTTCCTTGCTGCGCAGAAAGTTTCCCTCAGGATGGGCCAAGAGGGATCGCCGCTCTTTCTGGCACGCTGATACCGGCGCCTTGCTGCGAAACAGGATTGCCGCTCTACAGAGATCGTCTCATTCCACTAGAAAACCGGGCGGTGTGGGCCTGCGTAGGTCCTTCTTTTACTCATGCTAGCGTCGCATGCCGAGAGGACTGCACTAGCCAGGCAGTTCGCCATATTTTCAGCCTCGTCCATCTGAAGTGTTGCCTCGTTTAGATAGGTTTTAAAAAGGCGCTCTCTCATGCTGCTGGCTTTGTACGCATTCTCTCGCGGGATAGGCACTGGCAAGATTTCTCTGGAGCCGAGAACGGTCAGGATGGCCTCGTGGTCACTGGCGGTATAGAAATTGCCGACTTCCCAGGTTGCATTTCGGTACAGAGGGCTGCTGACGAACGGCAGGTCTATCACCGAGCAATAGCCTGCGCGGTTGAAGGTATTTCTACCACCACTGTTTAGCAGGGTTATGTCCAGTTGGGCGAACGCCTCCAAAACCGCTCTTCCCCTGGCGTTGGTATAATTGCTGCCCCAATCCACTGCCCAGGCGTTGAAGTCACCGGCGATAAGGCAGGGTGTGTTCAACCGGGCGCTGGGTTTCATCCTATATGGTTCGCTAACAAGTTATTTCCACTAGGGTCTGCAAAAGAAGATCCTGGGCTGCCTCACAGTGGTTTGTGTTCGGCAACACATTTAGTCCGCTCCTGATTGCTGATGGGCAACGCTGGCTGCCAGCAACATGCGCTCTATTGGCTATGCCATGGGCCTTGCATAAGCAGCAATTATAACCATTTCTGCAATACTTCACCTTGTAACGATCCTTTTTCGTCCTTCGGTATATTTATAATATCTCTTGGGCTAGGTTCGGCACAACAAAATTTATTTTGCCCCGGTGAAATTAGAACTCGTTTGTTTGATTAATGGTTTTAGATTACGTATTTTTTTATGATATTTTGGGCTCGGCTGGGTATGACTAATTTCTCGGGAGGAGTCCCGAACTTGGGCAGCGCGGATTGTGGTTTGGGTACTTTGACCCAATATTTTGTTCGATATCTCCCTCTTCAGAATATCTCTGGAGCGTTGATTGGCCTCAGGATATGTCCTATGGCTTTTCTCTCACGTTCCTGGCGTATCCTGATTTTCTAGAGACGTTGCTTCCACCTCAGTGCCTCTAGCCGCGTTTCAGAAATAGTCTTTGCTTTGTAATAGGATTTTCCCAGCGATTGGTTGTTCGTCAGGATATATAGATCCTGGAATTTTGGCAGTAGGATATATCCTCGTGCCTTCCAATGTGCTGTGGATCGTCCTGAGGCCGCTTGACTTTTCTTGTTTTGTTGCTTGGCACGGTGTTCTAGTCCTATTCCAAGGACTTGTTAGTTATAGGATAATTTGAGAGATTACTCGTAAGGCCTCCTCAATTATTCTATTTTCTTGATCCTTTTCACTGGCTTTGTTTCACTAGCATGAGCTTTTAAGGTTACTCGTAAGGTCTTAAACTCCCTTGGTTGATCACGACTTGTCGACTTGATGTTTTCCTTGATGGGTGTTGCCTTTATATAGGCAGCTCCCACGGCCTCAGGAATTGATTGGTGTAGTACCGCTATACAGCTGGTACTTTTCCATCGGCCCTCTGCTTTCATCCACGCATCCACTTGTTGCTATGCGTGGTAAAAGTCCCGCAACTCCTTGGCGCATATGTGTCCACTTTCTTTGTGGCTGCGCGCCCATTCGTTTCCCTTGTCCTCGTCTTTCTCCCTTGTATACGTTGGCTTCTATCACTTTCACCCATTGGCGTCGCCTTCCCATTGGCCGCCCATCGTATCCCGTTGCTGCTTTCTTTTTTCTGGCGGCACTGCCGTCGCCCGTCGCTCCCCTCGTTCCACTCGTCATACCCAACTTGGCCCAAATTCCTTCCACATTATAACTATGCATACCTATTTTAGTTGTATTTACTTAATCTATTATTTAACGATGATTATCCTGATTAATTTAATATATAATGTTGTTTCATTTCATCTGTATCGCAATTCCACGCGCATATCCCTTCGGCTTGCATATTCCCTTTTCCAATCCACAAACCATTATCGTTCTCATGCGTTCATGCTCTCCCCTCTCTCCCGATTCACAAACATAGCCATCACTTGGCTTCGTTTCGGCCCCATGCATTCCCCGCACCCGTCTCACGGGCTTGCTTAGCCACCACTTTGTTCTCTTTCGCTCGCATGATTTCGGCTGTTCGCAATCTAACTGCATGCGTGACATAGGCAGAGAATACCCCATTGGCCACCGGTACTCTCTCTCGCGGTCATACACGCATAGAATACGTGTAGTGTGGGTGTATGCTTATTCAGCGTATAGTCACACGCATGGTATGCTAATGCATGGATTTTCTTATTCCTCTTTTCACTAGGCCAATGCCCTCCTTTGCTTGCAATTATGCCCAAGCCTCGTTTCATTTGCTCTTAAACAGTCGATTTCGCATATTATGCTTTCCACGCATCTTCCCGCTTGCACGAAATCGCCACCGGTTGTGTGTGGTTCGATCAGCCAAGTTTGATCGTAAATCATTGCCTTGAGTCGGTTCGATCGACCAGTGCTAGATTTGGTCGTATATTGCAGCCGACTTTTCGTATTATGCTTCCCACGCATCTTCCCGCTTGTACGAAATCGCCAGCGGTTGCGTGTGGTTCGATCGACCATGTTTGATCGTAAACCATTTGCCTTGAATCGGTTCGATCGACCAGTAGCAGGCTTGGTCGTATATCGTACCTTTGGTTTGTGTCTCGGCTGTATCTTGTATCCGGTGCCTCATTTACATCGTTGGATTGTGTTGCTGCTTGCTTGTTGTGTGGGATATTATTCTCATTTATAATATTCCTCACACTCCCAACTTCTTCACAGGAGGGATTTGCCCTCCCTATCCCTTGTACCATGTGTTTGTTTTGTGTATGTGTATTTTCTTTTTTTTATTTCCATGCATGTGTTTTTTTTTTTTCATGTAACTATTTGGTTTTTTTTTTTTTTTTAAAGGACTCAGCTTGCATCTTTTATTGGCCGTTTGGCATCTTTTCTTGTTGGCGATCACTGAGTATCTTTTCGTTCATGTTGGCGGATTAGGGCATCTTTTCTTTCATCTTCAAAAATTTTTTGTTTTGGCCCGTTCCGCATCTTATCTTACTCACTATTTTAAATCTACTCTTCCCCTTCAAATTATATTATTCGTTCCCTATGAACCCGTGCTAACCCCTGCGATGTCGTAATCCTAAATCTAATTTGCCCCGCGCATATTATTCTAACTCTCCTCGGCCCTCCTTGTTGTGCCATTTGGCCCACAATGTTTATCACTACCTTTGGCATTCATCTTGCTCCATCGCTTCATATCCTTCGTGCCCCTGGGGCCTGGGAGTGAACTTGTCGTGCCAGGATTGGCCTTCCTCTCCGAAATGCCCCATTGGTGTTGACAATTGTCTTCTTAGTGTCGGCCTTGGCCATATCTATGGGCATTCGGGTTGTTGCCGTTGTTGAATTTACTGTTGTTGCTGCTGTTGTCTTGGTGCTTGCAGCTGTTGCTGTTCAAATTGTTGTCTTTGTTGCTGCTGTTGTTGTTGCTGCTGCAGCTGTTGCTGTTCAAGTTGTTGTTCACGTTGCTCATGCAAGATTGCTACTGCCAGCCGAGCTCTTGCTCGTGCAAGCCGCTCCTCCCTGTTGAGCCCTTTCCCACCTCAGCAGCTCTCGCTCCGCATCCTCCTGCTGCCGGATCTGCTCCGACCACCACTCCATCCATTGGTGATTTGCCACCCGCGCTTCCTCGCCCGCCTGGTTAAGTGGAGGTGAGCTGGCTTCTCCATCAGCTTCCTTCCTCAGCCACGACCACCCTACCCCGTTTCGCTAGCATTCGGTATTATTTCCACCATACGAAACGGAGTTGGCGGCCGCGCTGGCTCCCACTTTCGTACCGGAGATCCGCCTCCAGATCCTCTTCTTCCCGCCACGGGGCATCCCGGGCTTCGCGCCTCTGCCCTCTCCGATTGGACGCTCTCCTGATCCATATCTTCTCCTCGATCCATCATCCGGATCACATCGTCCAGTTCCCTCCACAGCACTTCTTCATCCGTGTCAAAGTCACGGAGCCGGTCTGATATCGCAGACTCCGCAACACTCTCCTCCTCGCTAGTGAATCCACTGTCTATTTCACTACCGGCTATGCCACCACGGAGCCGGTCTGCCACCGCCGACTCCGCGTCGCTCTCGTCCACCGTAGTGAAACCACTGTCAAACACCTCGTCCTCATCGAACTCCTCATCCGAAGAGGCGACGATGTCTGGATTTAATAAATCCACTCCATCGTCGTCGGACTCCTCTTCGGACCCGTAGAGGCGAGACCAAGTCAATGAGCCTCATCCCTACCGTGCAGGCCACCACGTTCCACATTGGCCCGTGGTCCCTCACCTCGAACTACGCCTTCATCCTAGCCAAATTGTGCATTATATGCATTCATATTATTCTCCATCTTATTTTTTTTTCGCTTACTCGGTGCTTACTCTCTGACCGTTCGATTTTGAGTGTTTCATGATTATGACATTGGCCTGCATAAAACCTCGCATCCTTGGCAATCGGTCATTTCTATTCTATTTACCGATATTTAGGCTTCGGATTTCTCCACCTTGCACTTGCTCTCTTATCATATTTGCATATTCTAATGCGTCGATGCTCCACCATTACATGCGTAATATCGTGCGCATGTGTATGTGCGTCGCCTATGCTTCACTATTACATGCATAATATCGTGCGCATGTGTAGGTATTGACTCTCTTTGGTTCTCTTATTTCTTTTTTTTTTTTTTCTGCCGGTTTCTAAGTTTCTATTTCCGCATGCATATTTGATTATATGTATAGTTACGATATTCGCATATCTTCATCTTATTCCGACATGCGGTTTGCGACTTTGCTATTCTGTGTTTCATTTACATGATTCAGCTTACTTTGTGATTTTCAGCTCTATGTCATGTTTTGATTTCAATGCACTTTGAGCTTTCAGCTCTGTCATGTGTTTTTGTAAGATTTCGATGAACTTTGAGATTTACAGCTCTATGCCATGTTTTGAGTTCTCTGTTCAGCCGGCCGGTCTGTGCAGATTTCTCGCTGCCATGTCATCAGAATCGTCCATACTCATTGTTCATTTAGGTTTTTGCCATCTTCTTCCTCACATATTTGTTGCTTCAACTGTCTGATGTGTGCTTGTTTGCTTTTTCCCGTCTCTTTATGCCGTAATTTACATATGACCGGAGACAAGAAACCTATCACTTCATATGGGCCTCCAAACCTTGGTGCCAGCTTCGCTGCAAATCCTTCTGCAGATTGGCATTTGAAAGATGGTGTTCTTTTGTCCATACTGTGGCCCTAATTTATTAGTCTCCATTCTCTTCGTCTTAGATTGTAATGCCGAGCCTGATCCTGTGCAGCCGTCTCCAGATTACGCCGTATGAGTTCGAACATCTCTTGCATTTGTTGTACCTTCGCATCTGGTGGTATAATTTGCTTTCCTGTGCCTGTCGTGACACTATCGTATATCGCACCCGGCATTCTTGGTTCACGCCCCTGTATTATGTATGCTGGCGTAAATCCTGTTGACTCTGGTTGGCTCGTATTTACTGCTAGTGTTATTTCTGGCCAATTCTCATCCCAGTTACGTTGATTTTCCCCGAAAACTGAGCAATCATTGTTTTCACTGTTCTGTTTGCCCTTTCGGTTGGGTTTTTTGTGGTGTGTATGGTGCTGTTAATTGGTGTTGGCATCCCCATTCATCTAGCATTTTCTTGAACTTCTGCTAGTGAATTTGCATTGTCCGTTATCCACTTTGAGCTCAAATCTCGATGAAGTCCCGAATGCCTTGACTAAATTCTCTGCATTGCCTTGGCATAGGTATCAGTTCTGTCCATTTTGAAAATCGGTCAATATTACTAGTAGCATTGGTTTCCATGTTTTGACCTTGGTAATGGTCCAACGAAATCAGCGCATACTGTGGCCCATGGTTCATCCGGTATTTGTGTTAGCATTTTTCCTGCTGCTTGTTGTTGACTGGGTTTGTATTGTTGGCATATTGTGCACTTTCCTACAAATGTCCTGATATCTCGTTGCATCCCTGGCCAGTAATATCTTGATGCAGTTCTGGCAATAGTTCGCCTGTTTCCTGTATGCCCCGCCGTTGTGGCAGTGTGGTTTTCGGCCACTAGTGTGGGTGTATGCTTATTCAGCGTATAGTCGCACGCATAATTTGCATGATACCATGGCTTTCTATTTTTGCCCGCTCTGTGCGAATTGCCTGTAGGCCTGGCTATTTTCTATTATGTAATCCGATGTTTCTGTTTGTTGTTTTAGTCTTTTTCTATTATGCTTATCCACCCGCATCTTGTTTGCTTGTACGAAATCGCCAGCCATTGCGTCTGGTTTTTTCGACCAGCCATGTTTGATCGTAAAGTCATTGCCTTGACTCGGTTCGATCGACCAGTGCCAGAATTGGTCGTATTTCGAAATCGACTATTGTATGAAGCTTCCCACGCATCTTCCCACTTGTACGAAATCGCCAGCGTGTAGCGTGTGGTTCGATCGACCATGTTTGACCACGTAAACGCCATGTGATCTGTTACGATTTTCAATCGGTATCAGGCTTGGTATGGTTTAATTTATCGTACCTTTGGTTTGTGTCTCGGCTGTATCTTTGTATCCGGTGCCTCATTTACATCGTTGGATTCTGTTGCTGCTTGCTTGTTGTGTGGGATATTATTCTCACTTATAATATTCCTCACAACTTGCAACCAAAGTTTTACAAGTTGAGCTGCTTTTTTCTTTGGTTTTTGGTATGGACATACTACAAGCTATGGCGGATCGGGACGATCTGGTGTTGGACTCAACCTGCGATGTCACTGGATGGTTAAAAAACATTTACTAAAGAAGGAAAAATAACCGCCAAAATTTACTTAGTCTGCAGAAGAGGAGCGATCTTTACAGAATCTGGAAAACACTATTGGTTACAGCTCGCGGATGTACACCACGGGTTTGCTTTGGAAATATGGTCCTCGTGTGTTTCCAAATTGCCTACCAGTAGCAAAACGACTCTTGTGCCTTCAAAAAAAAAAAAAATTCAGTCCAATACCCGTAGAAAAGAAGACGCTAAAGCACAACGATTCCTATGGCAAAATCAGACAACAGGTATCGTCGGAAACTTTCCAATTAAATGTATTCAGAGGAAATGTTGTCAATTTCTTGTTGTTCACCATTACTAGTCACATAACGCGCAGATGAGTTTCCTTCAGCAGCTAAAGCTGTTCAGAGAAGTCACAACTACATCAATTCCTGCCATTCAGAAGAAGAAGCCATTATATTACCAAAGGAAGTTAGAAAAGTCCACGCATACGGCGGCTTTCCTATGCGCAAACGGGTACTAGCGACACTTTGCAACACAACAACCCACGACGAAAAACATTTTTTTAGCAGTGACGAGATACACTATTATGAGAAAATATTGGGCATGCCGTGGAAGCCACATCAAGATGGCTTCACCTATGCACTAAAGTTTGTACGCCTTAAACGCAATATAAGAGTCGCCACAAAAGTCCCACACACCTGTCAATGGTAATCTGCCTCACGATGCGAGCAATAAGCATTGAGAGGTACACCAAAGGCGCTACACCAAAGGAAATATGTAAATAGCGATAACGGGACTAATTTTTGAACTTCACTGGATGATGCAAAGATGCACCAAGAATTGTCGCACCAGAATATACCTTGGTACATCAAGGAGTAGCCTGGGAGCGGTTAGTGCGTTCTATCAAAACCGTATTATATCGTATAGCATCAAATCAAAAATTCTCAGATGAAAGTCTTCTTAGCGAGGTGGAAGTGACGGTCAAATCCAAGCACTTGACACATGTGTCCCTGGCATGACGGGGATCAAGAAAGTATTACGCCAAATCACATGTTGCTTGGCTCATCAAATGGACAAAACGGTAAAGCCAAATGGAGTAGGGGACATCCTACTTGTAGTATATGAAAATCAGCGTCGGAATACCTGGACTAAGACCGAAGTGACCACCGTAGCGGATGGTTGACTTGGCCAGGTGAATATAGAGACACAACTAGTTATCCTCTCCACACCAGCAGTTAAGTTAGCAGTCCTCGATGTCGGAAAAGATGAAACAATTTCCAGTGTAGCTCAAAACGGAACTCTTTCCGAACAAACAGAATGATGCTATTTTAAAATCTTTATAACGCGTTCAGCTTCTCTCTCATCTTAGGCTTTGGCCACGCATTAAGCGATAAGCGACTAAGCAACTGAGCGACGATCTCTCGAGCAACGTTAGTAAGCGACCGCGTTGATTGGGGTGGCCACGCACTGATCAATACCGCTCGAGTTAATTAGTTGCAATAATAAACCCTCCGAAATCTCCTTGAAAGCCGCTAAAGCAAATATAGACAATTAAAGAAAATTCAAAGTCATAGGCTTGGCGTTTATCCCATAATTCGATTAAGAAAAGAGTATGGCGGGTTTCATTACCTACACAGTAGCCTTCGGGACCTCCCTGGGTGGTCCACCCCGATCGAATTAGGCAATATTTACGTATGTCAATCGATTCATTTGATTTGCTGTTAAGTAAAATTAATAACAAAATAAATAAATCAAGATCAACAATTTCTGCCGAAGAACGATTGGTTTTATTATATATATGAATATTGCTCACCAGTGTGGAACCCTCAATATGATGTTCACCAGCGTAGTATTGAATCGGTACAGAAGCAATTCCTTAAGTTTGCGTTACGCGGTCTTAATTGGGACCCGAATCTTCGCCTACCTTTTTATTCTGACAGACTTCTTCATACTAATCTTCCTTCACTTTACAACCGTAGGCTCGTGTTTGGCATTCTCTTTCTAAATAAAGTAGTCAACGGCGAAGTCATTCCTACCAATTTACTAGATACGCTATATTTTTGTGTTCCCTCACGTCGGACCAGAAACTTTTTCTTCTTCACCTTAGTAGATGTCTGATTAACATACTCTCTTCACGAACCTCTTCGTGTCCTTTGCCAATCTTTTAACAACCTTTCTCACCTTATTTCTCCTCATCTATCTGTCACTTCTCTTCGCGCTATACTTTTTAATTATCTACAGCGTAACCACTGAAAGTATTCCTGGACTGGATATTGGATTGGCTGCAACTCATCCCTGACCACATTGGCCGTGAATCGGGGCATAGCTGGCACCTTGTTGCAAATAAAACACCTCCACCGGGTCGGGGATGTTTAGTTGTGCATAAAGCTAAGCTACCTTCGTGAATTAATTATTATCTGTATTTTAGCTTAAGCTTTTTCGTCGACTGCTGATTTAGTTGACGTAAATAAATAAATAAATAATATTGGTATCGATCAATCGATTAAAGAATAATATTGGTATAAGTGATCTATCGTTTTTTGAGGTGACAACGCGCTTCCTTTTTTTTTTTTGCTAGGTTTTATTTCAAATTACCACGGAGAAGGAAAGTTGGAAAATAAAAGCTGTGTCCCAAGAAAATTTAAGTAGAGATTCTTGCAGGTGTGTATGTTATTGAAAATTTTTACCCCGCCGCCACCTGCATCTTACTCTATATCATAGATTGGAAACCTTCTATTTTCTGGCCAATATTGCCGATAGCTTTCGTTGTGAGGATTATTTTTCTGAAAACCGGCGAGACACCGCCAACTGAACACCGGCAGCGCCGCAACGTTTCTGTGTTGAGGCTTACGGTGTGGCCAAAAGTGTCTCATTTCCCGAGAATTGCCATAACCCTCGACGAATTGGATTTTTCACATGGCTAGGTTTTAAAGGCGAGTGGCCTTATCTAACCTTCTGCCGCTGCGGACCCAGACAAAGCTTGGTTCTTAGCCAATGTCTGGATACTGCTTGCTGCCACCCGATTTAGCTTAATACATGTACCCACCTCTAAAGCTTCTACAATTTTTTTAAAGAAAGCATCGTTTTGAAAGCAATTGTTAAGTGAAGATAATTTTCATTTCTGATCTTATTTTGTTTCGAAGCCCAAATCAAGTTATAAAAAAAAAAAAGAAAATGTAATTAAGTCAAATGTAAAATCAATTTAAAATCACGTGAAGATTATTTTAAATAATTTAAGTCAAGAGTAACGGTGAATAGAGTAAATAAAAAAAAAAAACTAAGTGAGAGAAACGGAGTTTAATGGTGCTCAAGCGCAAAGGCGAAATAATCATCTAAAACACCCTCCCACAGTGCATCGATGGAAGGCCTTTCAGCTAATAAACTATGGGGTAAGTGCCTAGTGTATTAAGCGGTATCAATTCGGCGACTATCAACCATGCTTTTGCGAGCTATGTCCGTTATCACCAGTAATATCTTGATGCAGTTCTGGCAATAGTTCGCCTGTTTCCTATATGCCCCGCCGTTGTGGCAGTGTTGTTTTCGGCCACTAGTGTGGGTGTATGCTTATTCAGCGTATAGTCGCACGCATGGTATGCTAATGCATGGATTTCTATTTTTGCCTCTCTGTGCTCATAATTTGCCTCACTAGGCCAATGCCCTCCTTTGCTTGCAATTATGCCCAAGCCTCGTTTCATTTGCTCTTATACAGTCGATTTCGCATATTATGCTTTCCACGCATCTTCCTGCTTGTACGAAATCGCCAGCGATTGCGTGTGGTTCGACCAGCCATGTTTGATCGTAAATCATTGCCTTGAGTCGGTTCGATCGACCAGTGCCAGAATTGGTCGTATATTGCAATCGACTTTCGTATTATGCTTCCCACGCATCTTCCCACTTGTACGAAATCGCCAGCGGTTGCGTGTGGTTCGATCGACCATGTTTGATCGTAAGCCATTTGCCTTGAATCGGTTCGATCGACCAGTAGCAGGCTTGGTCGTATATCGTACCTTTGGTTTGTGTCTCGGCTGTATCTTGTATCCGGTGCCTCATTTACATCGTTGGATTCTGTTGCTGCTTGCTTGTCTGGGTGATATTATTTAATAAAATTCCCCCCCACCCCACCAACCACAATTTAAGCACCAGTTTGTCCTGTCGACTGAGTCCGAGGATGCAGCGGGAAAGTGGCCAGAACCAAGACATCTTGTAGCACCTGATAGCCGCCGAGTTCAGGCGAGTGCACTCAGAATACCCAATCTTGAGGGTGCCAGCCTTCAAGACGGCATCGGCCACATCTGCAGGGCACCCAGCGGTGCCCCTTGGGAACCGCCGAAGGCCGGGCGCGGCTTTTGATGTCCTCTTCCCGTTACCTTCAGACTCAGCTGATTCGAGAGAGCCTGTGTGATCTCCGCTTTAGTGGTTTCCCCATCTAGATCCAGGACACTCTCACCACTCGCATCGTATTCGACAGGGCTCGGGCCTCCACCTGTCCGGCTAGGGCTAAATCAATATCCTGCCTCAAATCGCCTACCTTTACTGCACCAGCTGGGTTCAGTTCTAACAACAGGTCCTCTTTCGCTGTGCGTCTAACGCGTACGTTTTCGCCCACTGCTATCAACTTCTCGTTCTGGCTCCGATTTCCTCGTCCTTGCACCAGAATAGCAGGTGGCCGTTTTTTGGCAGCGTCTATTTGACTGTTCTCGCTGTCCTTGGTCCTTCCTTTTGTCCTCTGACCAAAAAGGTTTCCGAAGTGTTGGCGACTGTTCTTTGGCGGGGCATCCTTGGTTTGTTGCCCTCTGGTGACGAAGGACTTGGGGTGGCTGTTGTTGTTGCACAGAATAATGCTCAATGCCTGCTGCCTTCTTTTAGTCTGTCAACTTTGTCTCTAAGCGCGTTCGTAATTGCTCTCTTTTTTTTTTATATTCTTTTGATGAGTCTAGCTGATATGCCCCAACTTTATAGGGTGTCGCGAGACACAAGCAATGTGTAAGTGTAGCCTTTATAGGTGAGAGGGTGGTTCACTTTCTTTTTGTTTTTTGTTTAAAAATCTTTATTAATTTGTATTGAAAAATTTTTTTTTCTCTTCGTTGGAACCACCTTTCACTTCGCGCACACTTTTCCCAGGAGTGGACTGTATTTGCACAAAAACTTTTTAGGATTTAATTTAGCACTGGATAAATTTTGTAATTTATGTTTTGTCCCATTCACCCACTCTGCTTGCATTTACATATGTAGGGGATCACTTTGAATTTCGTAGGTTTGTTTCAATACATACATACAGTCTGTCAAGAAACACTTTACACAGTGGAAAAAAAACTCAAATTTGTTACTTTATATTCAAAAATAAGCAGTTTATGTTTAATTTAACCAATTTTTTCAACGTTTAACTGTTGATTAGGTATTTTTAAATCAAATTATAAAAAACGGAAACAAAAACAATAATGGTGATACTTAAAAAACAACAAAAACTTAGATTACACATGTTTGACACTGTCAAGAAACTCTTTACACATTTTGTTCTCTTCGTCTGTTTTGCTTCTCATTCTGTATGTGGTAATATTTTGGAAATTGCGAAAAATATATATTGGAAATAGGCAACTAAATATGTCGCCTTATATACTTGGCCTATATATATGCCAAATTGCGAGAAAAAAAAAATCGAAGTGGGCTAACAAATATGGCGCCTTATGTACTGGACACATATATATGTATGAAAAAATTGGGGACCAAAATTTTCTCCCCTTTAAAGAGGAAAAATTTGCGCGAAAGTAATTTTAATTTGATTTGGAAAATCAAGGTGAACAATTATATGTATGTGAGTAAGGGTACGGATGCTGGAGGCATGTACATGTACTCATATACATATTGTAGCAATATGTATTAGTATTAAGTATATTTTACTCTTTCCCCCAGTGCAATATGTTAAGCCTTAAGTATATCTTACTCTTTTCTTTGTTACAAATTAGTTTTAAGTTTTATGCAGTGGTACAGTACGAGAAGTGTGCTGTCTCACTTGTTAGAAAAGAACAGAGAGAATTAAATAAAAAAGAATGAGAGCGGTTCAGTTTTGATGGAGAGCTCACCAGAGTCAGACGTGTTTTACTCGCTACAATTTCAGAAGTGGTCATAGTTAACCCAGTAAAAAATACAGTGGAAAAGCTATAATTTAGCTAAGAAAAAATATTAAAAAACAATAATGGATTCAATAAATCCTGATGATTTTTCAAAGTCCCAGTTACAAATTAGAGGTGTCAAACTATCGATAGTCGGCACCATCGATAGTCGACGATAGTTTTTTCATCACCATCGATAGTGGACGATAGTACCATCGATAGTGCCTCGATAGTGCACAAGGCAAAAGTAACTATAATAAAGTATTTAAAAAATGGTTTAATTCGATGTTGTAAGATAAAAGTAATGTCCAAAATTGTATTACCTATTACTATAATTTTTTGGAAGAGTTTATCCATAGATTTTGGTTTAAGAATAATAAAATATTGACGTTTTCCTCCTTCAACCGTGTTCTGCGGTCAGAGACAATTTGCCCTGCCTTGCTAAAAATACGTTCCGACTCCACAGATGTTGCAGGAACGCAAAAATATTTCATCATTAATGTTTTGATGGGCGGAAAGTCCATTTGGTCAGTATTTTGGACAGTATTTTTTCCATGTCCTTCAGCACTTTTATTTCTTCAGCATAAATTGGTAGTGGTGCATCTGTTGTTGATAATAGTACCAAAGCGATTTCTTCATGCGTCACTAATATTCTTTCAATCATAAAATAAAAACTATTCCATCTAGTTGGAGTTTCTTGTAGCAACGAATAAGCAAAGCCGTCTTGTGCCATTTTAAACTTTTCGTTTGCAATTGTACTTTTATTGAAAAATCTGACAATTGATTTGCATTTTTGAATTAACGCCTTAGTTGCTGCATCATCATCAAAGTTTAAACCATCTTGAACTACCAAATTTAAGGTGTGAGCAAAGCACGGAATGTTTCGAATCTTTAACAGTTCGCAAGCTTTAAGCATGGAACTAGCATTGTCCATTGTCCATTGTATATCCTCTACTATGCTGTAGGGCTGAACATCTATGGCAATCAATTCCGCAAATGTTCGATTAATGTTCCGATGTGCGTTGGGGTCATATAATACACTCTTTTTATACCATACACCCATAGGGTGAAATGGTATATTAAAGTCGCCAAAATGTATGTAACAGGCAGAAGGAAGCTTTTCCGACCCCATAAAGTATATATATTCTTGATCAGTATCAACAGCCGAGTCGATATAGACATGTCCGTCCGTCCGTCCGTCCGTCCGTCTGTCCGTATGAACACGTAGATCTCAGAGACTATAAGAGCTAGAGTCACCAAATTTGGTACGTAGACTCGTGTATTACCTACGGTGGTCAAGTTTATTTCAAATTTTTGCCACGCCCCCTCCGCCTACGAAATTTAAACAAATTTGATTTTCTTAAAGACTACAATAGCTAAAGACATCAAATTTAGTATGATTAATCCTTTAGTAAGCGCGCACAAATTTGTTGCAAAAAAAATTTGCCACGCCCCCTCCGCCCACGAAATTTAAACAAATTTGATTTTCTTAAAGACTATAATAGCTAGAGACACCAAATTTTGTATGTGTATTTGTTTAATAAATGCGCATATATTGTATATGCAACGATTTTGCCACGCCCCTTTCCGCCCCCGTAATTTGGGAAAACTCGATTATCTCACGTAATTTTCTACCTTTTGTAATCAATTTTGGCACACTTGAATTTGATACTAATACCCAGCAAAACACCAAATTTGATCAAAATCGGACAAAAAACAACCAAGTTATGCATATAAACGTTTTTCCATAAGGCCGTAGTTGGCCGTTGGCTGGTGGGGGCGCTAGGGTGCTCGTATACTTGAGTGAGGGAGATTCTAAGATATGCTTGTAATAAAAAGCATGTGAAAATGCATTTGTTTAATAAATTTAAAATATTTGCTTTACTGGTGTATGGTATACCTAAGTCGGCGAGACGACTTACTTACTTCATTTTTTATATATGAGTCCATTGATCGCATACTTGATCTGCAGCTGCTGCTTGTAGAGGCTATGTTGCCACCCGCAGAAAAATCATCAGAATCTTTGGTGGAATCAGGTCCATCGTCCTTAACATTTGGGTGAAACCTTTGAATGTGATCGCGCAAATTTGATGTATTGCCGCTAGTTTTATACTCCTTCTTACATTTAAGACATTTTGCGAATTTCTTGTCATCCGATCTTTGAAAATATTTCCAAACATCAGAAATTTTGCTTCTCTTTTTAAATTTTTGGCTTGGCTTTTCAGACGGAGAATTTTTCTCCGAATCTGTTGTACTACAATAACAGGTGTCCTTAGAATTGCGACGTTTACCTTTTATAAAACACAAATTTTAATAAGATGCTTTAGAATTGAAGAGCGTTTTGTTTATTACCTTTTTGAAGGAAACGATCCATTTTATGTGTTTAATTTTCTTGTCAACAACACTTTCAACTCCACTCAACCACACATTCGAAGAAAGTACGTATTAATGGTGTCGTGTCGCTTACTGCAAACAGTACGAATACGTTAGCATTTAGTAATGCCACGTAAATGCTTTTAGAACGTCCAACACAAGATGAGGCACAAGCCAATTTTCTCTGCACTCAACTAAATAACACAAGCCAATTTTCACTGCACTCAACAGAATTTGTTAAACACACGCAAGTCGAGAGACGCAGCAAATGAACAAGCGCGCAATTTTTTTTTTAGTTACACTATATGTGTAAACGAAACTATTGATGGCACTATCGACTACTATCGAAAGAGCAACACCATCGATAGTGGGTCGACCCGATAGTGCTCAACCATCGATAGTGTCGATAGTGCTATCGATAGTTTAACACCTCTATTTTGGCAGCATTTGTCAACATAGTGCTGCAGCGTGAAAAACCTGTAATTCTGCCAAATGTTTCCGCAAAGAAGAAGCCCACATTCACTGTTACTGTCTGGGTCACCTAGCAGCTGACTGTAACAAGCCAATAAGAGCAACCGGTGCTTGCTTTGGATGTGGTGAAATGGGTCACCGAGTGGCAGATTGCAGTCAAAACAAGAAGAAGCCCGCGGCAATATCAGTAAGTTTGGATAATATAAGAATTGTAAAAGTTCACATAGGTAATGATGTATTTTCTCTAGGATGCTTCATAGACTCGGGAAGCGCAGTTAGCTTAATTAAAAAGGAGATCGTTTCAGATAAAATTAAATTGGAACCCGGTGCGGAACATGCATATTTTGGTTTAAATAAAAGTAAACTTGAAGTCTTTGGAAGTATTTTATGTTACGTTGAAATATTGAAAAAAAATGTTTGCGTTCGACTACTGATTGTTTCCAACGAGTCTATGGGATGTCCAATACTGTTAGGTAGAGATTTTATGAAAATATGTAAAGCTAAAATTGTACTACAGCTTGACGAGTCAATGCCCGAAAGGATTAAGTTAAGCCATGATTTGAGCAATGAAGATAATTTTGAAAACCAAATGCTAAATATTGATTGTGACGTGGTAAATTCAAAGTATTCTGTTGGCAAAACTTTAAGTTTCAAAGAAACGACAATGTTTGAAAATATTCTTTCTGAATTCTATTCGGAAATAAATCGACCAAGTGAACCAAAGGTTAAGTGCGAAATGAAACTCACAATCAATGACATAAGTCCGTTTAGCTGTAATCCAAGACGACTTTCTTATAGCGAAAAGGCTGAATTGCAAAAAATAATTGACAAATATATTAGGCCGAGTGAGTCAGAATATGTTACCCCAATTGTGCTCGTAAAAAGACTACAGGTGAACTTAGAATGTGCGTTGATTTCAGAAAATTAAACAAGGCGACTTCAAAAGATAGTTATCCTATTCCACCTATTGATGATCTGTTAGATAGACTTATTTTCGTTATTTTCAAAACTCGACTTAAAGAATGGGTTGTTCCATGTATACATGCATGAGGATTCAGTGAAGTTTACGTCATTTACGACACCGCTTGGTCAGTTTCAATTTCTTCGTATGCCGTTTGGACTCAGAAATGCGCCGTCTACATTTCAAAGGTTTATAAACAGGATATTGGCCGATATGATTAGGGATGGAAAAGTTATTATATATTTAGACGACATTATGGTAGCAACAAAAGATTTTGATACGCATCTAGAAAATTTAAAAGAAGTGCTTGACAAATTGGTTGAAAACAAATTGGAGTTGAGATTAGATAAGTGCGAATTTTTTCAGACGAGTATTAAGTACCTAGGGTATTCGATTACAGGCAAAGGCATCAAAGCTGACGATAAAGGTATACAAGCAGTAAAGGATTTTCCAGTTTGCTACTATTGCCAAGCCATTATATGACCTAGTTAGAAAAGACAACAAGTTCGTGTTTGGGAACATCGAACTTAGTACGTTTGAAAATCTAAAGTCTAGGTTAACAGAGGCCCCAATACTTGCGCTTTATGGCCCAAATGATGAAACCGAACTTCATTGTGACGCAAGCTCTATTGGTTTTGGATCGATGGCATCCAGTTTTCTATTTTTCCAAAAGAACTACATACCGATGTGGAATCTAGATATCATAGCTTTGAGTTAGAAACATTGGTGATAATTTATTCGTTAAAACGATTTCGTGTATATTTACAGGGAAAGCATTTCAAAATCGCGACAGACTGTAACTCGCTTACATTTACACTTAACAAAAGAAAAGTTAACCCCAGAATAGCCCATTGGGCTCTAGAGTTAGAAAACTACGATTACGTGTTAGACCATAGGCCGGCAACGAGAATGCAACATGTAGATGCTTTAAGTAGAAATACTAACATTATGGTTGTGGAAAATAACTCATTTGAAGATAATTTAGTAATATGTCAGAACCAAGATGATGAAATTTTAAGATTAAAGTCAATGTTAGAAAAGTCTGAACACAGTTCATAAGAAATGCAAAACGGTTTAATTTATAAAAAACTTCAAAATGGTTGCCATGCTTTTTACGTCCCGAAAAATATGGAATCACATGTCATGTTTAAATATCATAATGAGTTGGGCCACACAGGCATAGACAAGGTTGTAGAAGTTATCACAAAGTCGTATTGGTTTTCAAAGTTGCGGAAAAAAGTAGAACAACATGTAAATAATTGCCGAAAGTGTATAGTCTTTTCGTCAAAAAATGAAAAACAAGAAGGCCATATCCACAATATACCTAAACCTGATGTGCCATTCGAAGCGGTTCATATCGATCACTTTGGACCAATCGATGTCAAAGGAAGCACAAAAAAACACGTATTAGTGGTGGTTGACGCGTGTACGAAATTTGTCAGACTTTACTTAGTGAAAATTACTAAATCTAAGGAAGCAATAGAAGCACTTAAAGAGTATTTTAGGTCCTATAGTAGGCTAAAGTGCATAGTGTCGGATCGTGGAACGTGGAACGTCTAACGAATTTTCTAGCTTTTTAGAGTCTTGTAATATACAACATGTCAAAATCGCAACTGGTTCGCCGCAAGCTATTGGCCAAGTTGAAAGAATAAATAGAAGAAAATGTTAGTTTTGGTCAGGCCATATAGATGGTAGAGTATAGCATGAATAACACTATTCATAGGTCATTGGGACAGCATCCAAGTGTCGTACTATTTGGCGTCGGCCAAAAAGGACGACAAGTAGATGAATTAAAAAACTACTTGTTAGAAGACAGAAGAAGACGGTACGAGCAAAAGCTATAGAAAAAGAAACTTCAAGATTATAATGAATGTCTAGCGAATCGAAAACGACGAGGACCAAAAGTTTTTAAGCCCGGCGACTATGTGGTAGTTAAAAATTTTGACACTCACATAGGTGTATCCAAAAAATTAGTGCCGAGATTCAAAGGGCCTTTTAAAATCGTTAAGTGCCTTGAAAATGATCGATACGTTGTAAGTGACTTCGACGGATTTCAGCAGTCGAAGATTCCTTATACTGGAATTTGGTCTATAGCAAATAACAAGCCATGGTTCAATTGGTCAGATGAAACTATTAAAGTTAATGTAAATATAAAAAAAGATGAAAATACAAATGAACAAATAAAAGTCAATACAAACCTAAATGTAAATGAAAATTCTGTTAAAGAAAAAGTCAGTATGTTAAGCAAAGAAATAAGTAAATTGAAAAACACTAAGAATGACAACAGTACACACAGCTATAATACGAAAAGCAAAGGTCATCATAACGGCCGAATGCCAGAATGACCGAATTGTAGCAATATGTATTAGTATTAAGTATATCTTACTCTTTCCCCCAGTGCAATATGTTTAGCCTTAAGTATATCTTACTCTTTTCTTTGTTACAAATTAGTTTTAAGTTTTATGCAGTACGGGAAGTGCGCTGTCTCACTCGTTAGAAAAGAACAGAGAGAATTAAATAAAAAGAATGAGAGCGTTTTACTCGCTATAATATAATTTGAAAAAAATTACTTAGCTTGAAATATTTCATATGTATGAAATTCCACCGATGCAAAACGGTTCGAGAGGATCTTGGTATCCGGCTCGAAAGACCAATGTTTCTGTAGGGCGGTTGAATCTCCTTGGTAGAGGGGGCAGCTAAATGAATCTTCTCTAAAATCTTCCTTTGCAAGTAAAAATGGGGTAACGCAGCAATTCGTTTTCTATCGTACGTTTTATTCACTGATCAATTTTCAACTAAAACTAGCTTAATTAAGAGCGGGGAACCAAGCCCCGTTTGGAGCAAAGTGTGTGGAGTTCTTTTCGCGGCGCGAGGTGAAAGCTCCCGCCTCCCTTAACCCTTGTGTTGGGCATAAACAGTCTGCATTCGCTCAACTTTATACTATATGTGAAGATGTCAGACTTTGGTTCCTAATGTATTCCTAATACCTTGACAAAGGAGGCATCTGCAATCACAATTGTCGATGCTGCTTCTTCTGAATGACCGATTCCGTGGGTATTGGACACCCATTTTCCGAGCTCCAGCTGTGCTTGATTTAATAGTTGAATAAAATCATTTTTGCTACGTATCAGCTGGTCGTCCGTGTTTGCTCTGGTCAGCTTATCGTCCACGTAGAAATGTTCCAATAGAATCTTGGCTGCTGCTGGATATTTATCATTTAGGTCGATGGCAAGTTGTTCCAAGACACGTACGGCTAAAAACGGTGGACAGGCTGTACCATACGTTACCGTACAAAGCTGGTAATGTTGCAACTCTTCAGTTGGGTTTTCTCTCCATACAATTCGTTGATAATTCCGGTGATATTCAAAAATCCATATCTGCATAAACATTATGATGTCTGCGCAAAAAACTGTACTGCGCTGACCCCTTTTGTAGTATCAGCCTTGATTGACGAAATTCCTGACACCATTATTTGAGATGGTGAGCGTGAGAGCCCCAGCGATCGTATGCAGTGCTTCGATACGATGATATGATAGTTCTGATCCACTATCAAAGAGAACACGACAATGCAAAAACTACAGCCGTGGCCAATACACTCTTTGGTCTCCTTTGCGTCTGTAGATGTACTGCAAAACGTGTTAAATAGCTATGTGATTTAATAGATTGGACTTGTGTTACTTTTTTATTTTCGGTAATCATAGCTACTGCGGGATTAGTGCTCTTTTCCTCGGCTTAGCGATGTAACAGCGTGTGGTGCTTGTCCTGACAATGTTTGCATCTATACTTTGACGCACATCTTGAAATACCACTGTCCGGGCTTTGACAACTGAAACTCAGACGTTTCTCCTTATCAAATGAGTAGCGTCCCTCCACGGAGAGCGACAAATCTGTGGAAATCAATATCCGAGTAGATTTCTTAACGTTTGATTGTGGGACTTGTTCGCACCGGCTTAAATGAGAAAATCCTTAATGGTTGAAGATGTCCCCTCACGACTGTAGGACACCCATTTGCATTGCGACTCTGCATCAATTTTATCCAGTAGAGGATAGATTACACAGCAGTCACGACCAGTTTGGCCAAGTGCATCTAGACCACGTACATCTTCACTTGCCCCATCGGCAATCTTTCGTAGAACGAATACATCTGTCACTCTTGTTGATAGCAGACGTCTAAAAGCATCCCAATGCGACATGACGAGGTCGATCATAACGTTCCATTATGTTTGCCCAAGCCGGCAAATGATTGATTAAACTTGCAGCTCCATCAAAAAGAAAAGACTTAAGATACTGAAATTTCTGAGCTTTATCCAGATTCACCCTGTTGTGAATGGTACTCTCGAATAAACCCTTAAAGGCTGGCCACTCCACATAGTCGCCACACAAAAGGCTTGATGTGCAATTTGGGCAGCTGGACTTGTTCCCCTAACGCTGAACAGGCAACTCCACTTACTATCATACTTTCATCTGCAAATGATTCACACAAATGTTAATAAGACAAAAATCGTTATGAAGACGATGGGCATGATCCAGTTTACCTCTGCCCACACTAAAGTATGCATTAAAAAAATATATATTTTTTTTTGAAATTCTTGACGATTATGATATAACTCTTAATCAAATCTGCAGGTAAAAATTAATTTTAATATAGTTTTTTATATGTTATTTTGAAAGAAAATAAAATGTATACACACAGTGTTACCTCTGATGATGGGACAAGAGGAGACTCTTTTTGAAGATGACATAGAAGAGGAAAATGTAATTGGAAAGCTTGATGACCAAAAACTGGCTAATATTCATCTTCTACTCTCTGCTGCCCTCTTCGGCTGTTTGTTTATTACGTCAATAAGCTGCCACTTGGAAAATAATTATCGGATTATGAAACTCGTTGCAAAATATCTTTGGATATTTGCAAGTAAACTTGTGTTTGCTTTAGTGTGAATCCTAAGACCAATTATAAAATTTTGTTTGGCATTTGCAAATGCCCGTTTGGTTTATCATTATTGTTGCTAGCTAAGCATTTGCAACGGAAACGACGGCTTCGCTTACGTTGCTCATACTTTGGTAATCTGATCTTCTTTTAAATACCTAATCATGATTATTCTGATCTCGTCATTATCAGTGTTTAAGAATAAACATCGTGTTCATCTGAGCTGGCTTCACCAAATCAGATGCACCAATGAAATTTACAATACGAAACATAAACAAAAGTAAGTCATAGAATTCATATGACAATTATTGATTAATTCAAAACAAAACATGCATCCACACTCTGTGGAAAACACTTAAGATTATAACAGCAGCGCGGTATCAAGTAACCAGCGGTGAGCATGAAATATAAATAATTATCAACCCCCGAAAACGTGGGGCATTATAATAAGTATTTTTAAGAACAATTGTCGCTTCTTAGAGTTTAAGAGTTTTCAAATAAAATCAGTTCATATTTTGAATTTAACGAATGAAGACTGGGTTGTTTTCCTTCTCTCCGGAAATTCCTATTCAATCAGCAGCAACAGCTCAACCTCTTGTAGAGCTTTGGCCTCACATGTGGGCGGATCTGTGTCAGCGATGACTGGCGAGTACTTAAGAATTTAGGAATCATAAAGAGGTCTAAACTGAGCAAAGCACCCATGTTGCTAAGTCGCCACAAGGTTGCATGACTTGACTTTACTGAAAGACATACTGCGACCTATTGGACATACATACGTGCGTTTGAATCATCCTCTTTTGGCTTACAGTATATTTTTAAATTTTTACCCTAACCATCATATATTCCGATGAGGAAAAGTTAAACTTGGATGGTCCTGATGTATTTTATTCTTATTGACATGATTTGTGTTTAAGAATAAACATCGTGTTCATCTGATAGGCCTCACCAAATCAGATGCACCAAACAATTTGTCATTTTCAAAGCTGCACAATCTGTCACCAGAACTAACTCGATCCCTATCAAACAATGACGCAACTTCTTCGTAGCTAGGTAGCTAGCCTTAACCTCAAGAAAACAGTTGTGTAACTTTTTCCTCCTGATCGCTTGTTTTGTTGCTCCAATAAAATACTGGGTGCCACTTATAATCATGTTGCTGTAGGAGCGTAGCACCAAATCCATTCTTCGATGCATCTACACGTAAATGCTTGTCATTCATTTTTAAATCGCTTTTATTTGAGGACTCTTCAATCTAAGCTCTGCGTCTTTTTTTTAGCAACGTGGTCAGCGGTTTTGCTATTATTGCATAATCACGAATGAATTTTCTATAGTAGCCTGTTAGTCCTAAAAATGCTTGAACACCTCTGATATTTGTTGGTAAATGGAAATTTTTGACTGCCTTGACTTTCTCTTTACTCAGACATACTACTCAAACTTCTATTTCTTGACCCAAAAAATTGATTCTTTTTTTTTAGAAACTGACATTAAGACCATTTAATCTGCAATCCATATTGGTGTACTTCTTCCAAAACAGTCTTAACATTATAAAAACATTTTTTGCTGTAGATCCGAATACCACAATATCGTCAACATAAATTTTCATAGTTCCTGCATTCATCATCTGGAAAATGTAGTAAATGAATCTTACAAAAAATGCTGGGGGGATTACAAAACCCAAAAGGCGCTTTATTTAATTCAAAAAGGCCTTGCTTTGTCACGAATGCTGTACATTTACGACTTTCTTCTTCTATGTCAAGGTAGAAAATCAGTTCTTTAGGTCCATGACTGTAAAGTATTTCGCTTGTTGCATTTTCTCTAACAGCTTTTTGAACGACTGGAACTCCTCTACTTGAACTTTTACAATTGCCGATAGACGACTGCTATTTCTCTGCTAATAGTCATTAATTAAATGAGTCATTATCAGCATATTTTGGTTTTCCATCAATTTAATTTAAAGAACGTACCACATTTTAAACGTTCTAATGGTTTCTCTCATCAACGTGAAGGTTAAATGTACATCCGATGGGATCCATCATCAACTTCAAACTTTTTGACGAAGTCGGATAATAAGTACATCAGCGTCTAATTTGGAATTAGGCACGATCAGTATTGTGTGTTCTGTAGGGATGACGATCGCTTGCTCGACCCAAAAAATGTCGTTTTAGGACCCGACACAAAGCTCGAGGCACACAAATTTTTGTGTATGTCGACTCGCGAAAGTGACCTTTTTCTCTGCCCAGCCTCTGCTACTGATGCTCTGGCTCCCAAGCTAAATTTTCGTGCCCACCCTTGTTTTACGGTAATAAATTTAGATGCGGAAATTTCCGGATGTCTGTGTTAACGCAAAAACACCGACGACACCGAAAGACTAAATACATTTTATAATTTACGTTTTCTAAGCAAACTTTCCACATTCTTTTCTCATTCAGACACATTATTTTTCAGTAAGTTTACCAATTCTCTTTAATGCAAATCATGTCATGGCCTTCTCTCATCACTTTTCATCAATTTAACTTAAGTTACAAGTTGTGCCAATTCATTTCCTAGAGTAAGCCATCTGTGTCTAGTCCAACCTTTTGTTGGGTTTCATCTTACCAAGAAAGAATGTTGATGCACTTTTAACATTAGTTTAAACTTTTCTACTCTACACAAACTATGTCTGCAACAATCGGTGCTTCAGTGCAACACAGTGCCACACAGCTGTGGCATCACTCACAATTTTGACCTGTTCTTATATTCCATGCACTTCAGCATAGGACACTTGAGCAATGTAATTTAAAACAATTCTTCGAGTGATTCGCATAAACAAATGCGTCTAAATCAATGATAAAGAAAAATGAGCCTTTTTCCAAATAGTATTATAAGAGTGTCTGAAAAACAGCATTCTGTTCAATATAAATGAATTGACGACTGTTACTTTTAAAGTGTAATTAAATTACCAAGATTTTGACATATAAACATTTTTTCAATTAATTTTAAAACAAAAGTTATCAATAAAATATTAATAGTAAGTAAGAATGCGTCTAACGGGTCTAACTATCCAAACTATCAAGACTTTATCTGCCACAAGAACATCTGGAATGGGGAAACTTTTCGTTTTGGGATGAGTGCGCTATGAATGACTCATATCAACATCGAAGCTGTTTAGCCATTCTATATGGCAAAGTAAGGCATTAAAATGACATCAGAATGGGAGTGGGAATCGGCAAATTTATTATTATTATTAAATTTTATTTATTTGACAATTGGTAACGCACACTACTGTAGTTGCAAAGCTCTAAATATAATATGATGGCTAGGTAATAATAAGGAAACAATCACGTATGTACAATATGCTGTTGGCCAGGAGAATCTCTTTAGTCGACTGGCGGTTCCGGTTCCGGGAACAAAATTTTAATTTTTGGGAAATCTAAGAGAGTGGAGGTGTTGCGATTTTTTGAACAGGAAAAAGAAGAAGAGGACCAAGAAGAAAAAAAGAGGGAGTGTAGTTCTGGAGGGCACGTGGAAAAGAGTTGTTGAAGAAAAAATAAGAAAAACTGAAAAGTGCGAAAAGTGATCAAGAATTGTCAGCGAGACGCAGGACGGACACACACAGGAGCCATCGGACAGCCAATTCGACGGGATCCAATAGGCCATCCAGGGGCTTCAGGTTTTTTTCCCTTCCATTTATTTAATTTCAACGTTAGGCTCTTAGAATAAGTATTTGTATTGTATTTTATTTATTTATTTTATCAGCGGACGTTGGCGCTGCTATGCGCAGTACGTTCAAGTGGCCCCTACGACACCAGGGCAAAGCCAGTTACGCGCGAGCCCAAGCAGATAGCTGCCCACCTCCCACCCGACCGACCGAGGGGTGCAGCCGTATAACGCACGGCACGAATCGAGTGGACAGATACACAATGGAAAAAACCGACAAACAAATAATACTATGTCTTAAGTGTGTCAATAGAAGACTCTGAGCAGATTACAGGGAATAAAAGGTTGTAATCAGAGCAGAGGACTCTAAAAGGTTCATGCATGGCAGAACAACGACTAAGGGTTAAAGGTATAATAGGATGTCAACTCTATCAACATGGTACCGACAAATTTACCTGAGCCAATAACTCAGGCGAGTCAATATCACCGATTAGGAGCATGTGCATAAAAATAACACCAAGCATACTTCTACGGTTAATTAAGGAAGGAAGGTTAATCAAAAGAAGTCTACTAGAATACGAAGGCAAACTGACATTTCGATCCCAGCTTAAGCCACGAAGAGCAAATAGCAAGAACTGCTTTTGAACTGATTCAAGTCTAATCTGGTGCGACTCATATTGAGGTGACCAAATTAAAGATCCATACTCTAAAAAGGACGGACAAGCGAAGTAAAAAGAACTTTAGTGGTATAGGGGTCATCAAATTCTTTTGACCATCTTTTAATGAAACCCAGAACACTCATGGCCTTTGTGACCGTGGTGGAAATATCATTCATATTATTTAGACGTTCCAAAAGACTATTGTTTAGAAAATAAGTGACCAGCTGAGGAGAATTACGATAAAAAGTCTTTACCTTACATTTAGTAGTGTTAAGAATTAATAAATTAAACTGGCACCAGGATTGAAAATGTTTAAGATCAGCTTGTAGCCGACTAAATGAATCTGTTTCTGTATACAAAGCTTCACATCGTCAGCATACATAAGCACACGCGAATAAATAATGACTGATGGGAAGATGGTTAATAAGTAAAGTGAAAAGCAGGGGGCCAAGATGACTACTGAATAGGGATTTCCGAAGAGAAAGAAAATAACAGAATCTTCATTCGTTGAATTCAAAACATGAACTGATTTTATTTGAAAACTCTCAAACTCTAAGAAGCGACAATTGTTCTTAAAAATACTTATTCTAATGCCCCACGTTTTCGGGGTTGGAAATTGTTTATATTTCATGCTCAGCGCTGGTTACTTGATACCGCGCCGCTGTTATATTCTTAAGTGTTTTCCACAAAGTGTGTATGTTTTGTTTGGTATTAAGCAATAGTTGTCATATGAATTTTATGACTTACTTTTGTTTATGTTTTGTTTTTGTATATTTCTTTCGTCAATCTGATTTGGTGAAGCCATTTCAGCTGACCACGATGTTTAATCTTAAACATTCTGCAACGGGGCGCCATATGTGGCGTTTTGGAATCTGTGTTTAATTTTAGGTTGTTTTCAGGGCCGACGAGAAGATATCAGGGCCCGGTGGTAGTAAGCTACGGCCCCACCCACCCCTCTACCACAAACCCTTTACTTCAATTCTGTTTGATAAATGTGGTAAACTCGTGCCACACAATAAATAATTTGTCTTAGAATAGAATATGTTTATAAAGTTATCGAGTTGATAATATCAAGAAATAATGTTCATAATGCCTGATTACGATTAGTAGATAATACACAAGTCACATTCTTTTACGGTTCAGATAAAGTTGTAAAGGTACATATTAAACTTTTCCCAAATTTGAAAATTTCGATCAAAAACCGGGCCCCGCTAAAAACTTCGGGCCCGGTGGGAATCCCACCTTTACCACCCCCTCTCGTCGGGCCTGGTTGTTTTATACAAATTATTATTAATACTAAAATTAGTAAGATAACTAATATTAAGGAAGCATGACCAGTTGCATGATGGAAGTTTAATCCTAGTAATTCAATATGATGTTCCTTTAATGATTGTAACTGGCTTCCTATATTCTCCAACTCTGCTGAACGGTTTACTACGATACTTGCCATGTTACTAATGTCGCCTACGAGCGACGTTTTAATAGCTACGTATGATTCTGACTGGATGCTATGATGAGCAACTAAAATTTTATCTTCTGCGCTAGCTGTGCAGCCTGATTTGAGATTCAAAATTCCTTGCTCTGGAATATCCACTTCCTTTATGCTGTTCGTTACCGCATTACACTCTGGCCTTAGTTTTAAGTGGGACCTTGAACAACCAACTACTGCTACTATCTAATTATACCCAGTAAGATCTTGTCGCAACGATCGTTGTGTATAGGCAGTTAGATTTGGTACGTTGTTTAAGCGCTGTCAGCTCACAGGCATTATCATTGGCACTATTCCATGGCCAACTTCCTTCACATGTTCTCCTGTTCGACTGCCAGTTACGACATTTTTGCATAGCTGGCTCAGACATTAGATGATACGAGTCTATTTCAAAGTTATATATTAAGTACTGGCTATCTATATGGACCATTACCATTTGATTGTTGTTCAATCGCACAGGCACTGGAACATATTTAAAGAGAAAAAAACGGATACCTACAAAAAAGTGTCATTTTTGCATTTATGATTAGTTTTCTGTCAATAAAGATACCCTTGGCCGTCAACAGTATATACTCTGTATATACTCTTTTAACTCAGTACCTATCTTTTTACATGGTAGTACTAAAGCTTCGGACTACTTGTTCTTTATTTTCGTTATTTCAAATTTCATCTGGGTTGGTTTTAAAATATTAGGGTTCAACCTACCATGGTTAATGTCTATTAAGAGATTTATAATTCCTGTGTGGATTTTTTCACATTCATCCACCACTCAACTCAGTTGCCTTACAATCATGAAAAACTGGATGGATTCTCTATATACGTAATAGCTTTCTTTTAGTACTTCCGTCATATTTTCAATCCGGTTGTTCATGTTGCGAAAGTTATCATTTATTTCATCTATAGTTGTCTTAAGAATATTTGCCGTGGAGTCTACTATCGATGTCTGCCTTTCTTCTTGTTTCAGATTTTGCTGATTTGTCAGTAAATTTCTCATGTTTTCTTCCATCTGTACTCTGTCATCTGCATCTATTATGCCAAATAATATATGGTACAGTGAACCCATGAATTCAAACGGTGATCGTTGGCTTCTTGGCTTATTTTGACTCATGAACAATCTATTATTTTCTTCGATTTCCGTAATGCGTTTTATCGTGTTGTCTAATACGAAATGGCACTGGTCTTCGAAATTATATAACTTTTGACATAAATCCCTCATTTTTGGAATCAATCTGTCACCTTTAGTAAGCATTTCAAAATATGCCGACATGTCATAGTATACAACCAGATCCCATGAGGACGCTACTACCTCCACCTCACCCATTGGATCTAAGTACAATGCGGCTGTTGCGTTTAGTTCCTTTACCGTAATTTTTGGTCGATTATCTTTAATGATTGCTACATTCGACAATTGACAAAGTAGCATCAACATTGCTAACATCATTACGGTTCCTACTTTGAACAGATGACCGAATCTGGTAGTTTTCCGATGTCGGTTCTCCTCAACGTCTTCTGATGATTTTACCCCAATGAGTGGACAAATTTTATTTATAGGTCTTGTAATTGACCCTTCCTGCAATTTGACTTTTACCACTCTTACTTTATCGTCCCTGCCTTTATGAATTTCTTCAAACTTGCCCAGAGGCCCCCTGGCTGGGTGACAATTCTCATCTTTGATCAGTACGACCTGACCATTCTCTAAATTTTCTGTGGTTCGTCGCCACTTATTCCTCTGCTGGAGAGTATATAGATATTCATCTTTCTATTTCAACCAGAAATCCTTTTTCATTTTCTGAATTAATTTTCATCTGTCTAAATTTCCAATTTTTTCTTCTGATATGGACTCGGCTGCTTCTAATGTTGGTCTTCCAATCAAGAAATGTCCAGGAGTTAATACTTCGTTGTTGTCCATATCTTCACCCGTCGTATACAACGGCCGTGAATTTAGTACTGCTTCTATCTGGCACAATAACGTTGCCAGTTCTTCATATGTGAGGTTACTATCTCCTATTACTCTTTTTAAATGATATTTGACCGATTTTACTCCCGCTTCCCAAATACCTCCGAAATGAGGTCCTGCCGGAGGGCTAAAATGCCAGCTTATCTGTTCTCGTTCTAGAACAGGGGCAACCTGAACGTTATCTCGAACTGCTTTTTTGAAGTCTTCATCGAGCCTCCTAGCCGCTCCCACAAAATTTGTACCATTATCGGAATATATATTAGCGCATTTACCTTGCAACAAATCTTCGAAATGCTGCTAGAAAAGCATCAGTTGTCAAATCACTTACAACTTCTAAATGAATTGCTTTAGTTGACAAGCACACGAATACTGCTATGTACCCTTTGAATGTTTTTTGTCCCCGATTTTTTGAGCATCTTATATGATATGGACCGGCAAAATCAATCCCCGTGTTATGAAATGGAGATTACACCGTTACCCGATTTTTGGGCAGGTTACCCATAATTTGCTCCGCAGTTACTTGGCGGTATCTGGCACAAGTGACGCATTCCCTCAGGTATTTTTTAAGTGCGCTTCTTAAGCCGAAAATCCAAAATTTCCTTTGAATTTGATTTCTCATAAGATTAATTCGTCCGTGTACAGTTTCCTTATGAGCATCTTTAATCAATAGCATTGTTAGATGTGATTTATCCAAAATCACAGGATGCTTAGTATCAAAACATATGTTGGCATTTTGCAATCTTCCCCCACGCGCAATATTCCATCGTCATCCAAAAATGGATTTAAGCTTAAAATTTTGCTTTTCATGTCAATTTGCTTGTTCTGCGTAAGACATGATATCTCTCTGCAAAATTGATATGCCTGTTGGTGTTTAATTATAAAATTTTTTGCATTCTTAAGCTCATTGACGGTGACATAATTAATTCTGGCCAGCTTATTCATACAGGAATACTTTTCAATAAGCTCCTGCATAACACTACTCTCTGTATTTAATAGTACGGAATTTATCATACTCTTGTCCTCATCTGTTTTTGGTTTAGGCCATTTTTCATTTGCCTCGCCGAGCCACTTTGGCCCATTCCACCATAACTCACAATCTTTTAACTTATTTGGGCAAATACCCCTTGACGCTATATCTGCAGGATTATCTTCTGATTTTACATGGTTCCATGTTATTTCTTTGATTTTTAGAATATCCTTTATGCGACGCCTTACAAATTTTTCCTTACTAGCACTGTTTTTTATCCAGCACAGTGTGATAGTAGAGTCACTCCAAGCATATATTTCAGCTGGAACAGCAATAGATTGCTGGACTCTTTTTAGCAATTTCGATAGCAGGTGTGCTGCACATAATTATACCAAATACCCATAGGGTGAAATGGTATATTAAAGTCGCCAAAATGTATGTAACAGGCAGCTTCTCCGACCCCATAAAGTATATATATTCTTGATCAGTATAAATAGCCGAGTAGATTTAGCCATGTCCGTCTGTCCGTCCGTATGAACGCCTAGTTCTCGGAGACTATAAGAGATAGAACCACCAAATTTGGAATGTAGGCTCGTGTAGTATGTAGAGTGATCAAGTTTATTTCAAATTTTTGCCACGCCCTTTTCCGCCCACGCAATTTAAAAAAAAACGTTTATCTCAAAAACTATTGCAGCTAGAGACACAAAATTTGGTATGTATATTTGCATAGTAAATGCGCACATTTTGTAAGTATAACGTTTTTGCCACGCCCCTTTCCGCCCCCCGAAATTTGAAAAACTCGATTATCTCCCGTAATTTTTTACCTTGTGCAATCAAATCAAATGGCACACTTAAATTTGATACTAATACCCAGCAAAATACCAAATTTGATCAAAATCGGACAAAAAATAGCTGAGTTATGCATATAAACGTTTTTGCATAAGGCCGGAGATGGCCGTTGGCGGGTGGGGGCGCTATTGTGCTTATATGCATAAGTGCGCGAGATACTGAGATATGCTTGTAAAAAGCATGTGAACAGAATTGTGGAAAATAGGCAAATGCATTTGTTATTACAAATTTGAAATATTTGTTTTACTGGTGTATGGTATACCCAAGTCGGCGAGACGACTTACTTACTTCATTCCAATTTAGGAATAGTCTCCCTATTTTTGATTGGATTAACTTTGTTCTTGCTGGCTATTAAGGTAACTGCTTCACCTATTTTAGCATATACTACCGCTGCAGGATTTCCATTCTGTTGTTTCGTTATCGGACAACTCTTGATCCCAATTTTGCTCCGCTTGCCACAATTTCTGCATGAATAACTTGCCTATTACTGTTACTTGTGCTAGCCAACCTAGTGGATCATAAATTTTGCCTAGTGGATAGCACCCTTCTTTTATTCACCTTCCTGTTTTCGTCACAGTTTACCTTAAATTTAAATTCGTCTTTAAATGGCTTCCACTGCAACCCCAAGGTTTTAATTGCTTCGTTCTCATAAATTTTTAATACTTTATTATCGCCTGTTTTAATAACCTCTTCAACAATTTCGGATCTATTCGAAATCCATTTTCTCAAATTCATTCCTGCCTTTTGCAGCTCTCTGTAAACCTGCTGAACTTTGTGTTTTGATTCTTGTACGGTATCACCCCCTGTCATTAAGTCATCCATGTAGAACTCATATCGGATAATTTCACTAATCACTTTATCCTGACACCTGTTTGCGATTTCTGCAAGCACCCTTGTAGCTAAGTACGGTGCCGATGCAGTACCGTACATTACTGTTGTTAATTTATATTTTCTTACTTTTTTTCTGCGGCGAATTTCTCCACAAAATATGCAAATATTTTTGATCTCCCGATACATTTTTTCAATGATGCTACGTACTGCCATTTTCGCCATTTTAATATTATGTCGAAAATGTCTTTTTGGAGTCGCGGCCCGATCCACATCACATCATTGAGACTTCTGTTATTCGTGGTTTTCGCAGAAGCGTCAAATACAACTTTTAATTTAGTTGTCAAACTTTCTTCTTTTACTACTGCCTGATGTGGCAGGTAATAAGAACCTTCATCCTTAGTTTCTACCATATGGCCCAACTCCAAATATTCTTTAATGAATTTCTCGTACTCCTTCTTAAGTTTTGGATTTTTTTGAAATCTTTTCTCCAAGTTAAGGAATCGCGCCGTTGCTTGCGCCTTCGAGTCACCTAAATCCCTTTCTTGCTTAAATGGGATCGTTACCACATATCTTCCCGATTTATGAATTATTGTCTTGTTAAAATTTTCTTCACATTGCACTATGGTCCCAAATTCGTTTTTTTTTTACATTAATTAGGAAAAAAAATATCTTGATTTATAAAAAAAAAAAATTTTTTCCAATTGAGTACACCCCACAAACCAAAGAAATTAAAGTATCAAATAAATAGTGCAGCCCTGAAAGTTTTCTCAAGCCCTGAAAGTTTGCTTTTGATTCTCTGCGCACGTGTCTTGAAGAAAGTACAATTTAGTGATCTTCCGTTTTGCTTTGTATCATCAAAAGTAATAGTCCAGTATATAAAAATTACAATGGAAAATGTAGCTCCAGGTTTGTTTTACTCGATTGTCTATGTATTTTCTTGTTTAGATGTGTTTTGTCCTTTATTTTATGTGTTTTATGCTGTGTTGTTTTTAGCGTCCGTAACCTAAAAAAATTTTTGCTTCGTGAAGTAAAAGTTAGTGGATTGTCGTGGATTGTTGTAAGCATTAATCAAATCATGTTTGTCAATGTCTTGTCTATATAAAACACTAATCACCTTTTACCCAAATCCACCCGGTTCCATACAATCACGAATTTCCCTAGGCATCTTTGAGTTCGGGCATGCAGAACTGCTTGACGTGTGGCTAGACAACAAGCGCAAAGCATCGTCAGTTTTTGACTTCATAATAAAAAAGTTCAATGGATCACTTTTGGAAAAAAAGAAGAAGAAATAAAAAAAAATCGAAGAATTTCGCAGCCTACGCAAATAAATGCTTTGCAAAATGCAATAACATGGCAGATCGGCTCAAAACGGATCCAAGATATAAAAATTTTATGTCTTCAAAAATGTTAATTATAGTTGGAAATAATGAGCTAAAAACAACACAAAAATGCGTAGGACGTCCACGCGTTTCTTATTATGACGGAAATGAACGGTTAAAAAGGAAATATGCGGGTGAGCTGTCTGAGAAGGAAAACCACAACACATCTTTACTTGTTCAAGCGGCTTCAGTATCAGCAAAAAAAGGCAAATGCAACGATTTATCGTTTGTTTTAAAGGAAGCATCAAAAGGCAACGCAACTCAAATAAGAAATAAGTATTTATCCAAGGATCCTATTCCGTTGAGTCCTGATGAAGCTTTGGCGTTTTTACTGGAAAATGGATTAACCAAGAGCACATACATAAACATCAGGCTGCAGAATAAAAGTCGTAATTGCGACATTTACCCGATCTATAAGCACCTTATTGAAGCAAAGGAAAAATGTAGACCTGAAAACATTTCCATTTCTGAAACTATTGCAGTCGTTCCATTACAGGATATTTTAGATCACACAGTAAAACGAATAATGACACTGCAAAATGAAGTCATGGAAATGTTTAATTCAAACACGGAATTAACGTTGATTTCAACCTATGGTTTTGACGGTTCTACAGGTCAAAGTACGTATAAGCAGAATTTTCAAAGTACTGCATCGGATAACGTAGACCAAGGCCTGTTTGTCACAACACTTATTCCGTTAAAGCTGGTAAACGATTTAAATCAGATTCTTTGGATTAACCGTACGCCGCAGTCTATCAGATTTTGCAGACCTGTTAAAATTCAGTTTACAAAGGAAACCACTGAACATATTTTAAAGGAAAAAGATGACTTAGACAATCAAGTTCAAAACTTAGTGCCATTTTGTTTTCGTAATTTCACTATAAAATATGAACTTTACATGACTTTGATTGATGGTAAGGTTTTAAACACATTAACAGGAAATAAATCGACACAAACCTGTCCAATATGTGGAGCAAAGCCTTTACAATTGATGTCAATATCAGACATGAGTTCGGAAACTTTCAATTCTAAGCCTGAATCTCTTCAATATGGTGTAAGTCCCTTGCATGCATGGATTCGTTTTTTAGAGTTCGTACTTAATTTATCGTACAGGATTGAGCTAAAAAAATGGCAAGTTAGAGGCTCTCAAGACAAAGATTTAATGCTCATACGCAAACGGGAAATTCAAGGCAGATTTTGGTCCGAACTAGGATTACACGTTGACAAGCCAAAACAAAATGGAAGTGGAAATTCAAACGACGGTAATACAGCGAGAAGAGCCTTTGCAGATACCAAAATACTATCGTCAATATTAAATTTAAATGCCGATCTTCTTCATAGACTCCACACTATTTTGATCGCTATTTCAAGCGAGTTTTCGATTAATATTGATAAGTTTGAAGTTTATTGTAAGCAGACCGCACCCATTTTTATGGAAAAATATCCTTGGTACCCCATGACACCCACAGTCCATAAAGTATTAATTCACGGACCCAAAATTATTGCCGAATCCGCTCTTCCTGTAGGTTGCATGGGTGAAAATGCATCGGAGGCACGGAACAAGCTATATAAGCAGGACAGGAGAATGCACGCCAGAAAAAATAGTAGGCTAAATAATATGCAGGACGTTTTCCACAGAGCTATGGACACTAGCGATCCATTAATCTCAAGCTTATGCCTGGCCGAAAGAAAAAATAAAAATAAAAAGAAACCTATTCCTGCAGATGTACTGGCACTATTGGAAGTACCAGCTCTTAGTATCAGTGAGCGCCAAAACCTGAATGACGAATCTGATTTAGAAGAAATAGATTTGGATGGATCTGACTCAGATCAATCCGATATTTACATCGAATACTCAGTTGATGTGGATGCAGAATTTTTTGAATGAAAACTTTACATTAAAAATTAAGGTTCTGATTCTTACAACTTATTTTATTTGAAACTACTATTAATTTAAGTAAGATTTAATAGTATTGTTAAAACTTACTAAATAAATCAGATAAGTAAGTTATCTCTCAAAAACCCCAAATTTGATACAGATTGTTCTCAAAATAAAAAAATTGAGGGCAGTGCCACGCCCACTTTTCCTAGTCCAAGTTTCTACAGTTTTTATATAATCGAATGCAAAAAACCAGACAAAAAAATCTTTCTCAGTTCTTTAGCTATTAATTTATGTAAAAAAAAAACGAATTTGGGACCATAGTGCATTGATTAGCTTCTATATCATCTTTATCGTCTGCCTCCAATTCCCAAAAACGTTCCATATCTGTCACGTCTATTGTTGTAGCTACTATAGACTCATCTCCTTTTGACTTAGTACATCCCGATACGATCCAGCCAAATTGACTGCTTTGTCCCAGCAAGCCGTTAATCTTGGCAACTCCACCTTTTAAGATATGGGTATATATGTACGTCTACTCCTATTATCATATCAACCCTACCAGGTTTATTAAATGTGGGGTCAACTAGCACGTAAATTTGCCATTTCGACATATCCACGTTTGCTATTTTTAACGGAAGTGCTCTCATTAATTGCGGTAATACAATTGCTTCAGCCTTAATAAGTTCCTTCTCCGAATCACGTGTCTTCATTTCAATATTTACCTTATACTTTGACGTTCTACTTTTTGTTGCAGATACGCCACTTATTTCTGATTGTTTCTTGATCTTAGGTAATTTTAACATTTGAGCGGCTTCTTCAGACAAAATAGTGCTCTGTGAGCCATTAACAATTAAGGCTCTTAATGTTTCATACTCTCCATTTATTTTTTTTTAACTTGTATTAGAGCTGTGGCCAACAGTTTTTGTTGTTCCGTAACACAAGTATTTACCTTCGCCTGCTTTTCCCAAAAATGGAGAAGGGTGTGGTGCCCCTTGCTGCACAATGAGCAGACCATTTCATTAGTGCATTTCTTGTTGTTTGAATGCTTATGCCATGGACCTTTGCAGATCGGACAACTATCTTTGAGCACCGCAGCCGATGTTTTTCGTAACGGTTTATTCTCTTCTTTTTTTATGGCACTTAGCGAGCAATATCTTTGCTCCAAGTATTCCATGACATCAGATAGCATTTGAACTTGCGTGGCTTTTCTAATCTGACTCTCATACAATTACAGAGCCTCTCTTTCAAATTAACTATGTCAATGACGCCCTTTACACTTTTTTGCGGATTTATTGTTGATCATTGGTAAGTCAACGATCCGACTTAATTGTTCGGAAAATACCCTCCGATTATTTTCATATCGCTTGGTTAACTGTTCCCAGGCAGCACTATAGTTATCAGCTGAACCTTACAATACATGAGCTACCATGCTCCTCGCTTCCCCCTTTTACGCGGATTTTAAATAATTGAACTTAAGAGCAAGACTTAAATCCTGTTTTCAATCAGTTCCGCAAATAATTCTACAAACAGGTCCCATTCTCAAGGTTCTCCAGAAAATGTGGGTACCTGTATTTTCGGCAACACCGGTAGTTCGCCGTTCACGGTTACATTCTCAACTTTCAAATTTTTCTGATCGTTTATTATCTCTTCTAATGCTGACAAGGTATTCTGAACATCGAACTCTATGACTTCTTTAAGCGTTTCATTACATATAAGTTCATCTGTATAAGCTTGGCACATCTGTACCTTCTTAAACAAGAATTCTATTTTTATACTATACACCCATTGGGTGAAATGGTATATGTATTAAAGTAACCAAAATGTATGTAACAGCTTTTCCGACCCCATAAAGTATGTACATTCTTGATCAGTATCAACAGCCGAGTCCATCTAGCCATGTCCGTCCGTCTGTCCGTCCGTATGAACGCCTAGATCTCGGAGACTTTAAGAGATAGAGCCACCACATTTGGAATGTAGGCTCGTGTAGTATGTAGAGTGATCAAGTTTATTTCAAATTTTTGCCACGCCCTTTTCCGCCCACGCAATTAAAAAAAAAACGTTTATCTCAAAAACTATTGCAGCTAGAGACACCATATTTGGTATGTATATTTGCATAGTAAATGCGCACATTTTGTATGTATAAAGATTTTGCAACGCCCCTTTCCGCCCCCGAATTTGGAAAAACTCGATTATCTCCCGTAATTTTTTACCTTGTGCAATCAAATTTGGCACACTTAAATTTGATACTAATCAAAATCGGACAAAAAATAGCTGAGTTATGCATATAAACGTTTTTGCATAAGGCCGGAGATGGCCGTTGGCGGGTGGGGGCGCTATTGTGCTTATATGCATAAGTGCGCGAGATACTGAGATATGCTTGTAAAAAGCATGTGAACAGAATTGTGGAAAATAGGCAAATGCATTTGTCATTACAAATTTGAAATATTTGTTTTACTGGTGTATGGTAAACCTAAGTTGGCGAGACGACTTACTTTTTTTCATTTTAATATACATTTCGCCTGTCCTATTGTCTATCATACGTAAACCTTTGCTGACCATTTCCAAATATTGCTGGAGCTGACGGACCTTTCCTTGAACTTTTTCCTGGCTAACATTAGCGTTTTCATTACTGGAGGTCGCTTTCCTGCGCGACTCTCCATTGCTATCATCAAACATTTCTGACATATTTGCTTCTGTTTCAACTAACACCGACTTACTATTGCCTGGTTTTTCTGACTCTCCTGTAGCTACTATTTTGGCAACTATCTTTAAAACCGCTTTATGTACTTTATCTCTGTAGTACTGATGATCGAAAATCCCCTGCTGGAGCAATTTTTTATGGTTAGGTATCCATCGGCTACTAATCACTTTTACTTCCTCAATCACCTTGCTTGTAATGTTTCTGGGATCCAGTGCTTCCAACTGCCTTAACCTGGTATGCAACTCTATATTTATCCAACATTTTATATGGTGGATGTGTGACAATTAATTGATTCTTATTTTTTTAATTCGATGTATTTATCCGGTTTTTGTTTTTTGAGAAAGAGAGAAAAAAAAATACATGAACTGTGTCTTGCACAGTGAGCCAGAGATGTGGAAAAAATGTTAGCGTATGTGGTTGGCTCACAATTCAGATATACATTTCATTTTTCAATAAAAGAATTTTAGTTTATTTTTTTAATCTCCAACGACATTTTTAGTAAAAGCCTATCAAGGAGTTAGTAATTCGCAAGTTGCACATTCGTGCATCGACTTGCATTTCTGCGGCCCCCTTGCGTGTCTTCGGTCTTCGGCGAAGTTCAGCTTTCAGTTGGTCAGCACGCTCTATGCAGCGATGCACAGACGTACTCGCAATAAGGTGAGTCAAATGGTCCAGGGCAGTCCTTGGGACCCGTCTTCCACGGTTTTTTTTTTTTTTTTGTTGTGCCATTGCTCAGCTGCTGTTGTCCAGGGCCTATGGGCTCAGGCGGTACCGGTGCCGGTCATCGCACCAGATTTCCTCGTATTGGCAGTATACGTTCAGCAGCCTCTTCTTTGCAACTATCTTGTTGCTCTCCTGCTGTTTGTAGTTGCCGACTTGCAACTACCTATATACTAGTTAGCTCTTTTTTTTTATTAGGGCTTCCAGTCGCTCCACTAGCCAAACTGCCTTAATAATCGGACGCGCGCACTTTCGTTTTTTTTTTAACGCAATATTTTGCTTTTTGTTTTATACTCTGTCTTTTACCACTGGTGGGGGAAAACAAGAGTTATTTTATTTTTGCTACCTTTAGCTGATCTTAGCACTTACAATTGCATAAGAATTCAGACTTCAAGGAGCTGATTCACACTCTGAGTCTTTTACCACTGGTGGGGGAAAACTGTAGAGTTCCCTTTTTCGAAGGACCGAAATTAATAGGGATTTCCGAAGAGAAAGAAAATAACCCAATCTTCATTCTTTGAATTCAAAACATGAACTGATTTTATTTGAAAACTCTTAAAATCTAAGAAGCGACAATTGTTCTTAAAAATACTTATTCTAATGCCCCACGTTTTCGGGGGGTTGAAAATTGTTTATATTTCATGCTCAGCGCTGGTTACTTGATACCGCGCCGCTGTTATATTCTTAAGTGTTTTCCACAAAGTGTGTATGTTTTGTTTGGTATTAAGCAATAATTGTCATATGAATTTTATGACTTACTTTTGTTTATGTTTCGTTTTTTGTATATTTCTTTGGTCAATCTGATTTGGTGAAGCCATTTCAGCTGACCACAATGTTTAATCTTAAACAACTACCTTGAGGTACCCCAGATGTCACAGGAATGGAATCGGAAAAATATGACTTGAAAAGTACCTTCTGTTTTCTGTTTGTTAAATATTCTCGAACCCAAGAAAGGAAAAGGGATGGGAATCTAATGTCGTTCAGTTTAGAAAGTAATAGGGTATGATTAACAGAATCAAAGGCTTTACTGAAGTCGGTGTATATGACATCAGTTTGTTTAGCACTTTTGAACCCCTTGGTGATTATAGAGGTAAATTCTAAAAGGTTAGTGGTTGTAGATCTACGTTTTACAAACCCATGTTGGGATGGCGAAATAATAGAGCTACAAAAATGTTGCAATTGAGAAGTTATTATTTTCTCAAAAGCTTTCTGAATAGCGGACAATTTTGAGATACCTCTATAGTTAGACTTCGGACTTTTTGCCATTTTTATGCAGAGGAATGATATACGACTCCTTCCAAATAGATGGAAAAGAGGAAGTTTCGACAGAATGTGTTTACATAATGCGTTTGCAGAACCTGAGTGCACATCCATGTAGACCATCTGGCCCAGGAGAATAAACAGGTTTAAGTTCACTAAGAAGAGAACTTTCATCAATTACTTGTTAAAAATACAATTAGCCTTTTTCAAATGGTAAGGATACGGACTTGTCGATGCCTGCTGGAATGTAAATAGAAATTATTAGAGTTTCAGAAGATAAAGCAGAAAAAACAACTTATAAAAATAACATAGAAAGAAATGACCCCTGCTTACGCAAGGGATATAATCAAAAGATATCTTTGCAGTAAGAAAACTGTTCTATATTTTCATAATGAACAAGATCTTCCCATATTCCAACAAGCCTTGATAGAAATAATACGATCGAACGCAAATACAAAAACCACGAAATCTAGCATTAAGTTAGAAGACCTTCAAACGTTTGCACAATTAAAAGAAATAATCCTAAAACAAGCTAAAGAATTATTACATCCAGGAATCGAAAAAACTATCAATTTGCTTTAAGAAAAATATTATTTCCCCGATTTTCATAACCTATTTCAAAGCATTATTAATGAATGCTCAGTATGCAATATCGCAAAGACAAAGACAAAAAAATAGAAGTACAAAACTAACTTTTGAAATAACACCAGAAGCTTTTAATATCAGAGAAAAATACGTCATGGACTTTTACATGATCTGCAATTTACAATTCCTTTCATGCATTGACATTTACTCCAAATTTGCAACACTTGTAGAAGTAAAGTCTAGAGATTGGTTAGAAGCCAAGAAAGCAATTATGAAAGTATTCACTGAAATGGGCAAACCAATAGAAATAATATCAGACAAAGATTCAGCATTTCTGTGTATAGCACTAAAAAATTGGCTACAAGATGAAAATGTAAAGTTAGAAATCACAACAAGTAAAAACGGCATTTCAGACGTAGAAAGATTCCATCAAACAGTAAATAAAAACTCCGAATTATAAATAGTGAAAATGACATCGAAGATAAATTATTTCAATTTGAAAAAATTCTCTACATATACAACCATAAGAGCAGACATAAAACAACTAACCGAACACCAGCGGACATTTTTATCTATGCAGGATCACCCGTCTATAATACGCAAACGAATAAAATAAAGATAGACACGACTTCGAAATCAGTTCTACATTTAAACAAGCACTATTAGTAAAGTAAAAAACGACAAATCCATTCAAAAAGACAGGAGACATAAATCAGTTAGATGAGAAACATTTTTAAGAAAGAAATAGAGGACAAAAGGTCACACGCTACAAATCAAAATTTAAGAAGAAAAAAGAAAGTTTATAAAAGCAAATACGACAACTGATTACAGGTCAACAACTCAAGGTGACTTTTTGTGCATTATGCTATTCTTAACATTAAAATCAACATGCAGCCAATCTATTGACATAAACCCAGTAAAAGCACCGAACGGTTACTTAATATTTAAGACAGGAACCATGGACTTACCGACAAATTTAAAATATCATTATTTAAAAGTGAATTTAACGCTAATAGGCATTACTTATAACAATTCAATGCAACAAGCACAGGAATATAAAGACATAATCCATATTCAATACTTAACAGAAAAACTAAGTAGGGAAATTAATGGAATACAACCGGAACCGGAATCGGTTCCATATACAATAATCTTTTTGGTACTCGTGATCAGGACGATAAAGACGAATTGGAAGAAAAAATAAACAATCTTGAAAGCAATAGCATACAAGCAAACGAACTAAATTACATAATAGACACTATAAATAAAGGTTTAGAAGTAATAAACAAAAACTAAACCTAATCAAAATTGCGTAAACAACGACCTAATAATAAAAGGCATTAACATAAAAATTTGTAAAAATTCTGATTGTGCATTACAATTAAACGAAATATCAATAATAAATTCATTGCTTGACTATAGCCAAAGCATTAATGTAACAAACAATATCACCAGGCTAGAACCTATTTCCTTTATCCAAGGTAATTAACGAACACACCAAATATTATACAGTATTTCAACTATTACATTAACCACTTTTATACATTACATTACATTTTATACATTACATACATTATCTTTAATGCAACAAGAAATAATAATTAAGCATTTTCGATCAAATAACAATCGTGCTCCCACAGAAAAAAACGAAACCCAAATTGTTGAAAGAATTGAGTCCCAAATTACAGCTGAAAAAACCCCCTCGCCATATCCCAATGTATCCGCCTTAGGACAGGCTATTTTTTTTTAGGATGGGGTAGTCATATATGTAAGGTCAATACCCAATAACTTATAAATTTTTCGCCCCTAAAGTAAACATCCGTTTTCTGTTGTCCGTAAAGTTAGCGACGGTCCTCTGTTAACCCTCTGTTAATTTTTTTGCAATTTTCAATTTTAAATTTTATTAAAATCTACTGAGCAGTTTTTGAGAAAATCGCTTATCACTGGAGCAACCTATGATTTTGCTCCATACAAAAATCTTACAAAAAATTACATTGGTATTTAAGGTCGAATATCTCAGCTCAGAGCCAGCATTAAGCAATGCACGGTAGCTTGTTCGATTGGGGGGATATTTCAAGAGTGTCTCATAAAAGTTTTATATAAACCAGTAAACTTATCACTGCAGTGCACTGTCAGGTTCTAAGAGCCCACTTTTCGTAATTATCTCTCCCAGCCAGCATCAAGCAATGCACGATTTTGCATAAAATATGAGCGAAGTTTCATCAAAATCTGCAGAGCAGTTTTTGAGAAATTCGCAAAAATTTTGCAAAATTATGAAGATGGCAGTTGGTGTATATCGATATGAAAAGCCACGTTGATCGATGTATTTCATCGAATTGGCTGCCCTCTCTAAAATCGTCGTTATCTCTCCCAGCCAGTATAATGAAAGGCGGGAGCTTTATGGTTAGCCGATGGTCAGGCTTATAATTGATTCTTTATTAATAAGTTCGGGCCTTTATATAGGCCAAGGGTATGCTTACATTGTAATCTTAGCTTATGCAGGTGTGGCCGTGTGCAGGCCAACATAACTGGCCCCCTTGCAATGAATACATATGTTAACAAAATAAATTTGTTCAAGATTTTTACTAACGGTATACTTATAGGTTTTTTTTTTTTGTGTTTAAGTATATTTAAAATCTGTCCACTGTAGGACAATAATTAAATTTGTTAACGGCCATGTTGTACATAACAATGAAATGAAATGAAAAGCCGCTGCAGGGTTTGTTGTTTTGGGGTCATCATTCTTCACTGGCCGAAATTAGGTGCAGCTAGCACTACCAATTGGGATCTGTCATGAAGGGGAGGTCAAGAGGATGCAACCTCTTCAGCCTGCGAAGACAGTGGTCATCTGCTAGGTCAGCTGCAAGCCTGTTGATGTGACTGGTGAGTCTGTCGAGGTGGCGGACCCCATATCTGGGGATCTCCTTGTGGACTGACGGGATTTTCAAGTCCCTATGTCAAACTGAATTTCGGACGTAGAATGGCGCACGCACCAGTTTGCGCAGAAGCTTATTTGGAAATCTTTGCAAGATTTCAACGTTGGAATGACTCGCCGTACCCCACAGCTGAATGCCGTATGTCCAAATGGGCTTCAGTATGGCTTTATACAGCAGCAACTTGACATCGAGTTGAGGCTGATCCTATAAACGCAGTGTCATCGGCATAGGTTGCTATAAGTAGATCGTGTGACTGGTGAGCTGGGAGATCAGACGTGTATATGGTGTACAAGATGGGGCCGAGGACGCTTCCGAGGGACACCTGCCTTCACTTTCTCAATTCGGGATACCGCAGTGTCACATCTGATGTAGAAGATTCTGTCGGCCAGATATGATTTGAACAAGAGAAAGAAAGGGGCCGGGAGCAGAGACTTGAGTTTAAACAGGAGTCCATCGTGCCAAACTCTGTCAAACGCCTGCTTTACGTCCAGGAAGACGGCTGAGCTGTATTTTTTCTCCTCAAAGGCATTGAGCAATCTTTGGACGATGCGGTGACATTGCTCGGGGGTTCCGTGGTGTTGCCTGAAACCAAACTGGTGGTCTGGAATGATATCGTCCAGCAACGGCAGCACTCTAGCCAAAAGTATTCTTTCGAATACTGTCGAGAGAAGCGCCAGGAGACTGATCGGACGGTATGAAGCGGGGTCGCTTTCCTGTTTGCCTGGTTTTGGAATCATTACGATCTCAGCACATTTCCATTGGGATGGAAAGTGACTAAGATCAAATATACCGTTGAAGAGGCACGCAAGATGTTGGATTGCTCGTGGCGGGAGAAGCTTCAGGGTGACCGCATCAATACCGTCGTAACCTGGGCTTTTTGTTGCTTTTAGCCTGTCAATTTCCGTTTTTACTTCCTCCGGGGAAACTCTACTGATGGGGAGGGCCATTTGACATGGTGACTCTAGGAAGGCTGTGGTGTCGTCTCGTTCGGCCTGGGTGCACATGTTGAAAGGGGAGAAGGCATTAGCTACATGAGTGGCAAACTCCTGTGCCTTGTCCTCTGGTGATCTGCACCAAGCTCCGTTGGTACCTCGAATAGGAACTTTCCTGCTTGTAGGCTTTTTGAGGTATCTCGTCGCATTCCAGAGACTTTTCTCAGGGTTGTTGGGCTCGAGGTTCTCCAGATATTCAGCAGTAGCTGCATTTCTTTGTTCAAAGAAAAGAGTCTTCAGGTGTTTAGTGGCTCTGTTAAGTGCTGTTTTGTCAACTGGATTGCGACTGAGTTGCCATACTCTTCGAAGTCTTCTCTTGTTCCTGATTGCATCTGATATCTCAGTTGACCAAGCAAACTTGTCCCTTTGATTGCAACGGGGTGGTGTGGCTCGTGGAGGTGGTGTGCAAGAGGTAGCAGCTTCACAAATGTCGAGGGTAAATTTTTCGACGGTTTCGTCAATATCACCACCAGAGTTGAGGACGACAGCTGGGTTGACTACGTCCTCTAAGATGGATTGGAAAAGTTCAATGTTAGAGTTTCCCCTAAGCAGCCGAGTGTTGCGTGTCTTGACTTCAGCAGGGGTGTCTAGCCAGATTTTGATTGCGCTGTGGTCAGACAGCAGGTCTGGTTCATCAGCCACGACGATTCTGCTGTGGTGAATGCCTCTGGTAACAACAATGTCTAGGACATCAGGAATCTTGTTTGGGTCGGTTGGCCAGAATGTAGGTTGACCAGTTGAGGCGATCTTCAGGTTGAGCGTATTGACACAAGGTCTGAGAGCAATTCCTTTGGGGTTGTTTAGCCTTGAGCCCCACCATGAGTGCTTTTCATTGAAGTCGCCTGCAATGAGGAACCTGTTGCCAAAAGTGCTCAGGCCTTGTTGAAACATTTGAGTGTCGACTGCGTGTCGTGGAGGGATGTAGCATGAGGCAATTGTTAGGAGACCGAGTGAGGTTTGGATGGTTATTGATGCAGCTTGCAGCCAGGGAAGAGTTAACGGAGCATTCTCAGTGTATTTTATTGTGGATTTTATAAGGATGCCAGCACCACCTCTTGCGTTGCCGCTCGGATGATTCGCCTGAATCAAATCAAGTCCCTGGATTTTGAAGTAGGATCTGTCGGTAAGGTGTGTTTCACTTAGGAGCATTATGTCGGTGCGGTTGCGTTTTAAATAATGGTCGATTTCTGCCCATCTTTTGCATAGGCCGTTGACGTTCCAAGATACTAGTTTGAGGCCTATTTGCATAAGGCTGCCATTAGAGTGTTGAACATTTGGGTCATCTGAACCAATTGAGCATGCATAACCTTAATGATTTGCTCCAGCTGGGAGGATTGGGAGTTGGATTCCGGGAGCGGGGGAAGGGGTGGGAGGTTGAATCCTGTTTTAGGAGTTTCACCAGGAAAGGCAGCGCCTTTGGCAGCGTTGGCATAATTTAATCCAGTAGTGACGTGCTGAGTGTAAGCATTCTGCGAGGTTGCGTTGTTGGTTATCATGGGTTGGTTTGCAGTTCGCAGTATATTCTTGGCCACTTCTTTATACACTCTGCAGCCTTTGTAGGAGGCAGTGTGGTTCCCGTTGCAGTGAACGCATTTGGCTGGGGCGTCCTTGTCTTTTGTGCACATTGAAGATGTGTGGTTGCCTGCGCACTTGACACATCGGGCAGGCATGTTACAGAAGTGCTGTGTGTGCCTAAACTCCTGGCATTTGTGGCATTGGACAACGTTTCTGACTTTGCGAGGGGGCTCCATGACTACGACTGCGTTGCAGAGACGCTTGACGGAGAAGACTTCTTTATTGTTAGCGGCTGGCTCGAAATCAACGAAGAAGATGGGCATGGGGACCTTTGTGTGTCTATTTTTGGCGTTGATGATATGCCGAACTGGGTGTCCAAGAGCTCCCAATTCTTCTCGGATGTCTTGAAGGGGAGTAGAGTGATGCAGGTGCCTGATTACCGCTCTGTAGGCTCTTTCTTGCTTCAGTTGGTAGCAGTAAAACGATCTATTCGCGCTTTCGAGGGCGGCTATGAGGAGCTTGTAGTCTCGAGCGTTAGCAATCATCACACGGACCTCGCCATTTTTACCTGCCTTGTAGGAATAGTCCTTGCCGATGGTTTTAGATATGAATTTATGCATTTCGGCAACATCTGAAACAGCCGGAATAAAAATGGGCGGGGTCTTGGGTTCAGCGCGTTTGTTGCCAGTGGTATCGGCAGGGGGTTGGTGTTGGTTTCTGCAAGCAGAGCAAAACTGTTGGTGTTGTTAATAGTCGATTCTTTGTCCTTGGTTTGGACTATGCTCTGGAGTTCGCCGGGTTTTGGCGAATCGTCTTCGGATTCAGATTGCACCGACATGGATGAGTCCGAACTGCTCGATGGAGACCTTACATGCGCTTTCTTCTTGCGCTTTAAATTAGGGGAGACTCCTTTACGTTTAATCGGTACTGTTTTGCCGCTTGGTGCTTCAATGTTGCTCATTATGACGGTGGATTGTGGTACTATTCTTTAGGGGCAAAGCCCACAAGCCCATTTAGTTTAGTTTTTTTTTTTTTTCTCTCCTATTTTTTATTTTATTTTTATTTATTATTTATTTTTTTATTTTTTTTTTTTTTGACTTTTGCTGAGCGCTCTAGATGTCCGTACGCTTCGACAGTCATACAATACTTATAGGTGTAATTATTTTATATTTCATATGAATTTAATGTATTACAAAAAAATGTCTTCATTTTATACGTAATTGTATTTTATTACTCTACTTAAATGAACTTTTACTCTTTTTATTTTATTTTTGTTGTTATAATTTTTATCTATTTCGCAGTTATTATGATTTCTATCTATACTAACTATCTTATAGGGCCCTTTGTATAGATATTAGATCTAGCTTATGTCCTGATTCATTCCTTACAATTACTAGATCTCCTATCGATAATTCTACTGTATTTATTTTCTTGATATTTGAGCTCTGTTACGACCACATTGTAATCTATATTTAACTTCTTTGTCGTAAGCCTCAATGATATTTTTCCAAACATTAATTTGAAGGGACAGTGCTCATGCACTGTTGATGGCGTGGTATTGTAGCAATAAGTATAATATTGAGGCCATCTATACCAATCCGTTTTATCTGAAGAAATATACATTCTAAGATATTCATTGAATGTCCTGTTCTGAAGCTACCTGATTTTTATATTCTGTGCCCAAATCAGTAATTATTTTCTTGATAGGGCCAAAAGTCAAGATTACTTTTTGCTTTGGCTATGTCTTTGGCACTTTTAGTTTGTACAGGAATGCTTACTAAGTATTTTCTTAAGTCGCAGATGGCAGTCGCAGACCGCATATTCGTACCCGTCTTCCGTTTTTGGAAGTGGTCCTATTGTGTTAATTAACACAACATCAAAAGCATTCTGAGGTGTTGGTGTTATAACCATAGGTAGCTTTGTGTGTCGTTGTGACATATTTTTGCGCATATTTTTCCAGCGGACATGATTTAGTAATTTTGATAAGAATCGCGATATTCCTGGGTGGCCGCCCCAGGATGTGAACATCATGATATTTACGCATTATTGCAAGCTTTTCGTCATCATTAATAGTGGTTTTCAATCTGCGAGTGAATGCTATACTTAAATTCTTATTCCATACATCCGTAGGGTAAAATGGTATATTAAAGTCACCAAAATGTATGTAACAGGCAGAAGGAAGCTTTTCCGACCCCATAAAGTATATATATTCTTGATCAGTATCAACAGCCGAGTCGATCTAGTCTTGTCCGTCTGTCCTTATGAACGCGTAGATCTCGGAGACTATAAGAGATAGAGCCACCCAATTTGGAATGTAGGCTCGTGTAGTATGTAGAGTGATCAAGTTTGTTTAAAATTTTTGCCACGCCCCTTTCCGCCCCCGCAATTCAAAAAAAACGTTTATCTCAAAAACTATTGCAGCTAGAGACACAAAATTTGGTATGTATATTTGCATAGTAAATGCGCACATTTTGTAAGTATAAAGTTTTTGCCACGCCCCTTTCTGCCCCTTGTGCAATCACCTTGCCTTTTTTACCTTGTGCAATCAAATTTGGCACACTTAAATTTGATACTAATACCCAGCAATACCAAATTTGATTAAAATCGGACAAAAAATAGCTGAGTTATGCATACTTTGTTCTTTACTTTGTAATCGTGTGGTTACTCGTAGTATATTTTGAGCCTGATGCTGGATTGATTTCATATCATTGAAATTTATGCGAGACAATGCATCGGCTGCGTAGTTTTCTTTTCCCTAGTTGGCTGGTTCTGTGACACGATGCACCTGTAGGACAGCAACAGCCTCCTCCACCTTGGCCTTGAGAGCCTCCTGATCCTCGAGCATGTGCAACAATTCGGAGTTCTCGATTTCCAACAACATTCCAGTGATTTTGCCAGCCAGAGAAGCGTGCATACGCTCAATCATCGGATACAGCCGGTCGCCACGATGTGGTTCTGCTCCTGTGGCTTGGCATTAGCCAAGAGCGAAGCAATAAGCTTCTCGGGATTTTTGCCCTGCAACTGTGGCATTGGTTGGGCCTGCTGCTTTTGCTGTACTGTCTTGTTACGCATGTCGTCGGTTTGGTTTGGTAAAAGCCTCGTTGCTGTATTTATAAATTCTACCACTGTTTGCGTCATTTTACGTTCTGAACTATGTAAATTTATACTAGTGTTTAAAGCAGAAACTTGATTGACTGTTATTTTATGTCGTTTTAATGTTAATGCTGTAATTGCTTTTTCTTTGCAATCATTGTAAAAAGGCTAAGGCTGCTACTTGATGGGATTTAGAAAGGCTGTTGTAATGGGTTTTTAAAAGAAGGGCTTTAAAAGGGCTTTTATAATATTTTATAATATTGGAGTGTTTTTCTATGGTGCCCTCTGATGTATTCCTATCCTGGGAGAGGCACTTGATTGATTTGTAGAGTTCCTCTTTAACATCGCGTGCTTCATTTATGATATGTTCCCAATCTGTCTTAATGGGGAATTCTACACTTTGTCAAGATCATTAGCTTGACTCATATATCTTTTCTTTATGCTACGCCTGTGTATTCCACTGTTAATATGAATTGACAAAGGAGTATTATTACAATTATGAAAATGAAAATCTTAATTGTTCCTAGATTATTTTGATTATCCCATGGTGCAACATGTATCTCATTGAGTACAGTTGCCTTTGGGTCTACAATTTTGCTTTCGTCAGACCCCATAATAATTGCGAAATAATAGATATATATTTTAATGCATGTATTGGATTTAAAATTATTATTATTATATGGAAGGATTATTTATATATAAAAATTTATTCATTTGTGGGATGTACATTTGCGATGTGCATCAAGCCCACTGTACACGAAGACGAAGACGAGACAACGATCAAAGAGAAGACCATGATACAATAATATAAGGTAGTCTCGTCGTCAGCAGAGGCTAGTCGTTTCTATATCTTAACTTCAGTGCGTTCGTGCTTGTCATATGAAAAGGTTGCCTGCGGTTGAATTTTTTTAAAAGTTGTTAACCCTTGTGTGACCAAAAAAATAGAACATTAATTAAGGCTTTTTATTTTAAGATAAGAATTTATGTGAGAAAAACTTAATTCAATTAAGAATTTAAACAAAAAAATTATTATACGGCAACAAAAACAACGCATAGTTGGCAATTCGTTGTTTTTTGGTTAGCCGACGGTCAGGCTTATAATTGATTCTTTATTAATAAGTTCGGGCCTTTGCATGCACAATTGCCGGCCGAAAATGTAGATACATAAGTAAGTAAAAAATATATACAAACGAATTCTCAACATTTTTTCAGACCATTCATTTTACGTGTTATTTTGGGCAACTGCCGCAGGTAACAGTAAAACCCAAGCCCAAGCCAAAAGCGAATGGCATAGTAAAAAAAAAACCACCCCCAAAAAAGGCCGAGGCGCAAGCCGAGGTGACCAAAAGGCCTCAGAAGGAGACTGGAGCAAAGACTTCGTCAAAGAATTTCTGATAAATTAAAAGTCCTTGAATTGGAGTAAAATAAAAAAATAAATACAAATCATTTTTATTATATACTGAAAACTTGTTTGGTCTTTTTTATACTCTTGCAAAATGGGTGTATTAATTTTGGTATATATGTATATAGTAAGTATATATATTCTTGATCAGCACGACGAGACGAGTTCAATTAGCCATATCCGTCCGTCCGTCCGTCTGGATCGACGCGAACTCCTCCTAGACCGTTCGAACTTCAGGGTTGAAATTTAGTAGGCTTGTATATACTGCACAGATTGTATATCTCGGATTCAGCCAGCTCAGACAACTATATCATTTAGCTCCCACACAAGGATAAGAAAAGTTTAATTAATAATTATTTTGTTTCTTATTAGAAAAATGAAATGATCTCTCAATTTCAGTACGCAATTATTTTGAAGCCCTATTTGAACAATAAGAAAATAGGGTCCTTATAATTTAAATTCTACAAAATAGTGGCATAGTGGCAGCTTTGCATGTGTACTGATCATTAATTAGATGTTGTTGAACCATGGCGAACATCAATATTTCCAAATCGGTGAGTAGAATAAACTTTATTTTGAAAAATGATTAATTTTGTCCGTGTTTTTCTAATTTTGTTTAGACCTTCCATTTTAATTGTTATTTTGGGCCGGAGAGACCACCAACAAAAACCGAAGAAAAAAAAACCGAAAGAAGCCCTCAATTAGGCGAAAATTGCGGTCAAAATAACACGTGAAATGAAAGGTCTGAAAAAATGTTAAGAATCAACATTAATAATTTCCACATGATTTCAAATTCATTTGTATATATTTTTACTTACCGACTTCGTAATATTGATGTTTGCCATTTTGCTGAATTAAACATAAAATACAAAGTTGCCACTAAGGAATAAATAGGGTTTTCATCAGAAAATATTTTGAACAACCCCATTTAAATGTGATGCAAAATAATAATGGTGAAATGCCATTATTTTTGCACAAAAAGTGCTTAAATGACAATATTTTTTTCTTTGAAATAAATAAATATAACAATAACGTAACAAATAATTTTTGTTAATTTTTGTGTGATTGGAAAAAAAAATTATTATATTAAAAGCTATATTAACAATAATTATTATTTTATATAATATACTTGTCTTTATATTTCCTCATTAGAGCACATTTAATTTAATTTTTGCTTTAACAAAAATATTTTTCAATTTAAGTAACTATAGTTAATGATAAATTTTATATATCTTTGTAACATCAATAATAATTTATTAAAGTTTGTATGACTTGAAAAAAAAAAAAAACTTGAATTGCAACATTTTCTATTAAATATACTGTGAGGAACTTTATAATTGATAATAATATCCCACACAACAAGTAAGCAGCAACGCAATCCAACGGTGCAAAGGATGCACCAGATACAAGATACAGCCGGGACACAAACCAAAAATATACGATATACGACCAAGCCTGCTATTGATCGATCGAACCAAGTCAAGGCAAATGGTTTACGATCAAACATGGTTGGTCGAACCACACGCAACCGCTGGCGATTTCGTACAAGCGGGAAGATGCGTGGGAAGCGTAATGCGAAAAGTCGACAATCACACATACGATATGCGACCAAGTCCAGCACGGCTTGATCGAACCAACTCAAACCCATGATTTACGATCAAACATGACCGATCGAGCCACATGCAACCGCTGGCGATTTCGTACAAGCGGGAAGATGCGTGGGAGGCATAATACACGATATCGGCTGTATAAGAGCAAATGAGACGAGGGCATAATTGCATGCAAAAGAAGGCATTGGCCTTGTAAGACAAATCAAGAGCACGGCGAGGCAATCATAGAGATGCATGCACACGTACATTACACGTACATTATACGTACACTATGCGTGTACGACCGAGAGGGAGAGTACCGGTGGCCAATGGGGTATTCTCTGCCTACGTCACGCATGCAGTTAGATTGCGAGCAGCCGAAATCATTCGAACAAAAGAGAACAAAAGTGATGATCAAGCAAGTCCATGAGACGGGTGCAGGGAATGCATGAATGCATGAAACGATAATGGTTTGTGGATTAGATAGGGGAATATGAAAGCCGAAGGGGGGACATTATATATTAAATTAACCAGACTAATTATTACTAAACAATAGTTTAAGTTAATACAACTAATGTATATATATATATATAAGTATAATGTGGAAGGAATGTGGGCGAAGTTGGGTATGACGAGTGGATCGAGGGGGAGCGACGGGCGACGGCAGCGCCGCCAGAGAAAAGAAAGCAGCGAAAGTCAACGGGATACGATGGGCGGCCAATGAGGAAGCGACGCCAATGTGTGAAAGTGATAGAAGCCAACGTATACAAGGGAGAAAGACAAAGAAACAAAGAAAGTGGACATATGCGCCAAGGAGTTGCGGGACTTTCACCACGCATAGCAACAAGTGGATGCGTGGGTGAAAGCAGAGGGCCGATGGAAAAGTACCAGCTGTATAGCGGTACTACACCAATCAATTCCTGAGGCCATGGGAGCTGCCTATATAAAGGCAACACCCATCAAGGAAATCATCAAGTCGACAAGTCGTGATCAACCAAGGGAGTTTAAGGCCTTACGAGTAACCTTAAAAGCTCATGCTAATGAAACAAAGCCAGTGAAAAGGATCAAGAAAATAGAATAATTGGAAGGCACGAGAATATATCCTACTGCCAAAATTCCAGGATCTATATATCCTGACGAACAACCAATCGCTGGGAAAATCCTATTACATAGCAAAGACTATTTCTGAAACGCGGCTAGAGGCACTGAGGTGGAAGCAACGTCCCTAGAAAATCAGGATACGCCAGGAACGTAAGAGAAAAGCCATAGGACATATCCTGAGGCCAATCAACGCTCCAGAGATATTCTGAAGAGGGAGATATCGAACAAAATATTGGGTCAAAGTACCCAAACCACAATCCGCGCTGCCCAAGTTCGGGACTCCTCCCGAGAAATTAGCCATACCCAGCCGAGCCCAAAATATCATAAGTAAATACGTCATCTAAAACCATTAATCAAACAAACGAGTTCTAATTTCACCGGGGCACAAAATAAATTTTGTTGTGCCGAACCTAGCCCAAAAGATATTATAAATATCCCGAAGGACGAAAAAGCATTGTTACAACTGGCGCCCAATGTGCTATACTGGTGAAATTTGAAAAAAAAAAATACAGTTTGTAAATCAAAAAAAAAAAATAGGGATCAAAATGGGAAAAGGATGGATTTACCACATGAAGAAGGAGGATCTGATACAGACAGGCCAAAGGATCGGGATCGAGATGACCGGCACAGTGGAGGAAATGAGGAAACAGCTAGGCGAGTGGGTAGAAAAGAATGAAACGGACCCAGACTGGAAGGAGGAAATAAACAGATTGGAGACAAAATACACGAAAAATCTTAAAATGAAAACAGTAGCAAGCACATCAAACACATACGAAAATGGCTTAGACAAGGAGGCTGAGGAATTCCAGAAAATAAATATCGCCACACTAGCAATCCCTTCATATTTACCACCAAGATGGGGAAGCGAAGGAGCGCTAGATAGCACCGAGACAAAGAGGACAAAAAGGAGACAAACCATAGACCCCAAGAAAACAGCACCACATACAACAAACAGGACCACCGAATACGCTAAGGTGGCAAAACAAGTTGTAACGTACACAATCTGGAATTAATCCAAATCATGCACATCCCCTCTTTGTCAAAGGATGTTATTTGATCCAAGAGGAGGTCAGCTTTGGCCTATATATATGTGTGTGGTAACTCTCGCAGTCTCGATTTATCAGATGTTATGATGGGCAAGAGCACCACAAATCAGGCCAAAGCCAACATGTACGGGTTGAATGTATCGAGAAGTTTTGGTCCGGGTGGGACTTCTGGCTGTCGGCTAGCAAACAGTCTTTGGGGGGGGTTCTTTGGACCAGTCGTTCTCAATACACCCGTACTACATAAAATAAAACTAAGTCCCTAGAGCACGAATATTACACAATTACATAATAAAAGAAATTAACTAGAGTGATAGAGAAAGCGATTATATTAGTGTCACACGAATAGGGAAGCTATGAGGATGGTAGTATAGCTTCGCGTCTAAACCCTCCCAACCAATGATTTTCCTGTCGCAAGATTCTGGAAAATCCCAATATAATTCAGCTCACCGCTCACATTTCGGCACAAGAAAGATCACACCACTTTTACTCAAACATTATAAATGATATTTATTCACGAGGGTTTCGGAATACCAAAATACTTCAATAAGTCGGAAACATAATCCGAGTTATACAAACTAAAATGAAGGTTCTTATAATAAACGGTAATCAAATTAAATAATTGGATCATTTCAGGCATCCAAAAGCACAAATTAGGAATAATATTGTAATGTTTTGGTGAATCTTAATTGTAAGGCGGATATATATAAACTTATCAGTAATAAAAATAAAAAGGTCAAATGAAATTTGCAAGTCTCCAACTTAAATTATTTAAATTCTAAATTATGGACCCGCTCACACAGTCAAAAGCGATTTACTTTAACTTTAATAATTTTCTTTTGATAATAGCAAACTGGAGAGAGAACTTTTCTTATTTGCGGCTTACTTGACGCAGAACTCGCTATCTTTTTGCCAAACAAAACAGGGAAATGCCAGAACGAACATGATTTTTTTTTGTCAAGAACTTAGGACTTACCCATCCGTCCGGTCCGTCGAAGGCCTTCGTCGTCCGCTGGATGATGCTTAGGAATAAAATGTTAAGTTAAATCAAGCGTTTGGCACTCCTAGGCAACACAGGTGATCTGGTGGACTCTTAATCCGCAACAAGGAAACTCTCTCTGCCCGTATCCGATTCGGGCGGCTATTCCAATCTTGTTGACTTTGTCGAAATGTCTATGTGCCCTTCACGGTGTGCAGCTTTTGAGGCCTCGGTGTCTCAAAAATATATCTGGTTGATTTTCGGAACTCAAAAATGAAATTCTCGTTCAGATTTTCGACATCCAATTTATTTATGGCTAAGTTTTCAAAAGAACTTATTAGACACTTCCAAATATCCAAATATCCACAAAAAATTAACTTACGATAATCAGATTCACAAAACTCCACAATAATGGCTGTCCTGAATGCTCCAAATTAATATTTAAATTATAATTCGACTGGATGGCCGAGAAAATTTCAGATTTAAATTTTTATATTTTTTTCTGGAGGAGCAGCGTGGTTTAGGCGTCTAGCCAGGGCGGAAGTTCGTCAGAAAAGAGTGTGATCAATGCATGCGATCGTGCATAATGCCTCTTTGCTAGGGCTGCACTAGCCTAATTATCGAACCTCTAAGCTCAGCTGATCACTTTCATCGACACAATTACCCACCCCTTACCGATTTGTAACTAACGCCTTAAAATTTAAAAATAAAACTAACGGCAGAAACTGGGCACTACAACCACAGGATAATACTAGAGCTTGCTTCGGAGTATTAACCTGAAAAAAGACAGTTACTGCCTAATGTCCTTTGCGTGATAAGTTCCTATCAGTTTGCCATTCAAATCTTCCAAGACATAATAACAGTTTCCTAATCTTTCTCGTACTCGAGACTTTAGCCACAACAAGTTCAACTTGGCACTAACACATTTTTGAAAATTGCTCTGTCCAAAATTACGTCTAAAAACTTCTTGTCCTACCTTGAAATTAACCTCCTTGGTTCTCAGATTATATACCTTTGCATTATGCTCTGCTGCCTGTGCTATATTTTTCTTAAGTAAATTACGCCGTAATGCTAACTGATCGTCCTTTCGCAACACATTATTCGATTCATTCAGCATATTAATCTTTTCGAGAAGAGTGTATTGGGAACCATGTGTGGCCATGTCAAAGCCAAACAAAGCATGGAAAGGAGAGCATCCTATACTCTGATGATACGAAATTCTTAGTGCACAACTTATAGCCGGTATGTGTAGATCCCATTCGCGCTGGTCCTCTTTGAGATAGGCGCGTATTGCTGCAATTATGGATCTGTTTACCCTCTCAGATGCATTCGACTGTGGGGAATAAACTGCTGTATATATATGTTTTACACCCAACGATGTTAACCATGCATTAAATTCGCTTGCCTTAAATTGTGATCCGTTGTAGCTTACCAATATCTCCGGAACTCCGTATCGAAAGAATATATTATCCTGCAGATACTCTTGAATCACATTGCTCTTAAAAACTTTAAGGGGGTGCAGCCAATGATACTTAGATAAATGATCCACCACTATCAAGAGTCCGATATGACCACGTTTGCTTCTCGGATATGGTCCTAAAAGATCAACATATAATAGCTGAAAGGGTCTCTCGGATACTGCCGGTTTCCCCATTGGTGGCCTTAAGATTTGGTTAGGTGCTTTCGTTGACTTGCATGTCTCACAATTTCGGATAAAATCACGCACTTGTACCACCATGCCTGGCCAAAAGAATGTACGACGTAGGAGCTCCAAAGTCTTTGCCATTCCTCCATGTGCAGATATTGTATCTTCATGAGCTCTTTTGATGGCTTCTTTTGATAAACTTTGTGGAATCCATAATTTCCAAATATTGACTAGGCTAGACTCTGTTCCATCGTCATGCTCCGTGCGTATATATACAAAATGATCTATTATTTTCAAATCCGGGTATCTGTCCTCTTCTTTTTGAATTCTCTCTCTTAGTTGTTGATACTCTTCGTTATTAAAACTAGGAGAGTTCAAATCGACTAAGGGGCGAAGTTCCTCCAAAGCACACAAATCCTCTGAAAACATTCTGGACAAGGCATCGGGTACTACATTATCTCGACCTCGTCGGTGACTTATTTCAAACTTATAACTTTGCAGCTTCATAGCCCATCTCGCGAGTCTTCCTTTCAGATCTGATTGTCGCATCAGCCAAACTAAACTGGCGTGGTCGGTTATAACTTCGAACTCTTGTAGTTCCAGATAGCAGCGAAATTTTTCAATTGCTTCCAAAGCAGCCAAACACTCGCGTTCTGTTACGCTATAGTTTCGTTGAGCAGTTGTTAACTTCTTCGACATAAACGCTACGGGTTTCTCAGCTCCTTCTTCATCCAATTGTATCAGCGATGCTCCAATGCCGTAGTTGCTTGCGTCACAATGCACAAAGAATTTCTTATTGAAGTCTGGATTGATTAAGATCGGGGCCGATGTAAGCTTTTCCTTAAGTTTTTCGAAGGCAATTTGAGCTTCCTGTGTCCATAAAAATTTCTTTTTGTTAGTTAACAATTGGGTTATCGGAAATGTAATATCAGAATAATTATCAATGAATCTACGATACCAACCAACAACACCCAAGAAACATCTGGTTTGCTTTATCGTTTTCGGAATTGGCCAATTCTTTATTGCTTCTATCTTGGCAGGGTCTGTTGAAATTCCTTCTCTTCCTATAATATATCCCAGATATGGCACTTCAGTGACACAAAACTTTGTCTTTTCTATATTTAAAGTTAGATTTGCCTTCCTAAATTGCTGAGACATACGAATCAGAATTTCCAAATGGGTATCGAAATCATCTGACACCACACAGAGATCGTCGAGGTATCCGAACACACAGTATTTCAGATCTGCTGGAATTAAATCATCTATCAATCGTGCCATGGTTTGCGAAGCATTGCATAATCCGAATGGCATTACGGTGAACTGGTATAAGGGGCGGCCGGGTATCGTAAAAGCTGTTATGGGTTTGGATTTATCTGAAAGGGCAATTTGCCAGTAGGCATCTTTTAAATCAATTTTTGTTATGAAATTTGCCTTAGGCAGTCGTGCGAAAATTCCATCTATGCTTTGCAGCGGATATGCGTCCTTTTTGGTGACTTCATTTATTTTCCTTGCGTCCAAACATAATCGCACTTTACCGGGTTTTACCACCAGACGCATAGGAGAACTCCAAGGACTATTTGCTCTCTCGATCACTCCCATTTCCAACATTCGGTCGATTTCTTTATACATCAACTTTTCAACCGCTGGCGACACCGGATAGAAGCGTTGTTTGATTGGACTTGCTTCTTTGATATCTATGTCATGAACAATAAGTGGAGTTCGGCCTAATCCCTGTTGTTTAAAATCCGGAAACAATTGAATAACCTCCTTTAATCTTTTTTCTTGCTCTGGGGTTAATAAACATTTCTTCTCATCATCAACCGAGTGAATATTTTTATCTAATCTGGGAGTCTTGCAACGAAATGAAAATTCTGGGCATAACTCAAAAGATTTCCAAAAATCAATTCCTAAAATGACTCGTTTCGCTAATGACGGGATAATAAAAAGAGAAAGAGGTTTTCGCTTGCTTTCGTATTGAACCTCTGTTCTTATTATTCCGGTAACTGGATGTCTTTTTCCATCTGCTGTGGCTACACTTGAAACAATAGTCGAAAATCCGGGATATTTCGTCCAGTCTCTTGCTGCTAAATCTGATCCGATACAACTGATATTAGCTCCAGTATCCAATAGACCAAGCTCAGAAAATTCAAGAAACTTCACTGGAGCATAGAAACGGCCATCTGCAGCTTCGTTAATCATAGACGCTATTATGAGTTTTTGGGCGTCTTTTACTTTCTTCCAAAATCGACGCAGACGTTCGCAAGATCGACTTCTAATGAACTGGCAAGTTGTAACCTCCTGCGCAAAGATTTTATCTCGAATCGCTAAATAGTTTTGCAGCCGTTGATGGTATGGTAGTCTGGGATACGGCTGAATTTTATTCATATCGGTGTTATCTGTCGAATCTGGTGTTTTGTTGTTTGTCGCTGTATTATCATTGACATCTACTGAGGGTCCACTGGATTGCGACGCGATGATGGGCCCTGATTGAAGTTTTTCGAATGGGTTTGGCATACATCACATTGTGGTTTGTAGACATTCTTCTTTCCACATCCATAGCAGAAAATACGGCGGTCTTCGAAACACATGTCCCATCTGTGTCCTTCGATGTCACAATTCCAACAAATATATCTCTTTTCCTTGACGTGAATCGCATTTAATTCCGGTTGAACATCTTCCTCCTCGGGATTTTCGTCTGTTTCTTCGAGTAAAACGATATTCTTCCTAGTATTCGTATACTTCGTAATGCGTTTTCCTGATTCTTCACGGAGAAATTGCTCTCGGCGGTGCACCAACTGGCGAAGTTTAGATACCGATTCAATTGGAACGTATAATAAAGCTTCTCGTACTTCTGAAATCAGGTTTCTTTGTAGCTGATGTACGAGTCGTGTTTCCTCCATAGGTATTACCAATCTCGATACCAAAGTCATTACGTCTTCATAGTAAACATCAAATGCTTCACCATACCTCTGTTTTCGGTTACGTATTTCTTCAAGAATCAAATCATCGTCCTTGAAATCGTCGTATTCCTGTTTTAAATCCATGCAAAACTCTTCCCAAATAACTTCGTCATGTTCTTTTCGATAGCGCCAATACCATTCCTTGGCTCTTCCGGTTAACAGTAGGTGCAAATTTCTGCATACCGGTGTAAAATCACTCTGAAAATTGTCTACAGTTAATGCTTTTATTCTGTATAGAAACTCTGATACTGTAGGACCTTTAGGAGACGCATCAAATTTAAGACCCCAACTTTGTACTAATTGGGCGGCTTTTCCAGGATTAATGTAATGGTGTGATATTGAATCTGATCTTGGGGTTGGAACGCGATGCTCGTCGTGGTTGCTAGATCGTCCAACTGAATTATTTACATTCAAATTTCCCAATCTCTGATCATTTAAATATTCCATTCTTACAAAAATTGTATCGACATTTATCTCAGCTGCTCGATTTGCAATTGATTGTTGCTGTGAAAAAGCTGAACGCTGGTTGTGTCGATTCGAGTTCTCCGGCTTACGTGTCGTTGACGATTTGGGTTTTCTACCTCTACCTCCTGATTTTAACTGACTAGCCGGAGATGCTACATTGCTTGATTGTGATTGAGCTCTAGTTTATGGGTCTTCTTGTTTTTATTACTTAAGGGACCCGCTGCTTGATCTGACATTATAAATTGGACTAAATCTTTCTGATGGCATAATTTCTTACAGAAATGACATTCCTGATGTTCTTGTATATAATTTTTTATACACTCCTGATGGAAAACATGATTACATTTAGTAATCCTAAGCTCTTCTGTTTCTAATAATTCTTTCAAACAAATGGTGCATTTTGCTTCTGGTAGCACACTCAATTCTTCACTACTCCGAAATACAGACATTTTGATTATTTTTCCACAAACATTATTTTAGATACTTTAATAAATTCGTTTTAATATATTTAATCATTTTACGATTATCTTCCTTGTTTCGAAAGTGAGGGTGAGCAAATTTATAGGTGCGGCACTAATATAGAGGGAGAATCAAACTAATTGATAGTTCAATCTCAGAAAATTTATATATGAAGGGATAGAGAAATCTTGTCGCGGTAGACCTAATCATTAATCAAATCCAAAACGAAAAGACTAGTTTCACCCGATATCATAAACTGAACTCACTTTCTTTCATCGGTCAGAATTCGGGCCTCGCCAAATATCTGCAGTTCCAGATGATTAAGCAGTCAATTCATTGATCTCTGCTGAAACATTTGTTCTATTGTAATTAAAAGAAATGGATGAATCAATAAACTACAATGCTAACGCCGACATCACAAGCCTATCATGCTTCACTGGTCGTAAAATCGAAACAATCAAATTTACGAATTCCAAGAAAAACACAGCCTATAATATACGTCTGTTATTATATCGTAGAGTTTGTATATGTTTCTAAGTATATTCACCGATTCATGCCTAAGCGCATCATCACTGGTCAGTACTCGGATTCTCCAAATATCTGCATTCCTAATGAATAAGTCACTCAAACAACTATCCGCGAACACAAAAAGAAAGCGAAATGAAAAGAAAATAAAAATATTTGACAGCAAAGGATAGATAAAAAAGACTGGGGATTTTGTTAAGAGATATAATAAGAAGTAGGAGAAGGAAAAAGGAACCTGAAATTCTTGAACAACACGGCTCAGCCTGAGTCCTATAAAGATACGCGGTTGAACCGGAAAACTGTATACAAGTCTAACAAGCCTCCTAGTTGGGCGCCAAAATTATGTAATGTACACAATCTGGAATTAATCCAAATCATGCACATCCCCTCTTTGTCAAAGGATGTTATTTGATCCAAGAGGAGGTCAGCTTTGGCCTATATATATGTGTGTGGTAACTCTCGCAGTCTCGATTTATCAGATGTTATGATGGGCAAGAGCACCACAAATCAGGCCAAAGCCAACATGTACGGGCTGAATGTATCGAGAAGTTTTGGTCCGGGCGGGACTTCTGGCTGTCGGCTAGCAAACAGTCTTTGGGGGGTTCACGAGGGTTACGGAATACCAAAATACTTCAATAAGTCGGAAACATAATCCGAGTTATACAAACTAAAATGAAGGTTCTTATAATAAACGGTAATCAAATTAAATAATTGGATCATTTCAGGCATCCAAAAGCACAAATTAGGAATAATATTGTAATGTTTTGGTGAATCTTAATTGTAAGGCGGATATATATAAACTTATCAGTAATAAAAATAAAAAGGTCAAATGAAATTTGCAAGTCTCCAACTTAAATTATTTAAATTCTAAATTATGGACCCGCTCACACAGTCAAAAGCGATTTACTTTAACTTTAATAATTTTCTTTTGATAATAGCAAACTGGAGAGAGAACTTTTCTTATTTGCGGCTTACTTGACGCAGAACTCGCTATCTTTTTGCCAAACAAAACAGGGAAATGCCAGAACGAACATGATTTTTTTTGTCAAGAACTTAGGACTTACCCATCCGTCCGGTCCGTCGAAGGCCTTCGTCGTCCGCTGGATGATGCTTAGGAATAAAATGTTAAGTTAAATCAAGCGTTTGGCACTCCTAGGCAACACAGGTGATCTGGTGGACTCTTAATCCGCAACAAGGAAACTCTCTCTGCCCGTATCCGATTCGGGCGGCTATTCCAATCTTGTTGACTTTGTCGAAATGTCTATGTGCCCTTCACGGTGTGCAGCTTTTGAGGCCTCGGTGTCTCAAAAATATATCTGGTTGATTTTCGGAACTCAAAAATGAAATTCCCTGTTCAGATTTTCGACATCCAATTTATTTATGGCTAAGTTTTCAAAAGAACTTATTAGACACTTCCAAATATCCAAATATCCACAAAAATTAACTTACGATAATCAGATTCACCAAACTCCACAATAATGGCTGTCCTGAATGCTCCAAATTAATATTTAAATTATAATTCGACTGGATGGCCGAGAAAATTTCAGATTTAAATTTTTAAATTTTTTTCTGGAGGAGCAGCGTGGTTTAGGCGTCTAGCCAGGTCGGAAGTTCGTCAGAAAAAAGAGTGTGACCAATGCATGCGATCGCGCATAATGCCTCCTCCGCTAGCCTAATTATCGAACTTCTAAGCTCAGCTGATCACATCCACCGCACATTACCCCCCTTACCGATTTGTAACTAACGCCTTAAAATTTAAAAATAAAACTAACGGCAGAAACTGGGCACTACAAAGTGAGGGAGTGGACCTTCAGATTCGATGGCAATTCCAGACCACTAGAGTTCATAGAACAGATCAAGTGGTCAGAAGATTTGTTGGGGTTGCGGTGGGGCATATCCCCAAGAGCAATGCCAGAACTACTGAAAGACAGAGCACTCAAATGGTACGTCGCAAACAATAAGCAATGGCGATCATGGAAGGAGTTTGTTGAGGGCTTCAAGCAATACTTTCTACCGAGGGGATTTTTCAACAAATTGGCTGATCAAGTGAAAGCTCGCAAGCAATGTAAAAATGAATATTTCAAGGACTATATGGTGGACATGCAAACAATGATGAGACCCCTTAAAATACCAGAATACGAACAATTGGAGGTCATATTGGCAGTTGGCAGAAGAACACGAGATGTTCGAACAGGAGCGATTCAATTTCCATCGCGAAAACAATGCTCAAAAAACACAAAACAAGGAGGTCCAAAGAGGAGTCCGGCGACGATGGAGTGGATTTATTAAATCCAGACATTGTCACCTCTTCGGATGAGGAGTTCGATGAGGACGAGGAGTTTGACAGTGGGTTCACTACGGTGGACGAGAGCGACGCGGAGTCGGCGGTGGCAGACCGGCTCCGTGAGAGTGTATCCAGTAGTGAAGTAGATAGTGGATTCACTACAGAGGAGTAGAGTGTAGCGAAGTCGGCAATATCGGACCGCTCTGAGTTGGATACGGACGAGGAGTCGGTATGGCGGGAACTGGACGATGTGATCCGGATGATGGATCGAGGAGAAGATATGGAGGAAGAGAGCGTCCAATCGGAGAGAGGAGAGGGGCGAGGCAGGGGAAACCCCCCCCGGGGGAAGAGAAGAGGATCTGGAGCCTTCGGTACGAAGGTGGGAGCCAGCGCGGCCGCCAACTCCGTTTCGTATGGTGGAAATAATACCGAATGCCAGCGAAACGGGGGGGGGGGCCGGGGGGGGGGGGGGGGGGAGGAAGCCCCTGGGGGCGGGTGGAAAACCACCAATGAATGGAGTGGTGGTCGGAGCAGATCGAGCAAGAGAACGGCTAGCAGTTGCAATGTTGCATGAGCGACAGCAACAACAACGTGAACAGCAACAGCTGCAGCAGCAACGACAACAACAGCAACTACAGCAACAGCTGCAACAACAGCAACTGCAACAACATCAGCAACAACAGCAACAGTGGCAACAGCAGCAACATAGACAGCAGCAACAGCAACAACATCAGCAACAACAGCAACAGTCGCAACAACAGCAACATAGACAGCAGCAACCGCAGCAACAGCAACAACATCAGCAACAACAGCAACAACAGCAACAGCCGCAACAACAGCAACAGCCGCAACAACAGCAACATAGACAGCAGCAACCGCAGCAACAGCAACAACATCAGCAACAACAGCAACAGCCGCAACAACAGCAACAGCCGCAACAACAGCAACATCGACAGCAGCAACAGCAGCACCAGCAACAGCAACAACATCAGCAACAATAGCAACAGCCGCAACGACAGTAACATCGACAGCAGCAACAGCAGCAGCAGCAGCAGTTAGAATATCAAGAGTGCCCATGGGTGTGGCCGAGACCGGCAATACTCAGACAAGTGTCTGCACCCACGGGTCACACTGCGATGGCAAGGCCGGTATTTGCAAGGCAATGGTCCTGCCCAGCACCACGAGGGCACGAACGATACGAATTGGTGGAGCCAAACGAATGGCCAGAGGTGGTGGCGCACATTGTGGGCCAAATGGCACAACAAGGAGGGCCGAGGAGAGTTAGGATTATATGGGCGGGTAGAATTAGATATAGGATTAGGATAGCACAGGGGGAGATTAGGATATTTAGGGAGAGGCAAGAGTAGCAGAATAATAAGAATTAGATATATAAAATATGCGAGCTGAGTCCCAAAACAAAAACAGGTAAAACACATGCCGGAAAAAAAAAACCAAAGTCGATACATAAAAAGAAAATGCACATACATAAAACAAACACAAGGTACAAGGGAACGCAATCCAACGGTGCAAAGGATGCACCAGATACAAGATACAGCCAGGACACAAACCAAATATACGATATGCGACCAAGCCTGCTATTGATCGATCGAACCAAGTCAAGGCAAATGGTTTACGATCAAACATGGTTGGTCGAACCACATGCAACCGCTGGCGATTTCGTACAAGCGGGAAGATGCGTGGGAAGCGTAATGCGAAAAGTCGACAATCACACATACGATATGCGACCAAGTCCAGCACGGCTCGATCGAACCAACTCAAACCCATGATTTACGATCGAGCTACATGCAACCGCTGCCGATTTCGTACAAGCGTGGGAGGCATAATATACGATATCGGCTGTATAAGAGCAAATGAGACGAAGCTTGAGGGCATAATTGCATGCAAAAGAGGGCATTGGCCTTGGAGAGCTACGAATATTCACGGAAATTATGGATAAAGCGTTTTATTTGGATATCCTATAAAATTAACTAGTAAAAAGTGCATCAAGTTTTGGTTTTATTGACCCCCAAAATCCAAATAAGGTCAAGTATAAGCTCTATCAAGATAACGACCCCAAACATAAGTCGCTCTTATGCAGGTCCTGGCTACTATATAATTGCAGCAAAGTGATTGAAACACCTGCCCAGACTCCTCATCTAAACCCCATCGAAAACTTGTGGGCGTTTTTGAAGAAACGTGTGGGTAGACGAAGCCCAACGAATAAAACGGCTCTGATAAAGGCCATTCAAAAAGAATGGACTAAAATTCCTGAAATTTATGACCTTCAGTACTTAGTACATTCGATGCCCCGACGTCTTCAGGCAGTAATAAATGCAAATGGAAGACACTCCAAGTATTAGATCTTAAAAAATAATATTTCCCTAGTTTTACGTTGACTTCAAATAATTGTTTGCATTTTGCAAAGAATTAATTACAATGTGAATTTCGACGAATTTTCTTTTTTTTGTTTCTTTCGGATGAAAATTTGAAATTTTTGTGCCTTATATTTGTTAAGAATAGTTCAATCTATAAGCTACCAAAAAAATGTTCTGAAAAAAAGTAATCGTTTATAATAAATTTTGAGTTGATAAATTAATTTGTGTCACTTTTTTTGTTTTGCAAAGAATTACTTGACAAACTGTATGTATGTACATATGTATGTACGGGGCTTTACCGTTGTTATCTGATCGGTCAAACCGCCTTATGATGCGAAAGATCAAAGCGAATCCCCAAATTTCGACCAGAACTCTTGCCAAGGAGCTCAAAGAAGAGTGTGACGTGGGTATTCTTCGAAAGTGGCACGTAAGAAACTCTTGCTGTCGTCGACAAATGTGGAAAAGCGCTTCTCTTTTGCTCTTACTATGCTTGGGCACCCAGGGCGAATATCATTCCAACAGTCAAATTTGGGAAACTATCGGTTATGGTTTGGGCCTGCATAACCAGCCAAGGAGTCGGTGAACTAGTATTCATTGAAAACACCATGAATGCCGAACAATATCTTCTTCTTTGAAGAAGAAGGTTGGCAAAAGGAATCCAACCAACCGTCGACAGCTAAAAGCTTTCGTAATGGAAGAGTGGCAGAAGATACCCCTTGATTATATTCAAAACTTTGTCAACTCAATGAAAAGAAGACTCCAACATGTACATAATGCTAAATACTAAGTTTTTCAAAATTAGCTATAATTGTGTGTAAAGAGTTTCTTGACAGTGTCAAACATGTGTAATCTAAGTTTTTGTTGTTTTTTAAGTATCACCATTATTGTTTTTGTTTCTGTTTTTTATAATTTGATTTAAAAATACCTAATTAACAGTTAACCATCGAAAAAATTGGTTAAATTAAACAAAAACTGTTTATTTTTGAACATAAATTAAAAAAATTGAGCTTTTTTTCACTGTGTAAAGTGTTTCTTGACAGACTATATAACTTTATTATATGTACCAGAGAACTGCAAGTGTATGAATTTTTCCCCCCTTTTTTTACACTCAATGAAATTTGTGTGCCGGTGCCAATCATCAACGGCTCAGCAAATCATGAACACACACACAAAATTATGTGAGTGCTGGGAGTGAAGACAAATACATCGTTTTCTTTTCGCATGCAACCAATTATTTTTTGGCAACGCGTGCCGGTTGCACTCACACTTAAAGCGAACTTAGGAAAAAAACCAAAGTGTGAAAAAGACAACACGCAATAAACGCAAGTAGACAAAATCACCCAAGTGTGGTATAGGCACTTTTTTTAAAAATAATAATTAGTAATTTAATTCCTATTATTAACTTCACTGAAGAAAAAACATTATTTTTTTATTTGCTCTGAAGCGATATAATGTTTATATTTCCCTTATGTTAAGCTTAAATATTTATAGTTTGTTAGTTATATTAAATGAATGCACTGAAGCAAGCTAATGTTTATGGAATATATTAAATGAACAAAATAAGTTATTTTTGAGTTCAATATTTTCTTTTATTGTTTACTATTTTCCTTTTGTGCACACTAATGCAGCTACTTGCACAAAAGACACCACAACATCGGCGACACTCTACACATTCTGTGACTCAATTGTTGTATACATACATACATACATGTATGTACTATATGTCTTTTCACCCATCTTTTTTCGAGGCTCAAGCGCCGGCACATGCTGTACACACATATGCGAAAAAAATACCTACTCACTTTTGCAGCTTGTGTCAATTATTTTCGTGAGGCGAGCGATACTACACATTTGTACGGTTGTTAAAAACACCCGGGTGTCAAAATCACCCAACATTCACCCGGTCCAGCTTAAGTACCGGTGGCTTGTTGCAGTTCTCTGATATGTACATATGTATGTACATTATGTATGTATGAGAGTTCGCGGTTGTCTTTGCGGGTGCTCTTAGTTTTGAGTGTATCAGCAGGTCTCCAAAGGATCTGTGAATCGTGGAATCTGTTTAGGACTTGCTAAGGAGTCTCTAGCTACGTACCACTGTTGGTGTCTGCGCCTCAACGCAGTTGCTGACCAAAATTTTTATTTGGTACCCCCATACGATTGGACCGGTCATTGTGCCAAGGGGGGTGGTGTTGCTCTCTTGGTCTCTTGCTTGCTAGTTTTTCCACCTCTCATCGTCTTGGCCTCCTGCCTGTGTGGGTGTGTCGTGGAATTATCCGGAAATTCCCCAGGCCGTTCCACATATCTTGTTGCTGCAAGAAGCTGCTTCTTCTTCCCTGATGGTTTGTCAGCTGACCAAGGCCAGTGTTGGGCAACGCAGGGGCGGGCCCTTTTATCTGACAGAGGGCGCCAGGGAGATTTTGGGCGGTTCTTTCGCTAATATGAATATTCAACTTTTAGAGTAAAGGATAGCGCCTGACCGTTAAACCTCGACTCGGTAGTGCGAATCCAGTATGGTTGCTGCTGAGTCAGTGGAAGAGGCTGTTTTCAGGAAGAGATCGCGTCTGGGCCGGACTCCGCTCGGGTTACGGCTCCACCAGAGAATGAGCCGCAATTAATTGTGGCACCAGCGTCAACGCAAATGGTCGAGTGCGCGGATGCGGCACCGGTAGCTCCACCGGCATCGAATATTCCTGAGCTCGACGAATTGGGTAAGCTCCTTGGAGATTTAGTAGAGGTGTTCATGACAAAGGCGGTGCGCCACGTCAATGTCAACACCAAATAGGCGAACACAAGGATGAAGGAGCTGCAAGAACTCCTGTGTCAAAAGACATGTAATGAAAGAGAGTCTGCTGAGTCAGATCAAGCGCCCGGCGAGGCCAAGGCCGTAAGTAGAAATGTCAGTACAGCCGCGGCAGCCATAGAAGGCACTCGATGGAACCACGGGACGAAGAAGTACTGTTTGATTGTCACGCTAGATGCTTTCAATACTGCAGACTGGGGATGTATTTTGAATGCATTATACAACTTTGGAGTCCCAGAGTATCTACGCGCAATTATCTGGAGCTACCTCGAAGACAGGCAACTGTGCCTCAGTACAACGAACGGCCAATCAACATACTCGGTTTCTGCAGGGGTACCCCAAGGCTCCGTTTCGGGACCCTTGTTGTGGAACATTATGTATGACGGGATCCTTCGCTTGAACCTGCCGGCTGGCTGCGAAACTGTTGGATACGCTGACGATGTCGCTCTGGTCATAGTGGCAAAAGAAGTCGCGAAAGCAGAGGCGTTGGCGAACGAGGCGATCTTGCTCATCACAGAGTGGCTGCGTTCAGTGGGTCTACAACTCACAGCGCAAAAAACGGAGCTTGTCCTAATAAGCAGCAGGAAACGGGTCGAGACGGCATCGGTCAGTGTGGAGGGCTTCAGCATATGCTCGAAGCGGGCTATTCGGTACCTTGGAGTTTGGCTGGATACGCGGCTATGCTTTCGAGAACATCTGGAGCATGTGCGAGCAAAGGCTTTGGAGTCACCGAGGGCATTATCGAGAATCATCCTGAATACACGCAGCCCCAGACAAGAAAGAAGACTACTACTCTCTAGCGTTATTAGGTATTACCTACACCGCTTCGGACACGACGCATCCCCCTTCTGCCCATCATGCGGGGACGGCGTCATTCAGGATGCAGAGCACGTTTTGTTCGAATGCAACCGCTTCTCTGGCGAACGGCAAGTGCTATCCCAAAAAGTGCGTACCACCCTCACAGTAGGTTACCTGATAGAGGAGATGATTTCGAGTCCACGTAAGTGGGATGCGGTAAATTCCTTCGCGGCTAGTGTGATGCGCGATCTGCGATTAGCCGAACGCCGGAGGGCAGGGGTGGAGGTACGACAATAAAAACGAACCGGCTGCTGTGAAGCATTACCTTTCGTCCGTTCCGCAGCAGTTCTTGTCATTTTGATACCCTTGCAGAGGGTATTATAAAATTGGTCAGATGTTTGTAACGCACAGAAGGAGACGTTTCCGACCACATAAAGTATATATATTCTTGATCAGCATGAGAAGCTGAGTCGATATAGCCATGTCCGTCTGTCCGTCCGTCCGTCCGTCCGTCTGTGCAAATCAACTTCACGCTGGCATCTTAAGAGCTATCGGAATGAAATTTCATATTTGAGCTACTTTTAGCCGGGAGATAATAGAGTATGAAAATTGTCAGGATCGGACTACTATATCATATAGCTCTAGAACAAAATTTTTTGCAAAAATTGGAGTATCGCCATGAAATTTACCAATATAATAGAATTTGATATAAAATCTCAGATCCCAAAATTTGAGTTTGATCGGATAAATAGAACACAAGTTACAGTCAATTCAAATCGGTTCTACGTCATCAGCAAATCAAACAGAGCACATGCATACGCACACACAGACGTAGCGCTACACGTATGTATGTATGTGTATGCGTGTTGTGCCTTGCTTAAAACTTTGTAGTAAAAGAGAAATAATTTGAATGTTTTGTTTGTGTGTTGATGAATTGAGTTGCAAGGAAAGAAATTTCAAAATGTAAAAAAATTATTGCCAAGGACTGCAAGGGTATAGAAACTTCGGCATTGCCGAAGTTAGCTTCTTTGATATTTTTTTTAATTATAATTTCCATTATTTATTTTGCAAAAATAAAAAAAAGTTTATTTAAATTCATTCAATTTAATACATATTTTTAAGTGTAGTTGAAAAATTAAACGAAAACAAAAAGCCATGAAATATTTCAATATTTCGTTATACACTGCCGATCAACTGAATAGGTTCATGATCTCAGAGGTAGGAATTTGTCCATAATTCCTACACCAGTATTCCGATTTACATAATTTTTTTTCTTTAATTCTTAAATCATATTAGAGTAATACGCTGAAGTACGATTTTCAAAAACATTTGATTTATTATATATTTATTTTATCTTCTGAGAGAGTATCAAAATTAGTGATTTTTTTTTCGTTCAACTGAATAGGTTCAACCTATAAAAATAAAAATTATGAAACAAACTTAAGATTATTTTCATTTTTTGGCTCTTAGCTTATATTTAGAACATTTTTAAAGTAATTTTAAATAAGTTTAATAATGCGTGAATCCTCCGCTGTTAGAAATAACTTCAAATACACGATTGGGTAGTGAGGTGTACAAATTTTGAAGTATTTGCAGCGAAATGGTTGTCCAGGCCGCTTTAATTGCCGCAACTAAAGTTTTTTTGGAATCAAATTGCCTGCCTCCTTCATATACTTTGCGCGATAACAACAACCATACGTTTTCCATTATATTTAAGTCAGTTGAATATGGAGGCCATTCGAGTAAGTCCACCTTCTGAGCCTTTATCCACTCTTTTACCACCCTGGCTGTATGAATGGAAGCGTTATCGTGCTGGTAAGTCCATTGCCAAGTGTGAAAAATATTGGAATAATGCGGAAAAGCAGTCTGAATGATAGATTTGTAGGTTTCCGCGTTCATTTTGGAGGTAACAGACTGAAGTTCGCAAGTGCCAAAAATTGACACCGACCCCCACACCATTACACCTCCCTCACAGCTATGGCGAAGGCTCAGGAAATGCTCTTCCTTTCGAAGAACGTGGTAATAAAAATTGTACCCATCAGGGCCGTCCAAATTAAATTTTTTTTCGTCCGAAAAAACCACTCTGTGCCATTCGCTTGTCCAGCTCATGTGCTTGCGCGCAAAGTGCAGTCGTGAAGCTTTAAGTGCATCATTTAACGGTGGTTTTTTTTTTAATTTCATTCGTTTTAAATGTTCAGCCGACGATATCACACGTCTAACAGTAGATACACTGGCTGTAACACCGCAAATTTCTTTAATTTTGGGTGCTGATAGATGGGAATTGGACGCAGCTCGCACAATATGCTTCCTGTCTGCCGCAGAGGTGGCGTGTTTGACTCCGCCTTTCATGTTTTTGCCGTATTCGGACATGTTTCTTAAAAAATGACCCACAACATTTTGACTCCGTCCAATTTTTGGGCCGATTTTGCGTTGGCTAAGTCCACTTTTGTGATAGGCTTCGATTTGGCCTCTTTCATACTCGGATAATTGATCCCCGCGTCCCATTTTTCATTAAATTTAAAGAAAATATATTAAATTAAAAATTTGCATCAAAAATATGTCGCCACACCGCCAAGTTATACCGCAAACTAAAAATCTTTCAGCTGAACCTATTCAGTTGAGCCAAAAAATTGCACATTAATAAGCGAAAGAAATAATAAAACAGAATATGCAAAGTAACGGTACTTAGCGAACGGTTCTTTACTAGCGCACACTGATTGATACAAATATAGAGATGCGTTCGATCAATAGGTGATGAGAAAATCATGAAAATGCAAGCATAATTATGTGAACCTATTCAGTTGATCGGCAGTGTATATGTACATACATATGTACTTAATACTTATATACGCCAAGTTTCATTAAACAAAACGTTTTCGTTTGGAAATTCTATCCTTAGCATGCACAAAATGCTTTTGAAGGACGCCATTGATGTCCTTTTCGGTGCTTTTTTTTTTAGGGGGAAAAAAATATAAAAAAAAAAAAATATTATTATTTTTCATTAATAAAAAAGAAAAAAAAAAACCTTTTTTTTTTTTTTTAAAAAAAAAATTTTTTTCCCTTTTTTTTTTTTGGTTTTTCTCCCTTTTCCCTCCAAAAAAAAACAAACCAAAAATAATACTTTTTTACCATTCCCCACAAAAACCACCAAAAACCCTTTTTTCCTTATTTTTTTTTTTAAAAAATTATTTAAATTTAATTTTCCTTTTTTTTTCTTTTTTTTTTTTTTTTTATTATTTATACATATTTATTTTTAAACATTTTTGACGTTGACGATACTATGCGCAGTACGTTCAAGTGGCCCCTACGACACCAGGACAAAGCCTGTTACGCGCGAGCCCAAGCAGATAACTGCCCACCTCCCACCCGACCGACCGAGGGGTGCAGCCGTATAACGCACGGCACGAATCGCGTGGACAAATACACAATAGAAAAAACAGACAAACAAATAAATAAAAAATACTATAGCTATCTATTAACTAAATGGGATAGGATAGAAGTTTTAATCATATTAATAGAAAGCTCTGAGCCAATTACAGGGAATAGAAGGTTGTAATCAGAGCAGAGGACCCTAAAAGGTTCATGCAGGGCATAGTTAGAAGAACAACGACTAAGGGATAAAGGTATCAAAGGATGTCTACTCCGTCTACATGGTACCGACAGATTTACCTGAGCTAATAACTCAGGCGAGTCGATATCACCAATTAGGAGCTTGTGCATAAAAATAACACCAAGCATAATTCTACGGTTAGTTAGGGAAGGAAGGTTAATCAAGAGAAGTCTACTAGAATACGAAGGCAAATTGACATTGCGATCCCAGCTTAAGCCACGAAGAGCAAATAGCAAGAACTGCTTTTGAACGGATTCAAGTCTAATCTGGTGCGACTCATATTGAGGTGACCAAATGCAAGATCCATACTCTAAAATAGGACGGACAAGCGAAGTAAAAAGAACTTTAGTTGTATAGGGGTCATCAAATTCTTTTGACCATCTTTTAATGAAACCCAGGACACTCATGGCCTTTGCGACCGTGGTGGAAATATGGGTGTTAAAATTTAACTTATGGTCCATAAGTACGCCCAAATCATTCATATTATTTAGACGTTCTAAAGGACTATTGTTTAGAAAATAAGTGACCAGTTGAGGAGAGTTACGAAAAAAAGTCATTACCTTACATTTGGTAGTGTTAAGATTTAGTAGATTAAACTGGCACCAGGATTGAAAGTTTTTAAGATCAGCTTGTAGCCGACTAAATGAATCTGTATCTTTATAAGTAAGACAAAGCTTGACATCGTCAGCATACATAAGCACATGCGAATGAACAATGACTGATGGAAGATCGTTAATGAATAGTGTAAAAAGCAGAGGGCCAAGATGACTACCTTGAGGTACACCAGAAGTCACAGGAATGGAATCGGAAAAAGAAGACTTAAAAAGTACCTTCTGTTTTCTATTTGTTAAATATTCTCGAACCCAAGAGAGGAAAAGGTGTGGAAACCCAATGTCGCTCAGCTTAGAAAGTAATAGGGTATGATTAACGGAATCAAAGGCTTTGCTGAAGTCAGTGTATATGACATCAGTTTGTTTACCATTTTTGAACCCCTTGATAATTATTGATGTAAATTCTAAAAGGTTAGTGGTTGTAGATCTACGTTTCACAAACCCATGTTGGGATGGCGAAATAATAGAGCTGCAAAAATGTTGCAATTGAGAAGTTATAATTTTCTCAAAAGCTTTCGGAATAGCGGACAATTTTGAGATACCTCTATAGTTAGAGGCTTCGGACTTTTTGCCATTTTTATGCAGAGGTATGATATACGACTCCTTCCAAATAGATGGAAAAGAGGAAGATTCGACAGACAATAGAAACAATTTTAAAATGGGTTTGCATAATGCGTTTGCACAGAACCTGAGTACACATCCAGGAAGACCATCTGGCCCCGGAGAATAAACAGGTTTAACTAATTTAAGTTCGCTAAGAATAGAACTTTCATCAAACACTGGATTGAAAATGCAATTAGCCTTTTTAAATGATAAGGATACGGACTTGCTCGATATTCCGTTGAGGAATAAGTTGTTTTGAAAAAACTCGCAAACATATCGGCAATTGCCTGATCAGTGCTCGCTTTTTTATTTTGAAAAGACAAAAAAGATGGGTGCACGGAGGTCTTACGTTTAGAATTGACAAAATTATAAAATTGTTTAGGGTCAGAAGAAAACTGAAGCTTACACCGCTGAAGATAATTCTTATAGCATTGTGTATTAAGCATCATGAATTTTGAACGAGCGACTGTATACAGAGCATAATCTGATGAACGACGTGTTTTTTGAAACTTCTTATAATATCGTGTCTTCACATTTTTCAAATTGGATAACTCACGAGAGAACCAGGGAGGTTTGTTAAGCCGCTCCAGCCTACCAAGAGGCACACAAATATCAAAGAGTGAATTCAGAGTATCATAGAAAAAACGAACAGCTGAGTTCATATCTCTACAATTGTACAGATAAGACCAATCGGTATTAGTAATGTTTTCATTAAGGGTGACAAAGTCAGTCTTACGAAAGCACCTAGTTAGAGGTAACTCATTTGAACCAAGTAATGGTGAAAGCAAGGGCAGATCAATTTTTAAATTTAATGTAGGATGAAATTTGTCTTCTGGAAGAACAAATGGTTCGATCCTAGAAACCTCACAATAAGAAGTATCCAATACAAAAATAAGATCTAACGATTTTCCATTAGAATTTAAGACAGGATTGACTTGGGATAAAGATAAGCCTAGAAGGCCGTCAATAAAGTCATGTGACAAAGAGGGCAGCAACATGGTAGATTCATCTGTTAGTGACCATACTAAAGCGGGTAAATTAAAATCACCTACAACTATGAGCATGTCTTGACTGGAAACTAAAGAGGAGACAAACTGAATTGCCTCTAAATGATTTAAATATACCACCATGTCTGACAATGGTGGAATATAGGAACAAGTAATAAAAGCATTAAAAGATTTAAAATTTACTTTAACACCGACAAACTCAATCTCCTGGGTACTAGAAAATTGAATCATTTCAGATGATAAAGCAGCATCAACAGCTATTAGAACGCCACCACCTATGCGAGAAATCCGGTCACGTCTGAATATAGAAAAGTTTGTGGAAAACACCGATGCATCAGCAATATCAGGTTTTAGCCACGTCTCTGTAAAAGCTAGAATGTTATGCTCAAAAGAAAGACTATCTACATAGAGATTAGGAAGTTTGGATTTCAGTCCTCTAACGTTCTGGTAACCCAGGTTAAGGGACGAAGCTAGTTTTTTGACACACCAGCAGATGCTGATGTGGCAGGAATAGTATTAGTTGTTGTTGTTGGCAAGCGAATCGGTTGCCGATTTTTCTTTTTTACAGTATATTCCTTAACTATTATATGTTTCGGCCAAAAATCTTCTCGACATATAGTGTCGAAGATATTGGCAGAAACACTAATTTTAAAGGACGAAATGTCCCGAGAATAAGAAAATTTAAACTTCTCCACCGCAATATTCGAGACGTTAACTTTCTTCCGAATATAGGCTATTACATCATCAGATGTGACAACAGGGTCTAGCCTAGAAACAAATATATGTTTCTTTGGTGGTATGCCAACGAGAGGCCGCGGTCCCGAAGCAACAGCCGTAGCAGTAACGTTGGACAAGTCACCCACTGCAGCAGTCAACTTGATTACGGGGCCCTCAATACTTTTGGAACTATCGGCAATTTCCATTGGAATGGGTAATTGCCCGGACACATCGGACACTACAATAGGCATCGTTTTTAAGAGATCCGGTCGGGGACGATAAGAGAGCTGGCGGATCTACAGATACTGAAACACCCCAAGGACTGGTCCTTTTACGTTTCGGAGACTCATTCATAAGCGATAAACTCCTGAACTGAGTCTCCACCGCATTAAACTCCACTTGGAGTTTATTAAAACCTGCCCTTAAAGCAGGGGTAGGCACAAAGAGAGCCATCTCAAACTGTCAATGTATGCGTGCGCTTGCTTGTGTGCGTAAGCTGCTTTACACTGCGCAAATCGTATGTGAAGAAAAGAATAAAAATTAAAAAAAAATAAAATTAAGGGCCTTGGAATCCTTTCCCCTAAAATTCATAAAAAAAAAAGCAAATTTTTTTATCGGCTTTTAAACATATTTTTTATACTATATATGCGCGCACATATATATATTATATTTATAATAGAATATGGGTGTTTTTTTTTCTATTAGAAAAAAAAAAAAAATAATAAAAAAATATTTAAAAATTTAAAATAGAAAAAAAAAAAGGAAAATTTTTTTTTTGCGGGGGAACAAAAAAAAAAAAAAAAAACTTAAAAAAAAAGACACAGATATGGGTTTTCTTTCACCTTATTATAAAAAAATAAAAAAAATAATTTAATATTTTTATAATAGCTATTTTATATATTAAAAAATTAATTTCCTAAATATTATATTAATATTAGATAAATAGTATTACTTTTTATTTTATACCTTAAGGAAAAAATATATATTTTTACGCTCTCGGCGTCCTATCTCTGACTTAAATTCACTCCAATCCGCTCATATTTGTTTCTTACTGAATTTATTCGGCTCAACATTGATTTTTTCCTTGATTTACTTATACAAGTTAAGACCAGATATGCTTCACCATCACAATCACACTCACACCACACCCATAGAGAACATTCAAGAGTTATCATAATGAGCACCGACGTAATGAGCATCAACATAATGAGCATCGGCATGATCATAGAAGGCAACGCCAAGAATGTCACCCGATAACCTTGCAACACACAATCATCTTCACACAATCGCCAGACTAAACATTCCTAGGGTAATGGTGTCAAATTCGGTACATCAGACAGCAAGCCGCCCAATCCCATAAATCAATTCGGCAATAAGCATCATGTTCGGTGCACCAGCCGTCACGTCGCCCAAATCAATTTCATGATAAACAGATCCCACGCTCGCGTTGGACCCTTGGACTCAACAAGCGCCGCTGTCACCATCGACGCCCGAAAGCAGAGGCTTCATTCAAACATAATCGATCTACACAATTCAGTCTTTAATCCTAGTACAAACTTGTCACTTCGTTAGAGCTCCGCGATCTTAGTTCAGTCTAGTAGTCACAAAGTCTTCCAGTAAAAAAAGATAGATTTATAAATGTGCACTCAATAAAGAATAAACTCAAATAAAACTTTATTTTTTTATGCGACTAACTAAGATTGTGTTTAATTGGCGCCCGAGCAGGGACCCCGCGTTTAAAAGTTGATCAAGTGAAGTAAAACGGCAATTGTGATAAGTGTTAATCAAAGTAAACGCAAATAAATACGCCTTTAGAACGATAACCGAAATATACGCAGTGCCAACAAAACTTCGCTGAGGTCAGACGGGGTTATAATAAAAACTGATCGCTGCATCCCTCTAGTATCCGTTCGGAGGGAAATCGGTACAAAAGTGTCTGGAACTGGAGCGTTAGTACCCAACGAGGGAAAAGCGAGGACCCCAACCGACCAACCGATACAAGCACCGAAATGGAATTATTTTTAATGTAAGTTAAGTCGAAAATAAGAAAAACTAAAAGAAGAAAAGAAAGAAATAATATTTAAGAGAAAAATCAAAAACAGAAACGAATTAATATCTTAAGGAACAAAAATTTTTTTTTAAATAAGAGACGAATTATATCCTAATCATTTTTCAAATAAGAAACGAAGAAAAACTAACTAACATTTACAATAACTACCTCTACTAACAAAATTTTTAAACCAAAAGCCATTTCCATCCAAAATTTTTCTCTAAACGGTATCGCGTCGCGAACAAATTTTCTTGTCTTTCGAATAATTATTCGACGCGTAGTGCAAACGTTTGTTTTTTGAAGTGAATTAATCCCCTTTGAAATCGAAAATGCCTGAAAACGACAGTTGGGTAAAAGCCGCAGTCCTTCAGCCAGGAGGTCGCCCTACGACAGAGTCGCAGAGTGCGTCAACCTCAGCCGCCGCGAACAGAAGTATAGAGGCTATATCCATACAAGGGTTAGATGCAGCCATTGATAGTCTTTTAACAGCTAGAATGGGGTCTTATATCGAACAAATAAAACTGGCCCAGCCAGTAACCTCAGAATACAGAGACTTAACTCTAAATTTACAAGACAATTGGAATGAGGTAGATAAAGTTCCAGACCTAGTGAAAGGCCTCAAAGAATTCTCTGGTAATCCAGCAGAATTTACAACTTGGTTCTCTTCAACCTCGCGTGTAATGGATGCCTTTGCCCTTTCCTTGCAAGGTACGCCAAAATATTTCGCGATTTTACTAACGGTCAGAGACAAAATCACAGGGCATGCGAACATAGTATTAAAGGTGAATGATACCGCGTTACATTGGGAGGCAATCTCAAAATGCCTTCTAGAAGAATATTCAGACGGACGAGATTTGGGCACACTAGAATATCAATTGTTCTCCATGAGTCAGAGGAATAGCACAATCCATGAGTTTTACCTTGCAGTGAACCATCAGATGTCCTAATTATTAGCCAAATGAAAAACATGGGACACGGTCCTGAGGTCATGGCAGTCTTGTCGAAACAGATAAGGGACGGAGCCCTAGACACATTTATTAGGGGCCTGAACGGTGATTTATCAGATAGAATAAGTCTAGCGCAACCACTTAACTTGAAACATGCGTTGCAGATGATAGAAGACTTAACCAATAAGCACACTAAAAACTCGATTGGCTCAGGTTATCAACACCCTCGTCCAAATCTAACACACAAGACAGGACAATACACCAGAATTAACGCCCCTCCACAGTGGTCATACCCTCCAGTACTTCCCCCGAAACCACATAACAACATAAATTGGTACAACCCCAGACAGATTCAAAACACTTTCACACCTCAAAATAATTTCCCACAGAACCATGGTATTCCCCAAAATATCCCTTTCCGTAACAGTAACCAAACCTTCTTTAACGCACCACCTAGACCTCTCGCCCCAAAGCCTCAACCCAAGCCTACACCAATGGATGTAGACGGTTCCATAATGACCAAAAACGTGAACTACATGAATAGGCCAAACATAACTCCTACGCAACCAGTTTTATTAAAGAGAGTAAATCCGTTTAATACGAATTTCCCAAACAAAGTCCAAAGACAGTTCCACATCGGAGCCGAGGTACAAGAAGGGCAATACAGTGCCCCACCACCAGAAGACTTTCAAGTCAATGTAACCGAAGCCCAGTTGTCCGAGTACCAAGAACAGGAAGACTATTTTCAAATAGTCCCATACTCACAATTTTCGGAGTATGAACAACAACAAGAGTACTCTACCACTCAAGGTGGTATGTCCGAATTAAGTCCGCAAGATAGAGAGACACCACAACCTACAGTACAGGATCCTTACCCACAAATTGAAGACACAGTTAATTTTTTAGGATGAAGTGTTCCTCTTTGCCGTACTTTGTAGTCCGGGACAAAGACGGAACAGTATACAATTTTTTAATAGATACCGGTTCAAACAAAAACTATATCCAACCCGAAATAGCCAAAAACATAAAGCCAAATGAGCGTAAATTCTACGCGAATACTGTAAGTGGACGCATCCTGATTACGGAGCATGTCCACCTGGGTCTCTTCAATGAACCTAACAAACCCATAATTTTTTTTCTACTCCCAAATTTAAAATCATTTCATGGAATCCTAGGCAACGACACATTAAAAGAATTAAATGCCATTATAGATGTAGGAAAAGATTTGTTACAAGTCAACAACTCTCATGTTGTTAAAGTGAGACAGATGCGAGCTCAGCAGGTCCACACGATCAACTCAGATCAATTATCGGGTAATCAAAAGTTAAAAGTTAGAAGCACTTCAAGAGGAATACAAATCTTTATTTGCAAGTCCGGATATGAGGTTGACTTATGCTACCAATGTCCAAGGTGAAATTCGAACATCGTCAGACACTCCAGTCTACTCAAAACATTACCCGTACCCAGCCTCTTTGAAAGAAGTAGTAGAAGAGCAAATTCAAGAACTATTAAAAGATGGTATAATACGACCCTCACGGTCGCCCTATGGCTCTCCTGTATGGATTTCGCCAAAAAAAGCGACAGTTCGGGAAAAAAGAAATATAGGATGGTCATAGATTACAGAAAATTAAATTCAGTCACCATCTCGGATAAATACCCTATCCCAGAAATTGGAGAAATGATTGCTCAATTGGGCAACAATAAATACTTCTCCGTCCTTGACTTAAAGAGCGGATTTCATCAGATCCCTTTAAAAGAATCCGACATCGAAAAATCAGCATTTTTTATAAACGGAGGAAAATATGAGTTCACCAGACTCCCTTTCGGGTTAAAAAATTCCCCAGCTATATTCCAAAGAGCCCTCGACGATATCTTAAGAAAACATATAGGGAAAATATGCTATGTTTACATCGACGACATTATAATATTCAGCAAAACAGAGGAAGAACATTTTAGCCATCTGGCCGAGGTATTCTCTACCTTAGCAGAAGCAAATATGAAAGTGCAAGTCGACAAGTGTAAATTTTTAAAACATAGCGTTGATTTCCTAGGAGTGGTAATATCAAGCGAAGGTGTCAAAACCAACCCAGAAAAAGTACAGGCCATAAAAAATTTCCCTACACCAAAAAATTTGAAGCAACTAAGATCCTTCTTGGGTTTAGCTAGTTATTATAGGCGGTTCATTAAGGATTTCGCAAAGCTAGCAAGACCTCTCACAAATCTGCTACGTGGTGAGCACGGGAGAACGAAAAAGAATGTCTCCAACAAAATCGAAATTCGTTTTGGCAAGGAAGAGTTGGACTCTTTCACAAAAGTTAAGAATGCACTAGTTTCACAGGATGTATTACTAGCATACCCCGATTTCAATAAAGAATTTCATCTGACCACAGATGCCTCAAATATAGCGATAGGTGCCTCACTAGAACAAAATGGCAGACCAATCACATTCATATCAAGAGCATTATCTAAGACAGAGGAAAATTACGCAACGAATGAAAGGGGAAATGCTGGCCATAGTATGGGCCTTAGAAAAATTGAGGATGTACCTTTATGGGAAATCAAAAGTGATCATTTATACAGACCATCAACCACTTACCTATGCGCTTAGTCCTAAAAATAACAACACGAAGCTGAAAAAATGGAAGAGTTACCTAGAAGAATACAACTACGAGTTGAAGTATAAACCGGGTAGCTCCAATGTAGTAGCAGACGCACTTTCGAGAAATCCTACCAGCATAAATGCCAGTAGTACGTCAGCAGCTACTATGCATAGTGACGAAAGCTCAGGGCATGAACTAATACCGACTATGGACATCCCTATCAATGTATTTAAGAACCAGTTAATACTCCTCACAGGCGAAAACGAAAACACGACATTCGAGTTACCATTTCCCACCTATCACAGACATACGGTAGTTCGAAGAAACTATTCAGAAAGTGATCTCGTAGAAATCCTAAAAGCAAAATTAGATCCTAGGATAGTGAATGGTATTTTCACTTCAGAAAGTATCATGGGAAAAATTCAGCTGATATTTCCAGAACATTTTAGGAATTATAAAGCTAGGTTTACGCAGATCCAAACTACAGATGTCCATGAGAATAGTGAGCAGCAGGAAATCATAACCTAAAGAACATACTAGAGCCCATAGAAACGCAATAGAAAACAAAAAGCAAATTTTATCTAAAGTTTTTTTTCCAGGAATGAGGAAAAAAAATAGAAGCAATAGGAAAAGCATGCCAAACATGCAAACTTTCTAAATACCAAAGACACCCCCCCAAACCAAGAGATTCAATCAACACCCATACCAAGTTATCCAGGAGACATAATCCACATAGATCTTTACTCGACTCAAAACAAAACCATCTTAACGGCAATAGACAAATTTTCAAAATACGCACAAATAAAGTTAGTGAATTCAAAAGCAGCGGAACATTTAAAGGTACTACTACACTACGCGAGTTATTGGTAGCCTTTGGAGCGACTAAAACAGTAGTAATGGACAATGAAAAGTCGTTGAATTCCGCTTCGATAAAATTTCTTTTGAACGATCAATTGGGTATAAATGTACACACAACCCCACCGTATACTTCATCTAGCAATGGTCAGGTAGAAAGATTCCATTCCACATTCACGGAATTAATGAGATGCCTAAAGGTTGAGCATCCGGAATTAGAATTTGAAGACCTAATATTCAGAGCAGTAGACGAATACAATAAAACGATCCACAGTACAACTAACAAAAAACCGATAGAAACTTTCTTTGCATTAGACTTGACACACTCTCCGGAAAAACTAGCACTAGAAAGAGAAAAAACTTCAAAGAGAATTTCAGACAAACTACTTGCAGACTTACAATACCATAACAAGAACAAAGAACCCATAAAAATTTATGACCCAGGAGAAACAATTTATGTCAAAATCAATAAGAGATTGGGTTCCAAGCTAACACCAAGATATAAAAAGGAAACAGTAGCTGAAGATTTGAATACAAAGATTAAAACAATGTCAGGCAGGATAGTACATAAGAACCAGCTGAAATACTGACCAATATCCATCTTCGACAGGTTAATATTGATACCAGTCTGTTGGGGACATACGACTATCCTGGATTACTCAAAATCAAGAGTAGTAATGCTGGAAACTGGGATGGCAGCGAGGCAGAACGGCACGTTCAAAATTATACACGTTGTAGAAGTAGAAAAATATGAACAGGCATTGTCGGTGTTAAAGGAGGTTGTACGAAATTCAACTAAAACAAACCCGTATTACCCTTTCCTTATTTACGAAATAACCCGAATCGAAAATGAAATTAAAAGATTAAAGCCTATAAAGTTCAGAGCTAAACGCTCTCTTGACATACTTGGAACAGCGTGGAAGTGGCTTGCGGGTACCCCAGATCACCAGGACCACAAAATTGTAATTGACAAAATTAATGAACAGCTTAAGAATAATAACAAACAAGTAATAATCAATAAACTAGTAGAAAATAAGATAAACGATTTGATTAAAATAACTAACACTTTATTATTACAAAAAAGCAAACCGGAAACAGATGAAAATATCAAAGAAGCTAACTTCGGCAATGCCGAAGTTTATATACCCTTGCAGTCCTTGGCAATAATTTTTTTACATTTTGAAATTTCTTTCCTTGCAACTCAATTCATCAACACACAAACAAAACATTCAAATTATTTCTCTTTTTACTACAAATTTTTAAGCAAGGCACAACACGCATACACATACATACATACGTGTAGCGCTACGTCTGTGTGTGCGTATGCATGTGCTCTGTTTGATTTGCTGATGACGTAGAACCGATTTGAATTGACTGTAACTTGTGTTCTATTTATCCGATCAAACTCAAATTTTGGGATCTGAGATTTTATATCAAATTCTATTATATTGGTAAATTTCATGGCGATACTTCAATTTTTGCAAAAAATGTTGTTCTAGAGCTATATGATATAGTAGTCCGATCCTGACAATTTTCATACTCTATTATCTCCCGGCTAAAAGTAGCTCAAATATGAAATTTCATTCCGATAGCTCTTAAGATGCCAGCGTGAAGTTGATTTGCACGGACGGACGGACGGACGGACGGACGGACGGACGGACAGACGGACATGGCTATATCGACTCAGCTTCTCATGCTGATCAAGAATATATATACTTTATGTGGTCGGAAACGTCTCCTTCTGTGCGTTACAATCATCTGACCAATTTTATAATACCCTCTGCAAGGGTATAAAAATAAAGGAAATAGAAGTAACAAAATTTAAACTGAGTCTCTTAAGAGAAGAAATTACAAATATCATTTACGCAATAGATTGGGCTAAAGCCAACACAATAAATTCTTTGATCTTATCACCAGCAGAAATAAATATTATAGAAACATATGCTGAAGAAAGCCTAACATTTGTAAATATCGAAGAGCTCATAGAATTTGCCGAAGTAAGTGTTGCCTCGGATGGCAGAGCTCTCCTTTATATTGTCAGCATACCTAGGGTGATCAAAGAACAATGTAAAAAAATCATGGCATTACCCATTAAATTTGGAAAAACAATCGAAAAAATAGATTATAATCACATATTAAAATGTAATAAACAATATTTCGGTTTAGCTAATAAGAACAAATGTAAGAACCAAAACAACAAAATATTATGTAAACTGGAAGATTTGATTGACTTAAAAAATAGCAAATGCATAGGAGCGTATTTTCACAGGAAAAAACCAACTTGCCAAACAACTAACAATCAACATGTGAAATCACACTCGGAGGTAGCTCCTTGCACGATCTTGCTAAACCCATTCGAGGGTATCATCAACGTCGATGGAGAAAACCTTACTTTGGACGGAACTTTTATAATCCAATCGCAGAATGAAACAATCAACATAGATGATTCGTGGTACATCATGAAGACAAAGCGTGAAGTAGAAGTCCAACCCCATTACTTCAACTATTATCGGACAAACAGCACCAAGGCGAAACCCTATCTCCGGAGATGATCAAGGAACTGCACTTGAACAACACGAACAGCCTAGAAAAATCCAGACTGACAATGTCATAATTTCATCATCCTATTGGATTGTCATAGCAATGTTAGCGATCACAGCAATTACATACTGGGTGATCAAGAAGAAATGCAACCACAGGCCAGAAGATAACAGTCCACCAATAGTAATGCCGGTTACACCCGTACAATATGTGGTAGCGACCGAGGACGTCCGCACTTAAGAGGGGAGGAGTTAAGACCAGATATGCTTCACCATCACAATCACACTCACACCACACCGCTGTCACCATCGACGCCCGAAAGCAGAGGCTTCATTCAAACATAATCGATCTACACAATTCAGTCTTTAATCCTAGTTGAAACTTGTCACTTTGGTTGGCTCCGCGATCTTAGTTCAGTCTAGTAGTCACAAAGTCTTCCAAAAAAAAAGATAGATTTATAAATGTGCACTCAATAAACAATAACTCAAATAAAACTTTATTTTTTTATGCGACTAACTAAGATTGTGTTTAATTTACATACGCCCAAATTTTTACTCAATTCACCTCACTGAACGAAAATCAGCGTTGAATGAAAATCAGCTCATGATGCCGAAGTCACTGAACTCGTTTAGATGCATTACCGTTATGTTTTTGTTTCTTTTTATACCATACACCCATAGGGTGAAATGGTATATTAAAGTCGCCAAAATGTATGTAACAGGCAGAAGGAAGCTTTTCCGACCCCATAAAGTATATATATTCTTGATCAGTATCAACAGCCGAGTCGACATAGACATGTCCGTCCGTCCGTCCGTCCGTCCGTCCGTCTGTCCGTATGAACACGTAGATCTCAGAGACTATAAGAGCTAGAGTCACCAAATTTGGTACGTAGACTCGTGTATTACCTACGGTGGTCAAGTTTATTTCAAATTTTTGCCACGCCCCCTCCGCCCACGAAATTTAAACAAAATTGATTTTCTTAAAGACTACAATAGCTAAAGACATAAAATTTAGTATGATTAATCCTTTAGTAAGCGCGCACAAATTTGTTGCAAAAAAAATTTGCCACGCCCCCTCCGCCCACGAAATTTAAACAAATTTGATTTTCTTAAAGACTATAATAGCTAGAGACACCAAATTTTGTATGTGTATTTGTTTAATAAATGCGCATATATTGTATATGCAACGATTTTGCCACGCCCCTTTCCGCCCCCGTAATTTGGGAAAACTCGATTATCTCACGTAATTTTCTACCTTTTGTAATCAATATTGGCACACTTGAATTTGATACTAATACCCAGCAAAACACCAAATTTGATCAAAATCGGACAAAAAACAACCAAGTTATGCATATAAACGTTTTTCCATAAGGCCGTAGTTGGCCGTTGGCTGGTGGGGGCGCTAGGGTGGTCGTATACTTGAGTGAGGGAGATTATAAGATATGCTTGTAATAAAAAGCATGTGAAAATGCATTGGTTTAATAAATTTGAAATATTTGTTTTACTGGTGTATGGTATACCTAAGTCGGCGAGACGACTTACTTACTTCATTGTATTTGAGAATGCTTGCGATTGTAGGTTGCAATGAGCACAATTAGGTTAATTTTGTCATTTCGTCGCTATGGAGCAGGCTATGCTAGAAAAAATACGAACAAATATCTACACATTGGAGACCCGACATAAGGGAAGAAGCTTGTTGTGGAATATTTTAGCAGAGATTATGAAGGAGGATGGCACTGTTTTACATGGATTTTTGTACTGTCGATCGTGCAGTAATATTTTAAAATATTCGGCAAAACAGTCTAATTTAACGCGACATAAATGCTGCGACTCGCTAAAAAGAATGCAAAGTGTTAAAAACTGTAACGGCGGAGGGAAAAAAACCCGGTTCCGGATGCTTGTGTGGCATGGGTTACTGAAGATTGCCAACCCTTTTCAGCAATCAATGGACTTGGATTCAAAAAACTTGCAAGATTTTTAACTCATATTGGTGCAAACTATGGAGAACATGTGGACATTGAAGACATGCTGCCTGATGCAACAACGGTATCTCGAACAACGCACAAAATCGCGGACGAAAAAAAAAATCAAATAAAAGATGAATTAGCCTACATTGTGCAGAACGGTGGAGCAACTGCTACTATTGATTTGTGGTCCGACAACTAGGACTTTTTAGGAGTGACTTTACACTTCCAAAAAGAACAACAACTTTTGGAATTAATTTTGGGCCTAAAATCCATGGATATCCAACGCTCAACGCCTGCAAACATTTTGAGCAAGTTACACACACTGTTCGGCGAGTTCGGCAGTAATACTTTGGAGAAAATAAAATTTGTAACTGACAGATGCACTAATATTATAAAAGCCTTGGAAGGAAACGTTCGATTAAACTGCAGCAGTCATTTGCTAGCAAATGTCCTGGAACGTGCTTTTAATGATTCGTTTGAGGTAGCCGAACTTGTAGAAGCATGCAAAAAAATTGTTCGCTATTTTAAAAAAGCAAACTTGCAACATCAGCTAAAAACTTCGTTGAAAAACGATTGCCCGACACGATGGAACTCAAACTTTGCAATGTTTAAGTCCATTATGGATAATTGGTATAATATTAGCGAAATTCTAAAAGAGAAGCAAGAAACCAAATTCATGTTGCTTATAAATATATCAACGCTTCAGCAATTAGTTGAATTAAGCAGTGATTTCGAAGTTATATTTAAAAAGCTGCAACTTTGCAGTTCCCCATCACTATGCTACGTAGTGCCATCAATTAACAAAATGCGGCTTCTATGTGAACCAAAAGCGACAGATGTATCTCCTATATTGGCCTTAAAAGAAAAAAATAATTAATAATGTTGAAGAAATTTGGGTCCCAAATATCGATCTATGGCATAAAGCAGCATTTTTTTTATTTCCGCCTGCTTTAAACATGTAATCAATTGATCAAAACGATATTAAGCAATTTTGCATTTCAAAAATTAACGTCTCTGATATATATCCATCAGGCTCATCTTCTGTTCCGGCAAGTCCATGTACGCCAATTTCAGATAGCGTTTCACAATTTTCATTTGACAGCTGTGGTTCCAGTTGACTCGCTTAATTCAACAAACACCCCACATAATAAAGATAAAGATGTCCATTTTTTTTCCCCCAACTTTTTAAATCGTCCACATTAAATACGTTGAAAACAACTACAGATGAAATGGAAAGCTACTGTAGGGAATCTGTGAAAATAAGTAATGACTTTAATGTGCTAGAATGGTAAAAAACTAATGAAAAAAGTATCCAAAACTTTCCAGTTTTGCTCTAAAAGTTCATTCAATTCCGGCTAGTAGTGCAGCTGCAGAATGCGCATTTTCTTTGGCAGGAAATATTATAACTGACAAAAGAAATCGTCTTGGTCCAAAATCTGTGGACAGCTTGCTTTTTTTAAAATCTTACTTTAAAACATATAATAATAACAATGTACAATAGAAATAAGTATTATTATTAAGTATTATTAAGAATTCATATATGAAGTCAAAATGTGTTCCTTTTTTATTTTATTTTTATATTTATGCATTAAGTATTAATAGGAATTCACTTATGAAGTCAAAATGTGTTCCTTTTTATACCCTTGCAGAGGGTATTATAAAATTGGTCAGATGTTTGTAACGCACAAAAGGAGACGTTTCCGACCACATAAAGTATATATATTCTTGATCAGCATGAGAAGCTGAGTCGATATAGCCATGTCCGTCTGTCCGTCCGTCCGTCCGTCCGTCCGTCTGTGCAAATCAACTTCACGCTGGCATCTTAAGAGCTATCGGAATGAAATTTCATATTTGAGCTACTTTTAGCCGGGAGATGATAAAGTATGAAATTTGTCAGGATCGGGCCACTATATCATATAGTTCTAGAACAAACATTTTTGCAAAAATTGGAGTATCCCCATGAAATTTACCAATATGATAGTATTTGACATAAATTGACAGATCCCAAAATTTGAGTTTGATCGGATAAATAGAACACAAGTTACAGTCAATTCAAATCGGTTCTACGTCATCAGCAAATCAAACAGAGCACATGCATACGCACACACAGACGTAGCGCTACACGTATGTATGTATGTGTATGCGTGTTGTGCCTTGCTTAAAAATTTGTAGTAAAGAGAGAAATAATTTGAATGTTTTGTTTGTGTGTTGATGAATTGAGTTGCAAGGAAAGAAATTTCAAAATGTAAAAAAATTATTGCCAAGGACTGCAAGGGTATATAAACTTCGGCATTGCCGAAGTTATCTTCTTTGATATTTTTTCAATAAAATTAATATTTTATTAATTAATCAGAATCAGAGCTGGAGTCTGTTTCTTCAATTATTTCTAAAAGAAGAGCTTTTACCTCCTTATCTAAAATCGGATATTTTTTTATGAATTGTGTTGAGCTTCTACATAAACTACTTATTATTTATCTTACTTTAAAACATATAATAATAACAATGTACAATAGAAATAAGTATTATTATTAAGTATTATTAAGAATTCATATATGAAGTCAAAATGTGTTCCTTTTTTATTTTATTTTTATATTTATGCATTAAGTATTAATAGGAATTCACTTATGAAGTCAAAATGTGTTCCTTTTTATACCCTTGCAGAGGGTATTATAAAATTGGTCAGATGTTTGTAACGCACAGAAGGAGACGTTTCCGACCACATAAAGTATATATATTCTTGATCAGCATGAGAAGCTGAGTCGATATAGCCATGTCCGTCTGTCCGTCCGTCCGTCCGTCCGTCCGTCCGTCCGTCCGTCTGTGCAAATCAACTTCACGCTGGCATCTTAAGAGCTATCGGAATGAAATTTCATATTTGAGCTACTTTTAGCCGGGAGATAATAGAGTATGAAAATTGTCAGCATCGGACTACTATATCATATAGCTCTAGAACAAAATTTTTTGCAAAAATTGGAGTATCGCCATGAAATTTACCAATATAATAGAATTTGATATAAAATCTCAGATCCCAAAATTTGAGTTTGATCGGATAAATAGAACACAAGTTACAGTCAATTCAAATCGGTTCTAAATCGTTCATCAGCAAATCAAACAGAGCACATGCATACGCACACACAGACGTAGCGCTACACGTATGTATGTATGTGTATGCGTGTTGTGCCTTGCTTAAAAATTTGTAGTAAAAAGAGAAATAATTTGAATGTTTTGTTTGTGTGTTGATGAATTGGGTTGCAAGGAAAGAAATTTCAAAATGTAAAAAAATTATTGCCAAGGACTGCAAGGGTATATAAACTTCGGCATTGCCGAAGTTAGCTTCTTTTGATATTTTTATGTTATTTTTATATACATATATGTAGTCCTATATATATATGTACATGAGTGTGAAATATTTTTTTTATTTTATTTCATTAATTTTGTAATTTTTTTTGTTAATTTTCTTTTCGTTGTCATTGAATATGAAAATATATGTATAATCTGTTGTGAAATTACGTTTTTTGATTTCCTTGACTTAGCACATGAACAAACTCATACGCGTTGATTTAAATCAATGTTGAGCCGAAACAACATACGCCCAAATGATCGGTAACACATTGACCATGAATAAACTCAGCAGTGAGTTCGTGTACATATGAATGATTCATCGGTTGAGCCGAATGGCACGATTATTCGGATAAGCCGAAATGTGTACCGAAGGCTGTGTATATACACAATTCGTATGCTCATCAGCATGAGCTGATTTTCACTCAACGCTGACTTTCGTTCAGGGAGTGGAATTGAGTCAGAATTTTACCGTATGAGTAAATCAAGAAAAAGTGAGTTTTGCAGATCTCTGGTATGTATGTATACGCATACAACCATGCTGCCTAGTGTCCTCAGCGCATGCTTTTTTCATACCATACAACCATAGGTTGAAATGGTATATTAAAGTCGCCAAAATGTATGTAACAGGCATAAAGTATATATATTCGTGATCAGGATCAACAACCGAGTCGATCTAGCCATATCCTTCCGTCCGTCCGCCTGTCCGTCTGCCCGTATGAACACGTAGATCTCAGAGACTATGAGAGCTAGAGTCACCAAATTCGGTATGTAGACTAGTGTATTACATACGGTGGTCAAGTTTATTTCAAATTTTTGCCACGCCCCCTCCGCCCTCGAAATTTAAACAAATTTGATTTTCTTAAAGACTATGATAGCTAAAGACATCAAATTTCGTAAGATGAATCCTTTAGTAAGCGCGCAGAAATTTGTTGCAAAAGAATTTTGCCACGCCCCCCTCCGTCACCGCTATTGAAACAAAACCGATTTTCTTAAAGACTATAATAGCTAGAGACATCAAATTTGGTATGTATATTTGCTTAATAAATGCGCATATTTTGTATATGCAAAGATTTTGCCATGCCTCTCTCCGCCCCCCGTAATTTGGAAAAACTCGATTATCTCCCGTAATTTTTTACCTTTTGTAATCAAATTTGGCACACTTGGATTTGATTTTAATACCCAGCAAAATACCAAATTCTATCAAAATCGAACTAAAAATAGCCAGTTATGCATATAAACGTTTTTTAGGTTGGCAGTTGGCTGGTGGGGGCGCTAGGGTGCTCGTAACCTTGCGTGAGCGAGATACTGAGATATGCTTTTAAAAAGCATGTAATCAGAATTTTTGGAAAAAAAACGTCAATGCATTTGTTATTACAAATTTGAAATATTTGTTTTACTGGTGTATGGTATACCTAAGGCGCCGAGACGACTTACTTACTTCATTTCTTTTTACTTTAAATTATATTCTGTATGTATGTATGTACATATGTACATACATATGTTTTTAGCTATGTACATACTCATTTACCTTTAAAACCTATGTGCGCAAACATATGTACATACATACATATGTACCCCATACATACATGTACATACATACATATGTATATCCACCCCTCCCCAATGTAGCGACCAATTTAGTGAGACTTCAAATCGAAATGTATTAACAAACTTCAGCTACACTTAAGAGACCCCCCTTAATTTGCAACCTACGCTCTTGTTCGTATGTACATATAAACATATGTATGTATGTACATATTTATATGTCTGTGCACACTTGGCCTTATTGTGTACATCATCTATGTACACTGCGCGTCATCAGCATAGCACACTTCTGTATTTAATAGTTTTCGCTAATTTATTTGAAAACTAAAAGAGTTAAAATTCCAAAACAATTTTGTAATTGCTCAAAAATTAATTGACAACCAAATTATACAAGAATTAATGTTTTTATACCCTTGCAAAAAGGGTATATTAATTTTGGTCAGAAGTGTGCAACGCATAGAACGAAGCATCTCAGACCATATAAAGTATATATATTCTTGATCAGCACGACGAGACGAGTTTAAATAGCCATGTCCAAAAACTGTACCAAAAAATGTACCATGTATAAAACTTTTCGACTTCTGCCTATTTTTTTGAGATTTCAGATATTGAAAGTTTTATGTCTTCATAGGCATCGATTTTAGTTTTCTCTTCAAGAGATAGGGATTTTCCTTTACACATATTAAAAAAAAAAGATCACTTGAGCAGCAAAAAAAATTGGTATTGAGAGATAACTGAAAACTAAACTGAATGTGCTGATAACCCAAAAATCAGCTGCACTTAAAAAAACCATATAACGGTAAATAGTATTCGCATGCTTTTTTCGCCAGTGACATTGCACAGAAGAAAGAAGAAGCTAACTTCGGCAATGTCGAAGTTTATACATATACCCTTGCAGTCCTTTGCAATAATTTTTTTACATTTTGAAATTTTTTTCCCTGCAACTCAATTTATCAACGCACAAACAAAACATTAAAATTATTTCTCTTTTTACTACAAATTTTGCTTCTTCTTCCATCATTCCCTAAGCAAAGCACAACACGTATACACATACAGTTCGTGTAGCGTTGCGTCTGTGTGTGTATGCATGTTCTCTGTTTGATTTGATGATGACGTAGTAGGCAGCAGCGCCACAGTGGACGATTTGGCTGATCTAGCGTAACTTAATTCATATGTGTTAGAATATTGGTGTTTTTTTTAACGAAACTACTTAAATTATTGATATTTAATATTAAATTAACAAATCCAAGTGAATAATATTGTATACATATTTTTGATATATTTATACCCTTGCAGAGGGTATTATAAAATTGGTCAGATGTTTGTAACGCACAGAAGGGGACGTTTCCGACCCCATAAAGTATATATATTCTTGATCAGCATGAGAAGCTGAGTCGATATAGCCATGTCCGTCTGTCCGTCCGTCCGTCCGTCCGTCCGTCCGTTCGTCTGTGCAAATCAACTTCACGCCAGCATCTTAAGAGCTATCGGAATGAAATTTCATATTTGAGCTACTTTTAGCCGGGAGATGATAAAGTATGAAATTTGTCAGGATCGGGCCACTATATCATATAGTTCTAGAACAAACATTTTTGCAAAAATTGGAGTATCCCCATGAAATTTACCAATATGATAGTATTTGACATAAGTTGACAGATCCCAAAATTTGAATCTGATCGGATAAATAGAACAGAAGTTACAGTCAACACAAATCGGTTCAAATGATGACCTAGTAGACAGCAAGCAGCGCTGCCGGCAGCAAACAGCGCTGCTTGCGTGTATGCGTGTTGTGCTTTGCTTAGGGAATGATGCAAGAAGAAAGAAAATTTATTATAAAAAGAGAAATAATTTGAATGTTTTGTTTGTGTATTGATGAATTCAGTTGCAGGGAAAGAAAATTCAAAATGTAAACAAATTATTGCCAAAGACTGCAAGGGTATATAATCTTTGGCATAGCCGAAGTTAGCTTCTTTGATATTTTTTTCAATAAAATTAATATTTTATTAATTAATCAGAATCAGAGCTGGATTCTGTTTCTTCAATTATTTCTAAAAGAAGAGCTTTTACCTCCTTATCTAAAATCGGATATTTTTTTATGAATTGTGTTGAGCTTCTACATAAACTACTTATTAAAGGATCCGAGGATATTAATAACGCATTCATTATGTCCTGCATTGAATTTGTTCTTGAGTTTTTGCGTGTATGCTTCAGTCGAAAGTTTCTAAAATCCTTATTTCTTGCTTCCAAGGCTTCTTCCGACATCATACCAATTGGAAGAGGTACAGCATTTATAATGTCGGCTCCATGAATTAATATTTTATGAACTGAGCTAGGCATATAAAACCAGGGATATTCCTTAATAAAAATCTTTGCCGTGTCCAAGGCAAACTCACGGAATCGGCTCATATGTATGGCATATCCTGATGCCATAGAACGTAACATGATTCCAAGATTTTTTATAAGGATTCTGTTTAAGAATAAACACAGTGTTCATCTGAGCTGGCTTCACCAAATCAGATGCACTAAAGAAAATACAATGCAACGGTACCTTTGTACCAAAACACTAACCTAGCATATGTCTAAAATTAGAATCAGCCACACACGAGGTGGGATAAAACATTTGTATTTTTAAAAACTAACCCAAAAGATCACAACGGCAGAATGTCAAGCGGCCGACGCCGTGCCCAAAATAATAATAAATTTTCAATCCCCAAATACGTGGGTGTGAGTCTAGAATAAGATCTTCTAAGAAAAATTGTTACCTCCTAGAGCCTAAGATAATCCTATATAAACTCCGTACTTTTGTTAATAAAATCAGTTCATATTTTGAATTCAACGAATGAAGACTGGGTTATTTTCTCTTCTCTCCGGGATTCCCTATTCATTTTGGTCCTTCGAAAAAAGGAACTCTGCAGTTTTCCTCCACCAGTGGTAAGAGACTCAGAGATTGAATCAGCTCCTTAAAGCCTGAATTCTTATGCAAGTGTAAATGCTAAGATCAGCTTAAGGTAGCAAAAATAAATTAACTCTTGTTCTCCCCTACCAGTGGTAAGAGACAGAGTATAATATAAAACAAAAATATCAAAGAAGATAACTTCGGCAATGCCGAAGTTTATATACCCTTGCAGTCCTTGGCAATAATTTTTTTACATTTTGAAATTTCTTTCCTTGCAACTCAATTCATCAACACACAAACAAAACATTCAAATTATTTCTCTCTTTACTACAAATTTTTAAGCAAGGCACAACACGCATACACATACATACATACGTGTAGCGCTACGTCTGTGTGTGCGTATGCATGTGCTCTGTTTGATTTGCTGATGACGTAGAACCGATTTGAATTGACTGTAACTTGTGTTCTATTTATCCGATCAAACTCAAATTTTGGGATCTGAGATTTTATATCAAATTCTATTATATTGGTAAATTTCATGGCGATACTCCAATTTTTGCAAAAATTTTTGTTCTAGAGCTATATGATATAGTAGTCCGATCCTGACAATTTTCATACTCTATTATCTCCCGGCTAAAAGTAGCTCAAATATGAAATTTCATTCTGATAGCTCTTAAGATGCCAGCGTGAAGTTGATTTGCACAGACGGACGGACGGACGGACGGACAGACGGACGGACGGACAGACGGACATGGCTATATCGACTCAGCTTCTCATGCTGATCAAGAATATATATACTTTATGTGGTCGGAAACGTCTCCTTCTGTGCGTTACAAACATCTGACCAATTTTATAATACCCTCTGCAAGGGTATAAAAAGCAATGTTGCTTAATAATTAAATATCAAAGAAGCTAACTTCGGCAATGCCGAAGTTTATATACCCTTGCAGTCCTTGGCAATAATTTTTTTACATTTTGAAATTTCTTTCCTTGCAACTCAATTCATCAACACACAAACAAAACATTCAAATTATTTCTCTTTTACTACAAATTTTTAAGCAAGGCACAACACGCATACACATACATACATACGTGTAGCGCTACGTCTGTGTGTGCGTATGCATGTGCTCTGTTTGATTTGCTGATGACGTAGAACCGATTTGAATTGACTGTAACTTGTGTTCTATTTATCCGATCAAACTCAAATTTTGGGATCTGAGATTTTATATCAAATTCTATTATATTGGTAAATTTCATGGCGATACTTCAATTTTTGCAAAAAATTTTGTTCTAGAGCTATATGATATAGTAGTCCGATCCTGACAATTTTCATACTCTATTATCTCCCGGCTAAAAGTAGCTCAAATATGAAATTTCATTCCGATAGCTCTTAAGATGCCAGCGTGAAGTTGATTTGCACAGACGGACGGACGGACGGACGGACGGACGGACGGACGGACAGACGGACATGGCTATATCGACTCAGCTTCTCATGCTGATCAAGAATATATATACTTTATGTGGTCGGAAACGTCTCCTTCTGTGCGTTACAAACATCTGACCAATTTTATAATACCCTCAGCAAGGGTATAAAAGTGCGTGCGTCCGATTTTAAAGACAGTTCGGCTAGTGGAGCAACTGTAGTAATATCGGCGGCGGGAGTTTTTGTGTGTGGCGTATTCGAAGCCCTAATATCGAAAAAAAAAGTTAAAAGTGTATATGTAGTTGCAAGTCAGCAACTACAAACAGCAGCAGAGCAACAAGATAGTTGCAAAGAAGAGGCTGCTAATTCGACAAATTCTGGTGCGATGACCGGCACCGGTACCGCCTGAGCCCATAGACCCTGGACAACAGCAGCTGAGCAACGACACAGCCAAAAAAAAAAAAAAACACATACCGGAAAAGACGGGTCCCAAGGACTGCCCTGGACCATTTGACCCACCTTATTGCGAATACGTCTGTGCGAAGACCAGCACCGGCACCGTCTAGCGCGACAAGCTAGACCCCGGAACAAAGAGATCGGAAAAACCAGCATCGGCGCCCCATCAGCCTGTGCGAAGACCAGCACCGGCAACTTGAAAGCTGCTCAACGTCTGGACCGATAGCGCTACAAAGAGCGCCCACCAAAATAAACAACTATGCGCTGCGTCGCACATTTTTTTTAATGCACTGCGATGCATATTTTTTTATACCCTTGCAGAGGGTATTATAAAATTGGTCAGATGTTTGTAACGCACAGAAGGGGACGTTTCCGACCCCATAAAGTATATATATTCTTGATCAGCATGAGAAGCTGAGTCGATATAGCCATGTCCGTCTGTCCGTCCGTCCGTCCGTCCGTCCGTCCGTCTGTGCAAATCAACTTCACGCCGGCATCTTAAGAGCTATCGGAATGAAATTTCATATTTGAGCTACTTTTAGCCGGGAGATGATAAAGTATGAAATTTGTCAGGATCGGGCCACTATATCATATAGTTCTAGAACAAACATTTTTGCAAAAATTGGAGTATCCCCATGAAATTTACCAATATGATAGTATTTGACATAAATTGACAGATCCCAAAATTATCTGATCGGATAAATAGAACAGAAGTTCAAGTCAACCCAAATCGGTTCAAATGATAACCTAGTAGAAAGCAAGAAGGCCGCTTCCTCCCCCACCAAACCACACGCATACACACACAAACACGCCCCGCCCCAAAAACTGTATGTGTATGTGTGGGTTTTTGCTTAGGGAATGATGCAAGAAGAAAGAAAATTTATTATAAAAAGAGAAATAATTTGAATGTTTTGTTTGTGTATTGATGAATTCAGTTGCAGGGAAAGAAAATTCAAAATGTAAAAAAATTATTGCCAAAGACTGCAAGGGTATATAAACTTTGGCATAGCCGAAGTTAGCTTCTTTGATATTTTTACCATAATTATAACTGTTCGTGGAGGGGCGGAAGGATCCAAATCAAATACAAGTAGTTGGCGGGTGCCAATTTCTTCGGGGTGGTGAGCGAGTGATGAATTAATAACGCGCGATAACTTCGGTTACAAAAACTTATGCTTTATTATTGAATATTCACAGGTCGCCCGACACACACGAAATGTTTCGGGTTAAAATATGTACAATTCGAGAGAAAGAAAGAGCACAATCAAAAAGAACGGGTGTTCGGGTTGAAAGTTCGTACTGGAGTGCAATGGCGGCGCCCATCAGAAAATCAAGTCACCCCTCCTGGTGTGACCGTAGACGCCGAGGATCAAAAAACCCTCCTCACTCCTCACTGCTCTTCGCCGCTCACTGCTGTTCACCCGGTGGCGTGAACATACCGCCCCCCTTGCAACATGTTGCAATTGCCACCATGGACATATGTAGGATGGGGGACGGCAGCGTCCTGGAGCGCCTAGATGCCGCAGGAGCCGGAGATGACCCAACCGAACACGGTGCTCTGGGCTGCGGGAATACCGCTATGACCGGGCACACAGCCTGGTTGGATGACCTCAGGATAGAGGTCTGCCCCGAGCACTACGGATACCGACGCCGGCCGATGGAAGTTGGGGTCGGCCAGGATCAGGGTGGCGAATTTCTCCCGGACCGGTGCCGACACTTCCCGGATGGGAGTGCGGATGTGCAGGTCCTCTTCGACCCGGAAGATGACATTCCGCCGGAACGTATGGTCGGTCCTCGACTCGAGGACGGCCGTGCAGGCTTGGTCGACCCCGACTTTGGTCACAGCCAACCCCAGGGACCGGGCAAATGACGAATTGATGCGGCTCCCAGCCGCGCATGCGTCGAGGAGGACGCGGGTCTCGAAAGATTTCGAGCCATTGCCCAACCGGAGGACCGCTGTTGGCATGATGGTCGTCGTCCTGGCTTGGAGCAGAGAGGAGAGGGAGATCTCGGGTGCGCCTTCCGGAGAAGCGGAGCGGTCGGACGAGGACCGGGAACGGGATGGTGATGCTGGTGCAGCACGTCTGGAGGAGGATGACTGGCTGCGACGCTGGGCTCCAGAGCGTTGTCTCGGCGGTTGGTCGGCCATATGGAGCAACGTATGGTGCCTTTGCCCACATCGTCGGCAGCCGTGGCGAGTCCGACACGCGTCGGATGAGTGCTCGTGCGCCAAGCAATTGGGGCAATACTTATTGATAAGCACCGCCCGGAGCCGCTTCTCCCCTCTGAGGTTCAGGAACCGCTGACACTGCCGGAGTGCATGAACCCCCCGGCAGACCCGGCACCGGTACACGTTCGTCCCGTGTGGAACCGAACGCTTGCTGCGGCGGTGCGGCAGACGCTTGGGGGCCATGTTGCTGTGGAGGTGCGAGTTGAATGAACTGTAACGAAAAAGATTACGTAGGGGGAGTGGATTAGTCGATGCACGGGAACGGACAACATGCACGGAGACGAGGACATTCGAACGGAACATAGAGGGATTGGACGTCACGATAGGTCTTTAGGCTCAGGACTCCTGTTGTCTGGCAACAAGATGAGCTTCGCTACGGGTCTTCGGATAGACCCACGCGCTGTTGTGACATCAGCCACTCGGACGAGGCCGTCTGCCCCGGGCAGAGTGCGCTCAATTCGCCCTAAGCGCCACTCATTGGAGGGGAGATTGTCTTCGGAGACGATCACGAGGTCGCCGGTTTGGAGACTACGAGCCGGTGATTTCCACTTATTACGCTTGTGGAGCTCCTTGAGGTATTCACTCTTCCAGCGGCGGCAGAAAGTCTGCTGGATTGCCTTTAGTCGCTGCCAGCGATTGATCAGCGACATAGGCTCGACCAGGATCTCCGGTTCCGCGATGGACACGAGCGGTCCTCCAATCAGGAAATGTCCAGGGCTTAGTGCCAGCAGATCCTCTGGGTCCTCGCTCATGGGAGAAATTGGCCTGGAATTTAGGCACGCTTCGATCCGACACAGGAGAGTGGATAGTTCCTCGAACGTGTACTTGACAGCCGAAGAGGACTTGTAAAACAAGGTCTTAAAACTTTTGACCCCGGCTTCCCATAGTCCTCCCATATGGGGGCGCGCTCGGCGGAATGAACTGCCAGGATAGAATGTGCTGGGGAAATGCCTTCATTATACCAAGCTTGGTGGCGTTCAGGAAATCTCTTTCGAGCGCCTTTGAGGCCCCTACGAAGGTTTTGCCATTGTCGGAGTAAATGCGCTGTGGGCATTGTCTTCGTGCGACAAACCGGGAGAAGGCTGCGAGAAATCGTTCCGTGGTGAGGTCGGAGGTCGCCTCGAGGTGGATCGCCTTCGTGCTGAAACACACAAAGACGCAGACATAACCCTTCGTAATGAGACACGCGCGCCCGGTGTAGTTCTTGATCTCGAACGGCCCTGCGAAGTCAATGCCCGTGTGGGTGAAGGGCCGGGAGTACGTGATGCGCTCTCGAGGGAGATCACCCATCATCTGAGTCTGCAGTCGTCGACGATGCACGATGCAGACTTTACACCCCTTGATGTGGGACTTCACTAGGTTCTTTATCCGTGGGATCCAGAACTTGGTGCGCAGATACCGCACCATCAGTTGATTGCCGCCATGCAACGTGATGCGGTGGGCGAATTCAACAAGCAGGCGCGTGAAATGAGTATTGTAGGGGAGGAGAATCGGGTGACGTTCATCGTACCGGAGGGACTCAGCGGCCCGTAGTCGTCCACAGGCGCGGAGTATCCCATGCTGGTCGAGGAAGGGGTTTAAGTTGAGTAGCGTGCTGGATGTCGGAAGGGGTCGCCCTTCACCCAGGGCCCGTATCTCCGCGATGTATTCTCGGCGCTGGGAGGTCCGGATCAAGGCGCGCTCAGCGGAGAGCAATTCCTCATTGATGAGGTGGGCTGTGGAAGGCGTCGACGTCCCTTTGGCGGCGAAGCGTAGGATGTACGCGGTGACTCGCAATGCTTTACCGTAGTCCGAGAACCGTTCGCTTATGTCATCGAGTAGGGTGGTCGCGGCGGTGTGGCACTGGACTCGTTGCTCCAGCTGGGTGTCTGGAAGTTCATTATGGAGAGTTGGCCAGTACTCGGGGTCCCTCTGGAGCCAGTCCGGCCCATGCCACCAAAGGCTACTGGCCGATAACTCGGCCGCGGAGGTTCCGCGGCTTGCCAGATCAGCAGGGTTGTCCTCGGAACGTACATGTGACCAGCTTTGGCCACCGGTGCTTTTGGAGATGCTGGATACCCGATTGGCCACGAAGGTGGACCAACTACATGGGGGTTTGTTGAGCCAGGCCAACACAATGGTGGAGTCGGTCCAAAACTGGGAGGTTGCAGGTGGGATCGGGAGTTCAGGAACGATCGACGCCCAGAGATCGGCTAGCAGAACCGCTCCGCACAACTCCAGCCGAGGCAGCGAGACTGTTTTGACTGGGGCCACGCGGGTCTTAGCCGTTAATAAATGGACGCTTACTTGATCGCGACACCGAACCCGCACGTATAGGGCTGCTCCATACGCTTTCTGGGATGCGTCACAGAAGCCATGAAGCTCCCACGAGAGCGTATCGCTGGTGTTCAGCCAACGGGGGATGCGGAGTTGACTGAGGCCTGGGTAATCCTGCAGGAATTCGTGCCATTGCTGCAGCAGGAGAGGTGGCAGGGCGTCATCCCAGCCCAGTTCGGTTAGCCAGATTTGCTGCATAAATATCTTCGCTCGGATAACAAATGGGGCTAGCCAGCCAGCGGGGTCGAAGAGTTTGGCGATATGGGACAGAACCTGCCTCTTGGAGATCGACTCCTGCAATGGTGGGTCCGCTACGGTGAAGAAAAAGACGTCCTCGGCGGCTTGCCAGCGGATTCCCAAGGTTTTTGCCGTGCTCGCGTCTTCCAGCTCGAGAAAGTCCTCTCGCAGCAGGTGCTCTCTCGGGATAGCTTGAAGTACTTCCTTCTTATTGGAAGTCCACTTCCGAAGCGGGAGGCCCGCAGATTGGAGGGCAGCTTGAAGCTCTCGTATGGCGAGACGGGCGTCGTCTTCAGTATGAGCGCCGGCAAGGACATCATCAACATACATGTAGTTCCGAAGGATTTCGCTCGCCTGAGGGTACATCGCTTGCACGTCTTGGGCTAGTTGTAAAAGAACTCGGATCGCCAAGAATGGCGCGCAGTTAACCCCAAACGTGACGGTTTGTAGCTCATAGTCTTGAATATTGCCGCAGCGATCCCGGTAGAGGATCCGCTGAAAGGGGGTATGCCTGGGGTCGACTCGGATTTGTCGATACATCTGTGTTATGTCAGCGTTGAAAACGAATTGAAAGAAACGCCATTTCAGTACCTGAAGCGTGAGATCGGCCTGAAGCGTAGGCCCGGTGTGCAAGACATCGTTAAGGCTGACGCCTCGTGTGGAGGGGCTTGACGCGTTAAATACCACGCGTACCTTGGTGGTGGTGCTATCGGGCTTAAACACCGCGTGATGGGGGAGATAGAAGTTTTTCCCATCTTGAGGCGGCGTCACCCGACTCATATGGCCCAATTCCTCGTATTCTTGAATTATGGCATCGTACTGCGTTTTTAGGACGGGATCCTTGAGAAGGCGTGCTTCATTCCGCAGGAATTGAGCTAGCGCGATCGGTCTTGAATGACCCAAATCGACGCTATTCGGACATTTGAACGGAAGGGACACAATATATCGGCCGTCCTTCCCTCTTCGGGTGGTCTCCTGAAAATTCCGCTCGCAGAATACATCATCCTCCTTTTCCGGCTTTGCAGGAAGGTCTTCCACCTCCCAAAACTTGGTGAGAAGTACATCAAGTTTTGCTTCTGGATTGACTCGCGTCCGTGCAGCGAAACCTAATCGAGTCACCGGAGTGTCAGGCATGATCGCTCCACACAGAACCCATCCAAAGATGGTTTCCAGTCCAACAAAATCACCCATATCCTTTTTGATCCGCTCTCCGAGGATGTGTGAAAACAGGTCTACGCCGATAATCATATCAATAGGCGCGGGCTTGTTGTAATACGGGTCAGCCAGGGGGCGATCGAGGGACTGCGTCGGAACCGTGTTAAGAAATGGAGCCGTCGGAATGGCCCCCGATAATTTGGATACGACCAGGGCGGAGACCTCAATCTTGTTCAGCCTGTCACACGGAGGAGACAGCATCAGCAGACACACCTTGTCGGCGCATCCTCCATCACTCTGGCCCATGCCAGTAACTGCGGCGTCTACTGGATAAAAGGGGGCTGGACCATGTTGAAGACACGTTCGGATAGGAAGGTTGAATCGGCTCCCGAGTCGATCAACGCCCGAATATGGTGTTCCACCCCGCGATGGTGCAGAGTGACAATCGCAGTGCCTAAAAGCCCTCTGCCTGGGGTAGATGCAAAATAGCTTTGAGCATTTGTGAGCTGATTGCCCGTGGACGGACGCTCTGTGGCACCGAATGGTGTGGCTTGCGCGGCGGACGGCGACACGTCACTAGGATGCAGCAGGGTGTGATGACGTTCCTTGCAGGTATGGCAATTATGCGCACTGGAGCAGCCCTTCACTTGATGACCGCGGGCAAAACAATTCAAACAGAGTCCCTGCTGTCTAATGGTTTCCACACGCCTCTGAACAGGCATGTCAAGAAAACTAGGGCAGAGTCGTATTGGGTGATTCTCCCGATGGCAAAGCTTGCAAGACGCTGGTTTGAGCTGAGCTTTCGCGGGAAACGCTTGAACCTTCATCGTCGCAGGGGATTTGCGGGGGCCACTGGGGATGGCTTGAACACTCGGAACCGACTTATGTTCTTCGGTGGCATCCAGGACACGATACCGATCGGTGAGAAATTGGTTCAAATCGTACCAAGTGGAGACGACAGTCTTATTTGGCACTGATTGTTCCCACAGGAGGATTGTGGCCTTCGGCAATTTGCTAGTGCATATGGCGATAAGTAAGACATCCCAATTCTCAGTGCTAACACCCGAACGCTCAAGAGCGGTAAGACCCCCTTGGAACGCAGTCTGCAGTTCTCGCAATGCTTTGCCCGATTCTAGCGCCACCGCGGGAATCTGAAGGAGTTGTCTGGCTTGAGTCATGACAAGCAGACGGCTATTTTCGTACCGTGCGGTGAGGTTCTCCCATGCAGCCTGGAAACCTTCATTTGTCAGGGGGGACTTCGCCACGATGGTTCTCGCTTCCCCACGAGTCTTGGCGTTCAAGTGATAGAGCTTCTCCACTTGAGACAAATACGGGTTGGCGATATAAATGGCAGCGAACAAATCGCGGAATGTGGGCCATGCTAGGCTGTCGCCATCAAATGTCTCCACCTCACACGGAGGAACTCTATGACCCGGAGGTCCCGACGGAGCGCTGGGCTGACGCCTAAGACTCGCCATCTCTGCCGAGAGCTGCTCGATGCGCTCTCCGAACAACGTCCCGCATCGCACATACGCCGCGTAAGCGGATTCGTGCTTCGCTTTGATGTGGCTTATGTTGGCTAGGCTGTCCTCGTCTGGTTGGGTCGACAAGGCCTTGTGACACCGGGAGTATTCCATCTCGACAGTTGACCAAAGGGATTTGAGCTGCTCTAAGTGCATTTTAATGGAAAATAAGGGCACTTCAGAAGTTAGAGCTTCACTCTCACGAGCTTCGAACAGAGTCAAAGCGTCGCACGCCAGAACGAAATCGGAGAGGGACATTCTGGATTGTTCTCTACGCTGTTGGGATACGGATCGGGTGACGGGAACGTCAGAACAGTGCGTCACAATAACGTGCGGAATCTGAGCCTCTATTGAAAGCTTGGAACGCCCTTTGTGTTCGCTGGCGTCTTTAGCCGAGACTATGCGCCCTTTAGGTAGGCTGGACGAAGACGGACGGGACCTTGGGGATTCGCTGAGGCTGCGAGCAGACGTGGACTTGCGGGGAATGTCCGTACGCTTCGCGATCACCGGAGTCTTCGGAGGCCGAACCTTCTCCGGAGTTACAGAGGGAGACGAAAGACTGTTAGACTTCGGCGTAGTCTTGGACGGCTCCGTGGACATACTCAGGGGACGTCCTTACCGACGAAGACCGCGCTGGTGCGCTTTTTGATTTCGGAAAGACAACGGAGAAAAAAAAAAAAGAGAAGTGGACTGTATGAGGGCGCAAGAATTTTCTCACTGTGCCCGCAGGATTGCGGGAGAATTCTCTTACGCGTGGCTTGGAAACGGAGCCCTTTTAATGGGGATATATGCGGAACAATGTACGAACGCACGAATGCAGATCGAAAATTACACGTAGCTACAGAGGAGTGATTACAACACAAGTTTAGCTGGATTCGTAAGTAACGATGGGAGTACGTATAAGACAAACACGCGAACGATGTATAGGCCAAAGAAAAAATATGTGTTTTTATATAAATCTGGGTCGGGATATATATATATGTGCGCAAAATACAGGCCGAAAAAAATTATATATACAATTTGTAAATAGGGACGGATATATAAATATGGGCCCGATAGTGCTGGAAAAAATATATATGTATTTATTTATAAATATGGGCGGATATATATATGCGCGCAAAATGCTGGCCGAAAAAATTATATATAAAATTTATAAATATGGACGGATCTATAAATATGGGCCCGATAGTGCTGGAAAAATATATATGTATTTATTTATAAATATGGACGGATATATATATGCGCGCAAAATACTGGCCGGAAAAAATATCATATATAATTTATAAATATGGATGGATATATAAATATGGGCACGATAGTGCTGGAAAATAAATATGAATATGTATTTATAAATGATATATATATATATGGGGAAAGGATATATATTTTATATATGATATATATATATGGGCGAAAAAAACCGGGAGTCGGAAATAATGTGGTTTGAATTTGGCGCGCTTGAGCCGCCTATCGATATCACGACTCGACTCACGTGCCACCACTACTCCGAAAACAGCTGTCGGTCGCTGTTTACAAATTTGGTTTTTGGTTTTGTCGTATATTTTAATTTTTTTTTTTGTGGTTGTGCGGAGAGGAAAAAATATAAAAAGAACAAAACGGACGCTTTTACACACCGCGAGTGGTGTGCGCGAAAGGAAACGCAAGTAAACGATCAGTGCGTGTGGACGGATGCTTGATATATGTATGTATGTACGTACATACGTAAGTACACAGGTAAGTATGTATGGATGTATGCACGCGCGTCGTTCACACAAAAAACGTAAGTAATTTGTTATTTAGTTGGGTTCCTTTCCCCTCCCTTTTTTTTTTGTTAAATCAATGTGCGACACCGAAATAGATTATGTGTTGTGGTATGTACATATGCGTGCATCAATATATGACGATGTATGTATGTATGTATGTAAGCAAGTGCACCGGTTTGCGGATACGCGTGAGGAAATTAATTTTGTAATTGAATCAATTCGAACAGACCCGAAATCGCGGTGTCTACGTTAATCGCTATTTAAATCTTTTGTTCTGTGGTAAAGTGCGAATGAATTATATGTACGTGGATATATACATATGCGCGTACATCAACAGATGACGATGTATGTATGTAAGTGGATATGCCGGTGGGCGAATACGCGCGTGAGGAAATTAATTGGGCACTGGAAATAATCCGAACACATAAGAAATCGCGGTAAACACTTGGATTACTATATCCTTTTTTTTTTTTTTTATACCCTTGTAGAGGGTATTATAAAATTGGTCAGATGTTTGTAACGCACAGAAGGAGACGTTTCCGACCCCATAAAGTATATATATTCTTGATCAGCATGAGAAGCTGAGTCGATATAGCCATGTCCGTCTGTCCGTCCGTCCGTCCGTCTGTGCAAATCAACTTCACGCTGGCATCTTAAGAGCTATCGGAATGAAATTTCATATTTGGGCTACTTTTAGCCGGGAGATGACAAAGTATGAAAATCGTAAGGATCGGACCACTATATCATATAGCTCTAGAGCAAAAAATTTTTGCAAAATTTGGAGTATCCCCATGAAATTTACCAATATAATAGAATTGGATATAAAATCTCAGATCCCAAAATTTGAATGTGATCGGATAAATAGAACACAAGTTACAGTCAATACAATTCGGTTCTACGTCATCAGCAAATCAAACAGAGCACATGCATACACACACACAGACGTGCGTGTGTGCTTTGCTTACGGAATGATGGAAGAAAAATTTGTAGTAAAAAGAGAAATAATTTGAATGTTTTGTTTGTGTATTGATGAATTGAGTTGCAAGGAAAGAAATTTCAAAAACTAAAAAATGATTGCCAAGGCTGAAGGGTATAAAAACTTCGACATTGCCGAAGTTAGCTTCTTTGATATTTTTATAACACTTTAATAATTTCTTTGCCATTTTTACGCGGACTTGGCGAACAGCTGTGGAAAATACATGTACATGTGATGCCACGAGTTTTACATATGTATGTACGTATGTAAAAATTGGACAAGTGCGGCAGAGAAAAAAAACATAAAGAAACCCCTGTGGTGGAATGGAAACCGAACGTTGGACAAACACGTTAAGGATTGGGAACTACCATGTACATATGCTTGGAATAGGTCAGGTATGTACATACAATATATATAAAAGTGTGCAGGTCGCTATGGAAGAGCGGGAAACCTCACACTTTTATTAGTATGTAGGGGCAAATGAAATGAATAATGAAATTTTGAACTTATCAGGAATTTCGCCGATGCAAGCTGGAGGAGCGGGAGGATATCCGGCTCGAAGGACCAATGTTCGTGGAGGGGCGGAAGGATCCAAATCAAATACAAGTAGTTGGCGGGTGCCAATTTCTTCGGGTGGTGAGCGAGTGATGAATTAATAACGCGCGATAACTTCGGTTACAAAAACTTATGCTTTATTATTGAATATTCACAGGTCGCCCGACACACACGAAATGTTTCGGGTTAAAATATGTACAATTCGAGAGAAAGAAAGAGCACAATCAAAAAGAACGGGTGTTCTGGTTGAAAGTTCGTACTGGAGTGCAATGGCGGCGCCCATCAGAAAATCAAGTCACCCCTCCTGGTGTGACCGTAGACGCCGAGGATCAAAAAACCCTCCTCACCCCTCACTGCTCTTCGCCGCTCACTGCTCTTCGCCGCTCACTGCTGTTTACCCGGTGGCGTGAACAATAACAAACTATGTACAATTGTGCGGCATTAAAAGCTGTCCGATTAGAGTGTGGCCTGAAAACCATACGCAAAAATAGGCAGGGATATATGGTAAAAAAAAAACAAGACACATAAAAACAAACATTTAAAAACAAAATTATTAAAAAACCAGAGGGCCGGGGTTAACTTCGACCGCGTCGAAGTTTGTATACCCCTGCAACTATTTTGGTAATTCTTTCCTTACCAATAGATATCAAAGTGTAAAAACGTTTTATCCAAAAAGTCGAATGTTTGCGAAAGAACGGCCTTCAATCTTAGCATAGGATATAACGAACTTTTTGACAAAAGTTACTGTTTTCGACCGATCGTTCCTAGGGGAGGTCTATGATATAGTCACCCGATCTTGAACAAATTTAGCACAGTCGTTTATAGCTACAATAAACTAACTTATATTAAATTTCACGACAATAGCTATAAAATTAATGAAGTTATTGAGAAAGTCACTGTTCGTGACTTTGCCGTTTATATGGGAGCTATATTATATAGTCACCCGATCTTGATCAAATTTGCCGCAGTTGTTTATAAATTTCATGACGATAGCTCAGAAAATAGCGAAGTTATTCAGAAAAGTCACTGTTCGCGACTTTGACGTTTGTATGGGAGCTATATGATATAGTGGTCCGATCCGGCTGAATCCGAGATATACAACGCCTGCAGTATATACAAGGCTACGTGCAAAATCAGCTCTGTAGCTCTTACGGTCTCGGAGGAGTTCGCGTTGATCCAGACGGACTCCGTCCGACCGGACGGACATGGCTACTTGAACTCGTCTCGTCGTGCTGATCAAGAATATATATACTTTATATGGTCTGAGATGCTTCGTTCTATGCGTTGCACACTTCTGACCAAAATTAATATACCCTTTTTGCAAGGGTATAAATATATATAATTCATGATATTTTTCAGCAAGTTGCCAGGTCAATAGTAATATAAAAGTAAATATAAAAAAATAAATTAAAAAAGAAGAAAGCAATTTATTATAGACCATACAAAAATGTTCCCTACCAAAACTGAAAAATTGTTAGGGAAGCAACACGAGTTGCACAAAAGATTAAAGAAGATAGAAGAGTTAGATGCTAGTAAGTTAACTAGCAAGATTCTTAATGAATTAACTGAGATTCAGAAGCAATAGATTAGTTACCATAGCCAAATGATACAGAGTGGTGTAACCGAACACTACTATTTTACAGATGGAAAGTATGAGGAGGGTTTAGAGATGGCAGCCAGATTAATAGCCAAAGGAGAGTCAAGTAGGCAGGGCACTGTTGAGTCGGAGAGCAGTGAAGCAGATGCAACGATGTCAGAAAATGTTGAGGTAAGCATTGGAGAGTCGCGGGGAAATGCGACCTCCAGTCATGAAAACGATAGTGGTAACCATGAGATATTTATGGATAGAGTCCGACAGCTCCAGGAATATTTGGATAGGGTAACCAAAGAGTTACGCACTATAGATAATTCAACAGGCAATGAGGCAAGCATAATATATATTAATAAGATCAATTATTTATGGGAGAAAGTACAGGCGTGCCAGGTTGTGTTGAAAGATGCAAAATTTAAAAATACTTTAGATGATTTAGAACTCCATGTCCGGAATTCAGTATCAGTGTTAGAAATAAAAATAAACAATAAGGAAAGTAAGATTGAGAATGTAACCGTGAGAGGCGAACTACCGGTGTTGCCGAAAATACAGGTACCCACATTTTCTGGGGAACCTAGAGAATGGGACCTGTTTGTAGAACTATTTGCGGAACTGATTGAAAAAAGAGAGGATTTAAGTCTTGCTCTTAAGTTCAATTATTTAAAATCCGCGTTAAAGGGCGAAGCAAAGAGCATGGTAGCCCATCTATTGTCAGGATCAACTGATAACTATAGTGCCGCTTGGGAATTGTTAACCAAGCGGTATGAAAATAATCGGTGGGTATTTTCCGAACAATTAAGTCGGATCGTTGATTTACCGATGATCAACAATGATTCCGCAAAAAGTATAAAAGGAGCGATTGACATAATTAATGAGTCAATACACTTAATTAAAGCAAATTTGTCCGATGAAGTTGACGTAATAGTCGCTCAACTCATACTTGGGAAATTTGACAGAGAGACTCTACAATTATATGAGAGTCAAATTAGAAAAACAAGGCAGATACAATTGCTATCTGATGTCATGGAATACTTAGAGCAAAAATATTGCTCGCTAAGTGCCATAAAAAAGAAGATAAAAAAACGTTTCAAAAACACCGGCTGCGGTGTTGAAAGATAGTTGTCCGATCTGCAAAGGTCCCTGGCATAGCGCACCTCTGTGCTATAAGTTTAAAGCGCTAACACCTAAAGAAAGGGTGGAAATAGCCAAAAAAGTGCAATTGTGTACACGATGCTTGAAGCATTCAAGCAACAAGAGATGCACTAATGAAATGGTCTGCTCATTGTGCAGCAAGGGGCACCATACCCTTCTTCATTTTGGGGAAAAACAGGCAAACGTAAACACTTGTGTTACGGAACAACAAAAACTATTGGCCACAGCTCTAATACAAGTTAAAAAAAATAAATGGAGAGTATGAAACATTAAGAGCATTAATTGATAATGGTTCTCAGAGCACTATTTTGTCTAAGGAAGCCGCTCAAATGTTAAAATTACCTAAGATCGAGAAACAATCAGAAATAAGTGGCGTATCTGCAACAAAAAGTATAATGTCAAAGTATAAGGTAAATATTGAAATGAAGACACGTAATTCGGAGAAGGAACTTATTAAGGCTGAAGCAATTGTATTACCGCAATTAATGAAAGCACTTCCGTTAAAAATAGCACACGTGGATATGTCAAAATGGCAAACTTACGTGCTAGCTGATCCTACCTTTAATAAACCTGGTAGGGTTGATATGATAATAGGGGTAGACGTATATACCCATATCTTAAAAGGTGGAGTTGCCAAGATTAACGGCATATTTTGTGGAGGAATTCACCACAGAAAAAATTAAGAAAATATAAATTGACAACGGTAACGTACGGTACTGCATCGGCACCGTACTTAGCTACAAGGGTGCTTGCAGAAATCGCAAACAGGTGTCAGGATAAAGTGATTAGTGAAATTATCCGATATGAGTTCTACATGGATGACTTAATGACAGGGGGTGATACCGTACAAGAATCAAAACACAAAGTTCAGCAGGTTTACAGAGAGCTGCAAAAGGCAGGAATGAATTTGAGAAAATGGATTTCGAATAGATCCGAAATTGTTGAAGAGGTTATTAAAACAGGCGATAATAAAGTATTAAAAATTTATGAGAACGAAGCAATTAAAACCTTGGGGTTGCAGTGGAAGCCATTTAAAGACGAATTTAAATTTAAGGTAAACTGTGACGAAAACAGGAAGGTGAATAAAAGAAGGGTGCTATCCACTAGGCAAAATTTATGATCCACTAGGTTGGCTAGCACAAGTAACAGTAATAGGCAAGTTATTCATGCAGAAATTGTGGCAAGCGGAGCAAAATTGGGATCAAGATAAGGAAACAACAGAATGGAAATCCTGCAGCGGTAGTATATGCTAAAATAGGTGAAGCAGTTACCTTAATAGCCAGCAAGAACAAAGTTAATCCAATCAAAAATAGGGAGACTATTCCTAAATTGGAATGAAGTAAGTAAGTCGTCTCGCCGACTTGGGTATACCATACACCAGTAAAACAAATATTTCAAATTTGTAATAACAAATGCATTTGCCTATTTTCCACAATTCTGTTCACATGCTTTTTACAAGCATATCTCAGTATCTCGCGCACTTATGCATATAAGCACAATAGCGCCCCCACCCGCCAACGGCCATCTCCGGCCTTATGCAAAAACGTTTATATGCATAACTCAGCTATTTTTTGTCCGATTTTGATCAAAATAAATGTGCCAAATTTGATTGCACAAGGTAAAAAATGACGGGAGATAATCGAGTTTTTCAAATTTCGGGGGCGGAAAGGGGCGTGGCAAAAACTTTATATATACAAAATGTGCGCATTTACTATGCAAATATACATACCAAATTTTGTGTCTCTAGCTGCAATAGATTTTGAGATAAACGTTTTTTTTAAATTGCGTGGGCGGAAAGGGGCGTGGCAAAAATTTGAAATAAACTTGATCACTCTACATACTACACGAGCCTACATTCCAAATTTGGTGGTTCTATCTCTTATAGTCTCCGAGAACTAGGCGTTCATACGGACGGACAGACGGACATGGCTAAATCTACTCGGCTATTTATACTGATCAAGAATATATATACTTTATGGGGTCGGAGAAGCTGCCTGTTACATACATTTTGGCGACTTTAATATACCATTTCACACTATGGGTATTTGGTATAATTATGTGCAGCACACCTGCTATCGAAATTGCTAAAAAGAGTCCAGCAATCTATTGCTGTTCCAGCTGAAATATATGCTTGGAGTGACTCTACTATCACACTGTGCTGGATAAAAAACAGTGCTAGTAAGGAAAAATTTGTAAGGCGTCGCATAAAGGATATTCTAAAAATCAAACAAATAACATGGAACCATGTAAAATCAGAAGATAATCCTGCAGATATAGCGTCAAGGGGTATTTGCCCAAATAAGTTAAAAGATTGTGAGTTATGGTGGAATGGGCCAAAGTGGCTCGGCGAGGCAAATGAAAAATGGCCTAAACCAAAAACAGATGAGGACAAGAGTATGATAAATTCCGTACTATTAAATACAGAGAGTAGTGTTATGCAGGAGCTTATTGAAAAGTATTCCTGTATGAATAAGCTGGCCAGAATTAATTATGTCACCGTCAATGAGCTTAAGAATGCAAAAAATTTTATAATTAAACACCAACAGGCATATCAATTTTGCAGAGAGATATCATGTCTTACGCAGAACAAGCAAATTGACATGAAAAGCAAAATTTTAAGCTTAAATCCATTTTTGGATGACGATGGAATATTGCGCGTGGGGGGAAGATTGCAAAATGCCAACATATGTTTTGATACTAAGCATCCTGTGATTTTGGATAAATCACATCTAACAATGCTATTGATTAAAGATGCTCATAAGGAAACTCTACACGGACGAATTAATCTTATGAGAAATCAAATTCAAAGGAAATTTTGGATTTTCGGCTTAAGAAGCGCACTTAAAAAATACCTGAGGGAATGCGTCACTTGTGCCAGATACCGCCAAGTAACTGCGGAGCAAATTATGGGTAACCTGCCCAAAAATCGGGTAACGGTGTAATCTCCATTTCATAACACGGGGATTGATTTTGCCGGTCCATATCATATAAGATGCTCAAAAAATCGGGGACAAAAAACATTCAAAGGGTACATAGCAGTATTCGTGTGCTTGTCAACTAAAGCAATTCATTTAGAAGTTGTAAGTGATTTGACAACTGATGCTTTCCTAGCAGCATATCGAAGATTTGTTGCAAGACGGGGTAAATGCGCTAATATATATTCCGCTAATGGTACAAATTTTGTGGGAGCGGCTAGGAGGCTCGATGAAGACTTCAAAAAAGCAGTTCGAGATAACGTTCAGGTTGCCCCTGTTCTAGAACGAGAACAGATAAGCTGGCATTTTAGCCCTCCGGCAGGACCTCATTTCGGAGGTATTTGGGAAGCGGGAGTAAAATCGGTCAAATATCATTTAAAAAGAGTAATAGGAGATAGTAACCTCACATATGAAGAACTGGCAACGTTATTGTGCCAGATAGAAGCAGTACTAAATTCACGGCCGTTGTATACGACGGGTGAAGATATGGACAACAACGAAGTATTAACTCCTGGACATTTCTTGATTGGAAGACCAACATTAGAAGCAGCCGAGTCCATATCAGAAGAAAAAATTGGAAATTTAGACAGATGAAAATTAATTTAGAAAATGAAAAAGGATTTCTGGTTGAAATGGAAAGATGAATATCTATATACTCTCCAGCAGAGGAATAAGTGGCGACGAACCACAGAAAATTTAGAGAATGGTCAGGTCGTACTGATCAAAGATGAGAATTGTCACCCAGCCAGGGGGCCTCTGGGCAAGTTTGAAGAAATTCATAAAGGCAGGGACGATAAAGTAAGAGTGGTAAAAGTCAAATTGCAGGAAGGGTCAATTACAAGACCTATAAATAAAATTTGTCCACTCATTGGGGTAAAATCATCAGAAGACGTTGAGGAGAACCGACATCGGAAAACTACCAGATTCGGTCATCTGTCCAAAGTAGGAACCGTAATGATGTTAGCAATGTTGATGCTACTTTGTCAGTTGTCGAATGCAGCAATCATTAAAGATAATCGACCAAAAATTACGGTAAAGGAACTAAACGCAACAGCCGCATTGTACTTAGATCCAATGGGTGAGGTGGAGGTAGTAGCGTCCTCATGGGATCTGGTTGTATACTATGACATGTCGGCATATTTTGAAATGCTTACTAAAGGTGACAGATTGATTCCAAAAATGAGGGATTTATGTCAAAAGTTATATAATTTCGAAGACCAGTGCCATTTCGTCTTAGACAACACGATAAAACGCATTACGGAAATCGAAGAAAATAATAGATTGTTCATGAGTCAAAATAAGCCAAGAAGCCAACGATCACCGTTTGAATTCATGGGTTCACTGTACCATATATTATTTGGCATAATAGATGCAGATGACAGAGTACAGATGGAAGAAAACATGAGAAATTTACTGACAAATCAGCAAAATCTGAAACAAGAAGAAAGGCAGACATCGATAGTAGACTCCACGGCAAATATTCTTAAGACAACTATAGATGAAATAAATGATAACTTTCGCAACATGAACAACCGGATTGAAAATATGACGGAAGTACTAAAAGAAAGCTATTACGTATATAGAGAATCCATCCAGTTTTTCATGATTGTAAGGCAATTGAGTTCAGTGGTGGATGAATGTGAAAAAATCCAGACTTCCAGACTTAGAAACCTTTTAATAGACATTAACCATGGTAGGTTGAACCTTAACATTTTAAAACCAAGCCAGATGAAGTTGGAAATAACGAAAATATAGGACAAGTTGTCCGAAACTTTAGTACTACCAGGTAAAAGGACAGGGACTGAGTTAAAAGATATATATACTTTGTTGACGGCCAAGGGTATCTTTATTGACAGAAAACTAATCATAAATGCAAAAATACCACTTTTTGGTAGGCATCCTTTTTTCTCTATAAAGTTGTTCCAGTGCCTGTACGATTAAACAATAATCAAATGGTAATGGTCCATATAGATAGCCAGTACTTAATATATAAGTTTGAAATAGACTCGTATCATCTAATGTCTGAGCCAGCTATGCAAAAATGTCGTAGCTGGCAGTCGAACAGGAGAACATGTGAAGGAAGTTGGCCATGGAGTAGTGCCAATGATAATGCCTGCGAGCTGACACCTTTTAAACAAAATAACAAATCTAGTTGCGTATACACAACGATTGTGGAGACAAAATCTTACTGGGTAGAATTATATAGCAGCTGTAGTTGGTTATTCAAGGTACCGCCTAAAACTAAGGCCAGAGTCCAATGCGGTAACGAACAGCAGGAGGTGCTAGATATACCAGAACAAGGAATTTTAAGCCTCAGATCAGGCTGCACAGCTGGGGCAGAAGATGAAATTTTAGTAGCGCATCATAGCGTCCAATCAGAATCATACGTAGCTATTAAAACGTCGCTCGTAGGCGACATTAGTAACATGGCAAGTATCGTAGTAAACCGTTCAGCAGAGTTGGAGAATATAGGAAGCCAGTTACAATCATTAAAGGAACATCATATTGAATTACTAGGTTTAAACTTCCATCACGTAGCTTGTCATGCTTCTTTAATGTTGGTCATTTTACTAATGATAATATTAATAATAATAATTTGCTTAAGACAACGTAATAGAAATATAAGAATCCCAATCGCCCCATTTGGGGGCCCCTCGCAGAATGTTTAAGAATAAACACAGTGTTCATCTGAGCTGGCTCCACCAAATCAGATGCACTAAAGAAAATACAATGCAACGGTACCTTTGTACCAAAACACTAACCTAGCATATGACTAGAATTAGAATCAGCCACACACGAGGTGGGATAAAACATTTGTATTTTTAATGAAGTAAGTAAGTCGTCTCGCCGACTTGGGTATACCATACACCAGTGAAACAAATATTTCAAATTTGTAATAACAAATGCATTTGCCTATTTTTCAGAATTCTGTTCACATGCTTTTTACAAGCATATCTCAGTATCTCGCGCACTTATGCATATAAGCACCCTAGCGCCCCCACCCGCCAACGGCCATCTCCGGCCTTATGCAAAAACGTTTATATGCATAACTCAGCTATTTTTTGTCCGATTTTGATCAAAATAAATGTGCCAAATTTGATTGCACAAGGTAAAAAATGACGGGAGATAATCGAGTTTTTCAAATTTCGGGGGGCGGAAAGGGGCGTGGCAAAAACTTTATATATACAAAATGTGCGCATTTACTATGCAAATATACATACCAAATTTGGTGTCTCTAGCTGTAATAGTTTTTGAGATAAACGTCTTTTTTGAATTGCGGGGGCGGAAAGGGGCGTGGCAAAAATTTGAAACAAACTTGATCACTCTACATACTACACGAGCCTACATTCCAAATTTGGTGGCTCTAGCTTTTATAGTCTCCGAGATCTAGGTGTTCATACGGACAGACGGACGGACGGACGGACGGACAGACGGACAGACGGACGGACAGACGGACATGGCTAGATCGACTCGGCTGTTGATACTGATCAAGAATATATATACTTTATGGGGTCGGAAAAGCTTCCTTCTGCCTGTTACATACATTTTGGCGACTTTAATATACCATTTCACCCTATGGGTGTATGGTATAAAAACTAACCCAAAAGATCACAACGGCAGAATGTCAAGCGGCCGACGCCGTGCCCAAAATAATAATAAATTTTCAACCCCCAAATACGTGGGTGTGAGTCTAGAATAAGATCTTCTAAGAAAAATTGTTACCTCCTAGAGCCTAAGATAATCCTATATAAACTCCGTACTTTTGTTAATAAAATCAGTTCATATTTTGAATTCAACGAATGAAGACTGGATTATTTTCTTTCTCTTCGGAAATCCCTATTCAGATTCCATTAACTCCAGTTATTTGAGCAGAAAGGAACCAAGACAGGAACCATGGACTTACCGACAAATTTAAAATATCGAAAAATCTTCTAGCGGTATTACCACTATTTGGATTTCCTTTTCCCTGCATTGGAATATCAACCAATAAAGCCACCTCTTTCATAAATTTATTTTGAATTTCGCTTTTCCTTTGTTCTACAATGCTTTTGTCAAGTCCGCTAACCTTCCACTTCTTTATTGGTAGGCGATATCCTATGTGTAGTATGCATTCAAAACAGCGAATCCAGGCATGTAATGTCGATAGTTCGTAATCAAAGAAATTTTTATTTATTGGCAATTCCAAAATAAAACTAAAATTGTTCATATTTTTCGGTGAAACTTTACAAATTCCGCAAGTTTGGGTTGATGCGTCTGTAATCACGCTAAAGACTTTGCCGTCAATCATAGTTAATTGCAATTTATGTTGAGCTCTTAACATACAAAGACTAGTTAGCTTAATGTTTGAAATTTGTAACTTAATATTTTCGATTTCGTCTCGAATTAATTCCACAGATTCTTTTGCAAACATAATTTTTAGGGGTCTGCAATATCGCGTTGATGATGGCCGAGGATTTTTCCATAGTATCCTGCCTTTTATTGCATTTGTAAAGGCACAATACAAATGGCCCAAAAATTTCCATCAACCATTTTGAGCTCAGAATCCAAAAAGCTTTGCCGATATGTTGAATGTCCCGAGCTTCCATCGCATCCCCACTTATAAAATACTGTTACATCATTATATTCATCAGCCTTAACGAACACAGAACTAAGAACCTCTGTATGTGCTTCAACAATTCTTGTTACTGTGTGATCCAACATTTCTTGTAACGGAATTTCAGCACAGCATTCGCTGACTATTATTTCATCTATTATTTCAGCGTAATACATCATATGTTGGATAAATGTTAGCATTTCTTGCTTTTGCACCAGCTTGCATTAGTTTATATGTATTTTTTTGTGAAGTCGCCATCAATATACAGGGCTAATGCTTCGTCTGGAGTGTATTTGTTAATAATTTGATCAGGTTGAGGATATTTTTCATCTTTTTTGCAACTTCCGGATCTGCGCCTACCTTTGAAACTACTTGAGATGCACTTCTCTGTCCGGTTTTGTACAAGCTTACCCGTGTAGCTGTCAGAAGTTCCTCGCATGTATTTTCCTTAACCAATCCAGATACTTTGGTGCATTGACGTTTTGCATGGCAATTAGACACGTTTTTTGGTTTTCTTTCACACAGTTTACCACCGCATTCTTGTGGAAATGTTATCTCTTCTTCCAACCAAACTTTGTTTTTCTGTTCAAATCGCTCATAGCCTCTATGACATTCTCGCCATTTTTTTTATCACTTTTTTGCAAAAATTTTTCAACATATTTAATGTAGCGTTGGACTGGACTTCTGAAAGTTTGGACCTTTCTACTATATTTGATAAAACAAAGTTGTTGACTGCGGTAACTTTCTGCGAAGGTTTGTTTTCCTTGCGCCATACATCAAACAGAGTACTTTTGCGTACCGACATGGTGCCTAAAAAGTCAAACATTATGAGCAGACGCACTCTGGAGCAGCAAAGGCTGCTTAATTCAAAATGAGGACGAAACATATTAACACTGGAATACAATTTTGATCCGACCCGATGAGGCCCTCACTAAGTTTTTGTCTACAGAAATTCACATTAAGTTACACAATTTCAATTACCATGATGGTTAATTTCTACCACATATACATAAGTACATGAACACATATGCACAGGTCACAAAACATTTTTTTTAGTAAAATACATACCTTGAATTGTCAATAACTGTAAAAAAATATATAATAATATCAATTTCTGATTTTTGTTCAGACCAAAACATCAAGTGTAAAAAGCGCGCCAAAGTGTTTTGCAAACAGCTGTTTCAACATACTGCTCGTTTGTAAGTTTACAGCTGATCGAATATATCGAATAAAGCATTCAAATTATCGCCGATATACTAAACAAGGTTTCAGTAAGTGGCGGGAAGCATAATTTTGGAACTTTTAAGACATTGAAAATGTTAATTTAGTTTAGTTATCCGATTAGATTCAAATTTCGGGATCTGAGATTTTATATCAAATGCTATCATATTGGCGATCCTCCAATTTTTGCAAAAATATTTGTTCTAGAGTTATACAGTGCCGCTAAACTGAATAGGTTTGACTTCATTTTTAAACTTAGAACTTAATATCTTTATAACGAGGACTCGGATTTAAACCAAATAAATTTTGTTAAGTGAAACAATTAATTATTTATAAAATACAAAGGTTTTTCTCTTTTGGGTTCGATTTTTATATTTTTTTTATTATATTTTCAAAAACATAACTGAAAATCTACACTTTTTTTGGCTCAAGTGAATAGGTTTGACCAACAAAACTATAAAAAAAATTATTCACAGCAATATTTCATGGCACTTGGTAACTTAAATAATAAAAGACACTATTTCTGCATTATTTAATATTTGGTATGACCACCCTTATTCTTAATTATTTCAAACATTCGAGTTGATAAGAAATCATAATATTTTTCAATTTCACTCAGTGAAATGGTTGACCAGGCTTTTTTAATCGCTTCAACCAGGGTCGCCGAGTCTTGAAATTGGCTTCCCCCCTTCATACACTCTCCTGGATAAAAGTCCCCAAATGTTTTCTATAATATTTATGTCTGGGGAGTATGGCGGCCACTCGAGAAAGTTGACATTCTGGTCCTTAATCCACTGTTTTGTCATCCGGGCTGTATGGATAGGGGCGTTGTCTTGTTGGTATGTCCATTGAATAGGTCCAGAAATTTCCGAAAACTGGGGGAAAAGCCTTTTGGAGCACAGTTTTGTAGGCATTCCATAAAACGATATGGCTCCCCAAACCATTACGCCTCCTGTACAGGAGTGATGACGACTCAAAAAGCATTCATCTTTTCGCATATCGTGAAAATAATAGTTATAGCCATTTGGTCCGTCGAGATTGAACTTTTTTTCGTCGGAGAAGACCACAGCCTTCCACTCCTTGTTCCAAGTCATGTGATCCCGCGCAAATCGAAGTCGTGCTTCCTTTCGTGCATCATTAAGAGGAGGTTTTTTTTTTTATTTTTAATCTCTTCAAGTGTTTAGCACTTCGAATAACTCGTTTTACCGTTGCCAAAGTAGCATTTACACCGCATTCATCCCTGATTTTACTGGCAGAGAGGTGGGAATTCGAAGCAGTTCGAAGGATTAGTCGTCTCTCTGATGCCGTTGTAGCATATTTTTTTCCTCCTTTTATTTTTTTTCCGTAATCTGCTTCATTACGGAGAAAATTGCTTTCCAAGTTTTGGCTTCGTCCAATTTTTTTTTCCTATTTCATTATGTTTTAGGCTAGATTCAATATAGCCTTTAATTTGACCTTTTTCAAAATCGGTTAAAGATTTTCCGCGACCCATATTTATTAAAAATGGTAGCAATTACTTTAAATTTAAGTACACCAAAGTAATTATGTGTATTCAATCACGCAGTGAATCAAAAAGTGAAGTCAAAGTTGTCGTTACATTTTTTTTTCATATTATGAGTAACTAAATGAGAGTTCAAAACAAAAAAGAAAGAAGGAAAATGACATAGGAACAAAGAGAGAAGAAAAATAGAAGAAATATTTTTCAAACCTATTCAGTTGAGCGGCACTGTATGATATAGTAGTCCGATCCTGACAATTTTCATACTTTATCTCACCCGGGTAATAAACAGCCGATAGCTCTTAAGATGGCTGAGTAAAACGCGTACCAATATCAACTCAACTTCTCATGCTGATCAAGAATATATATACTTTATTGGATTGGAAACGTGCGTTACAAACATCTGACCAATTTCATAATAAAAAAAAATATAACGGAATGTTAACTACAACAAAGTTAGACGCACTCATATTGCGCTTATGAAGGTGTTCTATCCTGATGACGCGCAGTGTATGTATGCACATTTTCGGCCGGCAAGGTGTGCATGCATATACATAGTATGTATATTTATTATATTACATACATATGTATAATTAAGCACGCTTTTGTATATATGAATTTTTTTTATTTTTCTTACATATTAATATACATTCATACGTATATATATGAATTATTTGGTTTTTTTTTTTTTTTTTTAGATTTACATGCATATATTACATGCATATTTGCATTTGTACATGCATATATGTATGTATTTAAATATTTCACACCAAATTCATGTTCTATTTGTGGGGTAAATATTTGCCCATAAATCCCCTTTGTTGAGCACATGGAAATACCCCCTTAACTACGCCCTGTTCCAAACTACGATTCTAATGAGGGCAGCCAATTCGATAAAATACATCGATCAACGTGGCTTTTCATTTCGATATACTCCAACTGCCATCTTCATAATTTTGCAAAATTTTTGCGAATTTCTCAAAAACTGCTCAGCAGATTTTGATGAAACTTCGCTCATATTTTATGCAAAATCGTGCATTGCTTGATGCTGGCTGGGAGAGATAATTACGAAAAGTGGGCTCTTAGAACTTGACAGTGCACTGCAGTGATAAGTTTACTGGTTTATATAAAACTTTTATGAGACACTCTTGAAATATCCCCCAATCGAACAAGCTACCGTGCATTGCTTAATGCTGGCTCTGAGCTGAGATATTCGTCCTTAAATACCAATGTAAATTTTTGTAAGATTTTTGTATGGAGCAAAATCATAGGTTGCTCCAGTGATAAGCGATTTTCTCAAAAACTGCTCAGTAGATTTTAATAAAATTTAAAATTGAAAATTGCAAAAAAAATTAACAGAGGGTTAACAGAGGACCGTCGCTAACTCAAACTTAACATCGTCGCTAACTTTACGGACAACAGAAAACGGATGTTTACTTTAGGGGCGAAAAATTTATAAGTTATTGGGTATTGACCTTACATATATGACTACCCCATCCTAAAAAAAATAGCCTGTCCTAAGGCGGATACATTGGGATATGGCGAGGGGGTTTTTTCAGCTGTAATTTGGGACTCAATTCTTTCAACAATTTGGGTTTCGTTTTTTTCTGTGGGAGCACGATTGTTATTTGATCGAAAGTGCTTAATTATTATTTATTGTTGCATTAAAGATAATGTATGTAATGTAATCAAAGTGTATAAAAGTGGTTAATGTAATAGTTGAAATACTGTATAATATTTGGTGTGTTCGTTAATTACCTTGGATAAAGGAAATAGGTTCTAGCCTGGTGATATTGTTTGTTACATTAATGCTTTGGCTATAGTCAAGCAATGAATTTATTATTGATATTTCGTTTAATTGTAATGCACAATCAAATTTTTACAAATTTTTATGTTAATGCCTTTTATTATTAGGTCGTTGTTTACGCAATTTTGATTAGGTTCAGTTTTTGTTTATTACTTCTAAACCTTTATTTATAGTGTCTATTATGTAATTTAGTTCGTTTGCTTGTACGCTATTGCATTCAAGATTGTTTATTTTTTTCTTCCAATTCGTCTTTATCGTCCTGATCACGAGTACCAAAAAGATTATTGTATATGGAACCGATTCCGGTTCCGGTTGTATTCCATTAATTTCCCTACTTAGTTTTTCTGTTAAGTATTGAATATGGATTATGTCTTTATATTCCTGTGCTTGTTGCATTGAATTGTTATAAGTAATGCCTATTAGCGTTAAATTCACTTTTAAATAATGATATTTTAAATTTGTCGGTAAGTCCATGGTTCCTGTCTTAAATATTAAGTAACCGTTCGGTGCTTTTACTGGGTTTATGTCAATAGATTGCATGTTGATTTTAATGTTAAGAATAGCATAATGCACAAAAAAGTCACCTTGAGTTGTTGACCTGTAATCAGTTGTCGTATTTGCTTTTATAAACTTTCTTTTTCTTCTTAAATTTTGATTTGTAGCGTGTGACCTTTTGTCCTCTATTTCTTTCTTAAAAATGTTTCTCATCTAACTGATTTATGTCTCCTGACTTTTTGAATGGATTTGTCGTTTTTTACTTTACTAATAGTGCTTGTTTAAATGTAGAACTGATTTCGAAGTCGTGTCTATCTTTATTTTATTCGTTTGCGTATTATAGACGGGTGATCCTGCATAGATAAAAATGTCCGCTGGTGTTCGGTTAGTTGTTTTATGTCTGCTCTTATGGTTGTATATGTAGAGAATTTTTTCAAATTGAAGTAATTTATCATCGATGTCATTTTCACTATTTATAATTCGGAGTTTTTTATTTACTGTTTGATGGAATCTTTCTACGTCTGAAATGCCGTTTTTACTTGTTGTGATTTCTAACTTTACATTTTCATCTTGTAGCCAATTTTTTAGTGCTATACACAGAAATGCTGAATCTTTGTCTGATATTATTTCTATTGGTTTGCCCATTTCAGTGAATACTTTCATAATTGCTTTCTTGGCTTCTAACCAATCTCTAGACTTTACTTCTACAAGTGTTGCAAATTTGGAGTAAATGTCAATGCATGAAAGGAATTGTAAATTGCAGATCATGTAAAAGTCCATGACGTGTTTTTTCTCTGATATTAAAAGCTTCTGGTGTTATTTCAAAAGTTAGTTTTGTACTTCTATTTTTTTGTCTTTGTCTTTGCGATATTGCATACTGAGCATTCATTAATAATGCTTTGAAATAGGTTATGAAAATCGGGGAAATAATATTTTTCTTAAAGCAAATTGATAGTTTTTTCGATTCCTGGATGTAATAATTCTTTAGCTTGTTTTAGGATTATTTCTTTTAATTGTGCAAACGTTTGAAGGTCTTCTAACTTAATGCTAGATTTCGTGGTTTTTGTATTTGCGTTCGATCGTATTATTTCTATCAAGGCTTGTTGGAATATGGGAAGATCTTGTTCATTATGAAAATATAGTACAGTTTTTTTACAGCAAAGATATTGTTTTTTTTTTTTTTTTTATTTTTAATAGACGTAGTCGTACAACGCTCAGTACGAACAAGTGGCCCATATGACACCAGGCCCGGGCCTGTTAGCAAATGACCCTAAGTAAAGTTAGTGTTACAACCTTTACCCACTCCGACCTACGGGCATAGGCGTATTACATAGATAAACATAAAATTAAACTAAAGAAATAGAAAATATTAAATGTAATAAGATAATAGGTTACATATAAAAAGAAAACAGGATAGGTTAAAATAAAGATGATTACAACTAATTACGAGCGAGGAAGGACAAGATCGCAGTTTTTATAACCGGAAGCGATGTTTCGATGTGTAGTCACTACATAGTATACGAAAAGGTTCATGCAGAGAAAAGATAGTTGTGCAAGTGGGAAGTATAAGCGGTGTGTAATCGCGGGTCCTTCTAGATCGAACAGAAATGTTAATTTGGCTCAACAGCTCGGAAGAGTCAATATTACCATTTAAAAGATTGTAAAGAAAAGTTACACCAAGCATAGTTCTACGATTAGTTAAAGAAGGTAGGTTAATTAACTGAAGTCGACTAGAATAAGATGGAAATTGTACAGTTGGATCCCAGCGCAAATCACGAAAGGCAAAGAGTAAAAACTGTTTTTGTACAGATTCTAATTTGTTTTGATAAAATTCATATTGAGGAGACCAAACACAAGATCCATACTCCAATATGGGGCGGATATCCCTTTATATGGCCGTGTTGCATATCTGCAACATACCGCTTAAAATGTATTTTTTCGCAATGCAAATCGAACAAATCGAATGTGGCTATTTGTTGTACATCTAAAACATACGTATATTATATATAATATGGTTTGGGCACACTTCTAGATGTTTTGTGAAACATATGTTCACTTTCCCGCCAATTTTGTGAGAAGCACAAGTTGTGTGCGCCAAAAATATTGTGCTGCAAAATTTTATTAAAATTATAAATATTTCTATAAGAAAAACTAGAAAAAACCAAAGGTAGATATATTTGAAATGCATGTGCTATCAAGTTTTGATGTTTCTTGTTGTGTATTGTGTGTAGAATTGAAAAATCGGTATGTTGCAGATATATGTACAACAAACAACTATTCGAAGTTATATTTTACAGAATTTATTTTGTTGTATATATGCAACATAGAGTATTTGTGGTTATATTATATGTTGTTATGAGCTTATACATATGGTTATATGTTGTTATGTGTCATAGAAACTGTCTTGGGTTTGTCGTATGTGTTTTATGAGACTACATACATATATACAAATAGTACTTCTTACGCAGGAAATATGTCAGGAAAAGGTTTAACAGCTTCACAGGTTGAAAATATTTCAACAGTTTAGATAGCGAGGATGAACTTGACTTTTCTGCTGATGAGGAAAGCGATTTTTAACCAGATGAGAAAGATGCAAGTAGTACGGATGAAGATGACATCGATGACCAAAATCCACCAAGTAATGCCTTAGACGTTTCAAACTCAAATGTCATGGATGATTCTGTGCCAAATGTTTCCACTAATAACCCTGATCTGAAAAGAAACTTGCTATGGAGACAACGCAGTTTAATTTTGAACGAAAATCAACTGCAGTTTCTCGGAAGTACTATGTTGCCTCCGGAACTAATGGAACTATCAGAGCCAATACAATTTTTTTGGTATCTTTTTCCAAAAGACCTGTTTGATGAAATTACAATCGAAACAAATACCTATATTCGCCAAAAAGACCCTAACACACATGTCAATTTTACGTCCTTAGATATTCGACAGTTTGTTGGAATAATATTATACATGTCAATTTCCCGTCTTCCAAGGATTACTCAATATTGGTCAACAATAATTGGAGTACCAGCGATACAGAATATTATGTCGCAAAAAACATTTGAGATGATTAGGCGTCACATTCACTTTAACAACAATGATAAAGCCCTGCCTTTGTCACACTCCTGTCACGATCGGCTATTCAAAATCAGGCCAATAATCGATGAACTGAACAAAAATTTTAAAAAAGTTCCTATGGAACAATTTTTGTGTGTTGATGAACAGATATGTTCAACAAAGGCTAAGAACCACATGAAAAGGTACAACAAGCCTCATAAATGGGGCTATAAGATTTTTGTACTTAGCGATAATTTAGGCTTCTGCTACAAATTCGAAATAGATAGTGGAAATGAAAATAAAGTACGGCCTAACGAGCCAGATTTGGGTGCGGCATCAAACTGCGTCGTCAGATTGGCTAGAGATATGCCCAGGCATCGGAATTATCGATTATACTTTGATAATTATTTTAACTCCTTACCCCTTTTAAAGTACTTGGCGGAAGGAGGAATTCTAGCTTTGGGAACAATAAGAAAAAACCGAATTCCAAATAATAAATCCATTGACCAGATAAACTTAAAAAAAATCACGAGGTACATCAGTGGAACATGTTGCCGACTACGGTGGAGTGGACATTTCGCTAACTTCATGGGTGGATAACAAAATTGTTACTTTGGCATCTAATTACGCTGGAATAAGTCCCAAAGACACAGCCCGACGTTACAACAAAGTCCAAAAGGATTATATTCATATTGACCGTCCATTTGCAATAGCACAATATAATAGCTATATGGGTGTCGTTGATCTCATAGATAGCATAATTGGAAGGTATACAATTTGGATAAGAAGCAGACGCTGGCAAGTTCGTGTTTTTTACCACCTGCTGGACTTGACAGTCAGCAACGCTTGGTTGTTGTATAAACGAGTGCATAAAGAAAATGCATCGACAAAAAAAACGTTTAAGCTCATCAGAGTTTCGGCTAGACATCGCTGAAGTTTTGAGAAAAGTAGACACAAAAACTAAAACTGGAAAGCGAAGTTATTCTGTTGAAAATGAATTGCAGAAAAAAAGCAGAGAGGTCCAACTCAACATGTACCGAATCAGATGGTGCGTCAAGATCAGATTGCATTGGCCAACGTGGACTGACAACAGAACAAGATGCAAATATCCAAACTGCACTGGTTTTTCACAGACAATGTGCGAAAAATGTGGCGTAGCACTCTGCTTTAACAAAAGAAATAATTGTATCAAAAATTTTCATTTACTTTAAAGTAACTCGACTTTTATACTATTTTTATAATTTTGAATTAACTTTGAAAAACACTATGAAATCCCTCAATTATTTTCAACACATGCCTATCTGTTGCATATATGCAACAATCCCTTTATCCTTAAATAAATATGAAAAAAAGGAAAATTTCAAAAAAAAGAAAGAAGTTGTATTTTTTATTTCCATTTTTCTATCTAATGAAAGAAACTACATCAAAATTCGACCGGGTGCCATATAAAGGGATATGGATCCTTGAACTCCTTCGACCAGCGCTTTATAAAGCCAAGAACACTCTTAGCCCTACTAACAGTAGTCGATATATGCTGATTAAAACTAAGTTTGTAGTCTATTAAGATCCCCAAATCTTTTACAACCAAAGTAGTATTATTAATTCTTTCTAACGGGAAATTATTTAAAAAGTAACTCGTTAATTGGGGAGAACCTTGGAATGTAAGATAATGAGATGCTATGATTCGAATGCGTTCGAATACCAATTCTGATTTTAGAATTTAGTATTTATTTGTTTTGTATATTTTTGAACTATATGTGATTACTATATGACTAAATTAGTGTGGTCGGTGGCTCAGTGGGGACCTACTAAGACTACAATACTGTTGTTATTGGGTGCAAACTCCCTACAGAGATAGAGATGATTCTTTTTCCAACTAGTGAATTAAAAGGTAGATCCATCGTACATATATATGATTGTTTCGAAATGAGTGGACTGTATTAATCTTTATTCGGTTAGAGAGTAATTAAAGGTTGTTAATAATGAACGCGACTGGTCTTTGCCGATGTCAAAATGTAAGTGTTTTTGGTACGCATGCATTTGAAGCTAAGCAGCGTGGTTTGTGCAAATTTAGAATAACGGATGTACCAACGATGCGTTCACAAACAAATGCATACGTAAAGAACAGTAGAAAATATACAGTGGTTCGATGACATGAATATTGACTTAAACTATTTAATGTCGTTTAATTCCCAAACATACCGCCCGCCCTGAACGATCGTTCAGAATAACGGTAGAACGGCCACCTTTACAATTGGGCGCTTGATTATTCCACGAGCTGTCTGAACGCTGACGACTCTAACTTTTTCATCTTGTCCAGGATGCACTTCGGTTATGCGGCCCAGCAACCATTTGGAGGGTGGCAAATGCGTCTCTTTAATGACTACTAGCGTCCCGGGTTGCAAATTGAGGTTTTCGCGTTGCCATTTATTCCTGGGCTGTAGGGTAGACAAATATTCGTTGTGCCATCTTTTCCAAAATCCTTGGACCATAGCTTGCAACTGTTTATATCGTTGCAACCGATTGACGTTAACATCTAACAGATTAGGTTGTGGTATAGATGTATACGATTCACCCGTCAGAAAGTGTGAAGGCGTGAGGGGATCCAAACTTGTGTCACCAGCTGAACACAATGGTCTAGAGTTAAGTATGCCCTCTATTTGGGCTAGAACTGTGGAATATTCTTCAAAGGTTAGTACATGAGCACCGACGACTCGTCGAAGGTGTAACTTGATTGATCTTACGCAAGACTCCCAAAGTCCACCAAAATGCGGTGAAAATGGAGGTATGAAATGCCAATTTATGCCGTGTTGTGCGACAAAATTCGCTAACTCCTGTGGTTGGTTTTGTAATAGTAGTAACTCTCGTAGCTCTTTGAGTTCCTTTTGTGCACCTTGAAACGTGGTGCCGTTGTCAGAATACATATCTGTGATTGGTCCTCTACGTGCCCAGAAACGCTCCAAAGCGGCGATAAATGCAGACGACGTAAGATCACTCACCAGCTCAAGATGAATTGCCTTTGTAGATAGGCAAACAAATACTGCAAACCATGCCTTTCCAAATTTTGGTGTGCGGCCTGTTGAAATCTTGATAGCGATAGGCCCAGCATAATCTACTCCTGTATGAAGGAAACATCTTAGGGGTTGGACCCTAGGTACCGGTAGATTAGCCATAATCTGCGAACTGGTAGCTCGTCTTTGCATGAAACAAATCTTGCACCGAAAAACCACTTTACGAACTATGTTGCGTGCTCCAATAATCCAATACTGTTGTCGAACACTGTTGAAGGTACCATCTATTCCAGCATGAAGACATTTCTTGTGATGATGTCGAACAAGTAGAACAGCTATAGGCGTAGATTTTGGTATTAAGATGGGATGTTTAGCGTTGTAGCTCAATGATGAATGATCGATGCGTCCTCCAACTCGCATAACTCCATCTTCATCCAAGAATGGTGTTAATCGAATAAGCTTTGATTTAAGCGAAAGTTGACATCCTTTGCTAAGAGCTTCATATTCCTTGTCAAAGAATGTACGTTGAACATATTGAATTAGTTGATTATGGGCATGTTGAATTTCTATTGCTGTGATGTGTCTAGAGTTTGAATAATCTTGAAGTATGGCATCTGGAGTACGACGTAAATGATTAACAAATCGATAGCAATAGCAGATAATTCTTAAAATTCGACTCCAATCCGAAATTTTGCTAGCAAGCTTTTGAAACCAATCGTCTTCCTCTAACGAATGTAGTGTGACTTGTGGGATTGCTCGTTTTCTCCAGTGTAACGTTGTTGTCCATTGATTGCCAACATTGTGGGTTGACTGCTGACCATGTTGATTTGGGATTTGACAGCCAACTGGGTCCTGTCCACCACAACTGATGCGCCACAAGTTTTGATGGTAGCATTCCTCTAGAGATGCAATCAGCAGGATTTTGTTCTGACCGTACATGTTGCCAACAGCTGCGTGGATACTCTTCTAAAATTTCAGCTGTTCTATTGCAAACAAATGTGTTCCAGGTGCGAGGTGAGGCAGATAGCCAATGCAGAACTATCTCCGAATCTGTCCAACAAGAACTGCTAGAAATAGAAATTGTTAGCGATTGTTTTATGATTGTCATCAATTTACTCAGCAGATGCGCAGCGTTTAGTTCTAGTCGTGGGATCGATATTGGTTTCAGTGGTGCTACTCGTGTTCTGGAGGCAATGAGCGTAACCTGGTAACTGTCTCCGAATTTCACTCGACTGTACACCACAGCTCCATAAGCTTGTGCCGAAGCATCTGCAAACCCATGCAATTCGATGTCCGTATTTGGTATTGCAATATAACGAGAAATCCGACAGGTCTCAAGTAGGCAAAGCTCGTCTCGTATTACGTGCCAGCGCGCACATAGTTTCTCTGGTAGAGGTTCATCCCACGGCAACGAAGTTATCCAACTTTCTTGAAATAGGATTTTGAGCATAACTGTAATGGGTCCATAAATGCCAAGTGGATCATAAAGCTTCGCAATGTCAGATAACAAAGTCCGTTTGCTTGGAACTTGCGCCTCCCTTTGGTTACTGAAATTGGCTGATAAATCATCTCTGCAGGGGTTCCAGTGTAGACCTAGAATTTTTACAATTGTTAATGTTTCGTTGGAAGGGTTATGTTCACAGATTTCTTTTGGGATTGTTTGCAGAAGTGCGTCACAATTTGAACTCCATTTGTGAAGTTTGAAATTCGCTTCGTTCAGTAACGAAATAAGGTCATCTTTAAGTGCGATCAGCTCGTTCACTGAATCGCATCCGGTGGGAATATCATCAACATATGCGTCTCTTTCCAACGCGATTGATGCTAAAGGGTACTTCTCTTGATAATCATCGGCCAGTTGTTTTAATACTCGTACAGCTAGAAATGGCGATAGGCCTAATCCATAAGTAACTGTTAACAAACGATAATGTTGAAATGGTTCGTCCTCTTCCTTGCGCCATATAATTCTTTGATAAACGAAAACGTAGACATACCCCCAATAAATCCCGTTGTATAGATGGTCCTATGTGAAGCCGGTCATTTAGCGAGAAACCCTTCTCATCCTTTCCAGATCCGTCAAATACAACGCGACATTTTGTAGTCGAGCTGCCTGGTTTAAGTACAGCGTGATGAGCTAAATATACACAAGTATCAGGGTTTTCGTCTATTTGCATCTGTGATAGAAGTTCCATATGTCCTTGGTTTTCGTAGTCGTTTCTAAACTTTACATATTGCTCCTTAAGTTGAGGATCCTTACGAAATTGTCGTTCCAATGAACTAAATCGTTGCTTAGCCTGAGACAATGTTGGGTAGATGGGTGGGGCTTCATCTTTAAATGGGTAGTTGACAATGTACGTTCCATCTTGTGTGCGGGTATGTGTACTTCGAAAGTGTTGCTTTACTGGATCGGTGGCTTCAATTGTAGCTTTTGATGCTTGAACGTTGTCTATCTCCAAAAAAGTCCGAACCAGTGTGTCGAGGTCTTCATGAGCTTGGTAGGAAAATACTGGCATTACGGTGTCACCTGCAGCGCTATATGAACCTGCAATGACCCAACCGAAGTTTGTATTAAAAGCAATTGGATTGTTTTTACCAAATGTTTTGATCTCTCCTAAGTAGAGATTCCATAGTTGATCCGAACCCAGGATCACATCGATGGCATTAGGTATGTGGAATGAGGGATCAGCCAGCTTCAACTGTCTAATCTGTCCCCAGTGGTATGAGCTCGTATTGATCGCTTGCGCTAATATCGATGACGTTAGTACACTCATAATTAGCGTAGTGACTTCAATAGAGTTTGAATTGGTCCGCGAATATAGTTGAATTGTTGAGCGCCCTCTAGTGACCCCTGCACTATTGGCGGCGAGACTTGAAACTGATATCCGGGCATGTGTTCGTGTAACACCAATACGTTGAACAAATGCTTCAGTCGCCAACGTGATTGACGACCCTGTATCGAGTAGGATCCTACAAATAGTTTTGTTACCCCATGCGTCGATTACAGTAGCCAAAAAGAGTAGGTAGAATTGCTTGCTTAGCTTCCGCAGGAATAGTTTCCAAAGTGTGATGAGCAACAGCCGGACCGGAATGCGCCAATCCAGAGTTATGTGACTCTATGTGACGATTTGCCCGCTGTGTTGACTCTCCTTGTACATTAGAGGCGTCTGAATGCTCTACATGTATCAATGTGTGGTGCCTCAATTTACATAGGCGACAGTTAAAGGTTTGACTTACATTTCTTTGACATTGGTATGATGCACGATGGTTTGGGTGAAATGGTAGGGGTCTAGCGTCGCTTGGAAAGAAAAAAAAAAATAATATTTATGTATAAGCCATGGGTCACGAGAATCACAACAAAGAGCGCTTAGCCCCCGCACAACTTCATCAGCACCATCCACAAGGTTTCGCAAATTATTTACAGCAAGTTCAGTAGTAGCCGGCAAATTTAGGAATTTCGTGATAAAGGAACGAACGATTAGCGGTTTCTTGTTGTACCTTTGCTCTAGCTTCTCCCATGCTTTGTCATAGTTATCATTGGTAACCGTTATGTGTTTCACAAGTTTCAATGCATCACCTTCCAAGTATGATTTTAGGTAATGGAATTTTTGGCACTTACTGAGACTTTGTTTTTGATTTATTGAGCCTTTAAATAAATCACTGAATTGCGGCCAATCCTCATAGTTTCCCGAAAACGTTGGAATCTTGATTCTTTCACACTGTAATTCCGATTTGATGCCAGTTTCGTTAAGTGTATGAAGTAATTGAGGAGTAAGCTCAACAGTTGAATTGGCTGGTTTCCGTAGCACGCTGGTAGCTTCTGTGAGTACATCATATGCCTTGTAGTAGTTCTCTTCGCACTCTTCAAGCTCCTCATTAGGGTCGACGTAGTTTTCTTCCCCTTGATATTGGCAATAATCCTCGCTAAGATCCATCAAATGATCGTAAGTGGTTTTGAGTCTTAGTAAACGATGGTGCAATGCATCGACTGATTCCCCTGAATCAACTGCCTGATATGCGTTGTTGCACGCGCGTGTTAGTTGCGTAATAGTAAACGCACGTTGATTAGAAATGCGATTCATCGTTTGACAGTGATGGTTTCACAACTATTTAATTACACTCTAATTAGGCTGATCGAACTATTAAATTCAGAAATCCGTTATCTTTAATCCCGATCCGATCCTGATCCCGATTCGGCTCGAAGGACCAGAAATTTTGTATGTTTCGAAATGAGTGGACTGTATTAATCTTTATTCGGTTAGAGAGTAATTAAAGGTTGTTAACAATGAACGCGACTGGTCTTTGCCGATGTCAAAATGTAAGTGATTTTGGTACGCATGCATTTGAAGCTAAGCAGCGTGGTTTGTGCAAATTTAGAATAACGGATGTACCAACGATGCGTTCACAAACAAATGCATACGTAAAGAACAGTAGAAAATATACAGTGGTTCGATGACATGAATATTGACTTAAACTATTTAATGTCGTTTAATTCCCAAACAATGATAGATTAGCGAATAACATTTTTATACCCTTGCAAAAAGGCTATATCAATATAAAGTATATTGTAGTGTATTTATTTATTTATATTTATATTTATTTATTTACGTCAACTAAATCAGCAGTTGACGAAAAAGCTTAAGCTAAAATACAGATAATAATTAATTCACGAAGGAAGCTTAGCTCTATGCGCAACTAAACATCCCCGAGGTGTTTTATTTGCAACAAGGTGCCAGCTATGCCCCGATTCACAGCCAATGTGGTCAGGGATGAGTTGCAGCCAATCCAATATCCAGTCCAGAACACTTTCAGTGGTTACGCTGTAGATAATTAAAAAGTATAGCGCGAAGAGAAGTGACAGATAGATGAGGAGAAATAAGGTGAGAAAGGTTGTTAAAAGATTGAAAAGAACACGAAGAGGTTCGTGAAGAGAGTAGTTAGTCAGACATCTACTAAGGTAAAGAGGAAAAAAGTTTCTGGTCCGACGTGAGGGAACACAAAAATATAGCTTATCTACTAAATTGGTAGAAATGACTTCGCCGTTGACTACTTTATGTAGAAAGAGAATGCCAAATACGAGCCTACGGTTGTAAAGTGAAGAAAGATTAATAAGAAGAAGTCTGTCAGAATAACAAGGTAGGCGAAGATTCGGGTCCAATTAAGACCGCGTAACGCAAACTTAAGGAATTGCTTCTGTACCGATTCAATGCTACGCTGGTGAACATCATATTGAGGGTTCCACACTGGTGAGTAATATTCTAGAGTAGGGCGAACTAACGAAGTGTATATAACCTTTGTCACATATGGATCATCAAATTCTTTGGCCCAACCTTTAATGAAGACAAGGAGACTGCATGCTCTATTGACAATTGAAGATATATGAACATTAAAAGAAAGTTTTGGGTCAAACATAACGCCTAAGTCTTTAAATGATGGTACACAATCTAACAGAACAGACTTAATAGAGTATTGAGCTAGGAACGGCGACAAACGACTGAAAGTCATAAAAGAGCATTTAGAGGCATTAAGGTGTAATTTATTAACGTGACACCAAACACAGAACGCATCGATATCTGATTGCAAGTACTGTTGGAAAGAAGGATCATTATATGAATAACAAATCTTGACGTCATCCGCAAACATGAGCACGCGTGAATGAGCCAAGGCCAAAGGCAAATCATTTATAAACAAGGTAAATAACAGTGGGCCCAGATGACTGCCTTGGGGGACACCTGACGTAACTCGAACAGTTTTAGATATCGAGGAACGAAAAGACACCTTTTGGGTTCTGCCAATAAGATACGACTTTAACCAAGCCAATAGTTTCGGGGAAAAACCCATGATGTTAAGTTTCATGAGAAGCATAGAATGATCAACCGTATCGAAAGCCTTACTAAAGTCAGTATAAATAACATCAGTTTGACACTTTTTACGGAAGCCATGGCGTACAAGGGTAGTCAATTCTAAAAAGATTGGTAAGCGACGAACGACCTTTCATGAAGCCATGCTGAAAAGGAGTAATTGTGGATCTGGATAGGTGTTGAAGGGAAGACGTAATAATTTTCTCAAATAGCTTAGGTATTGCCGTATGTTTGGCAATGCCACAGTAGTTAGAAATATCCGATTTGTTACCCTTTTTAAAAAGTGGAATAATAAAAGACTCCTTCCAAATATCAGGGAAGCGACAAGTCTCACTCGATATAAAGAATAACCGAGATAAAGGCTTAGATAGGGAAATCGAACACATTTTAAGGATGCAACTAGGTATATTATCAGGCCCGGGTGCGAAGCAAGACGTCATAGATGACAAGCTAGAGATAATACAGTCTTCAGTAATACTAGGAAAAAACATACAATTTAAATGTGGAATTGTGAAGGGATAAGGTGTGGGATCTGAAGCAGTAGTAGAATAAGTCGACTGAACGAATTTAGCAAACAAATCTGCAATATCTGAATCACTATTAGCAGTCTGGTCATTAAGTCTGAAGGTGGAAGGTAGTAAATTAGAGCGTCTTTTGGAATTAACAAAGTTATAAAATCTTTTGGGGTTCTTATAAAATTCAACCTTACAGCGAATGATATAAATATTGTAGCATTGAGTATTTAAAAGGCAAAATTGAGATTTGGCTACACAATAATTTGCATAGTCAAGTCGCGAACCAGTTTTTTTAAATCTTTTAAAATATCTCGATTTAATGTTACGGAGTAGAGTGCCTACGTGTGAAGCAGACTGGCGCACTGGAGACGGTAGAGACATTCACATAAGGAACGCATTTATCAATTAGAGAATTAAGAGCAGAGTAGAAAAATTTACTGCACAATCTATATCACAGCACTCAAATAGAAATGACCAATCAAAAGAGAAAATAAGGCTGTTAAGAAGATTGAAATTTGTTTTACGAAAACATCTACGACGAGAATTTGAGATGTTATTGAATGAATTATTAACGGAATTGTAAGAAATAGTAATTTCAATGGTAGGGTGATAAGTATCTTCAGGCTTCACTAGGGGCTGTGTTTGTGATACAGCACTAACAGTGGGATCAGAGACAAAAACAAGATCGAGGATTCTTTTAGAAAAGTTAAGAAAAGAATTCAACTGATATAGCGGACATTTAAGTAGGCTATCAAGAAAAACATGTTGAGATGAAGGAATTAAGAAAGATAGATTATCATCAACAAGCCAAGAAACATTAGGCAAGTTAAAATCACCTAAAGCTATAAAATCAAGCAATAAATGCGCTTATTGGGCGCAAATTCGTGTACAACTAGGCACTCTGGCCAAAAGTTAGGGTCAACCATAGCTGAGAAATACTCATTTGGTACAGTAATTTTAAAAGAGGAGATTTCGCGAGCCCTAGAAAACTTAAACTTTTTAATTAAAACCTTAGCAGGGCATATATTACCAATGTAAGCTGCCACAGACGATTCAGAAGTATCTGGAGCAATCCTAGAGATAAATAATTGTTTACGATGAGGCACTACAGTTAGTGGAGGCGGGGGAGCATTGGGATCCGCAAGTGATTGAAAGCCAGCATGATCCAGTAATTGATCAGAGTTCCCGTGAGGGATAGATTGAGGTACACCAGGGCTTGTGGTGGGTACTTCAATCTGAAAAGAAGAGCATAAAGAGGGACAAGAAGATGGTGTAGGCGAAAGTAAAGTGGGAGAAGATGTAATAGAGAGTGCGGCCGACTGCTTATGAGGCAACTCAAGGGTACATTTCTTGGGCAATTCCTTAGAAGGTGGACCAAACTTGAATTGCGACAATAAATGTATGCTAGAGTCACACTCATTAGACAGCTGTTTGGCCATTTTATTTAGAGAAAGAAACTTTAAACGAAGATCCCTTTACATTCGGCTACATATACAAGTCCAGCGCATTAAGCCAAGCTCAGGCTTAGACACAGACAAACCAGAAAATTTGTCGTAATCACGGCCGTTGAGGCCAGCACATTTTAAGTGAATAAGATTATCGCAAAGCCAACACGATATTGCTCTATACTGATCGTCAAAACGATCAGAATGCTTGCAAGTAGGTAGACAACAAGCCAAAATTTAAATACATAGCACAAAAATAATTATCGATAAAAAATAAATATCAAAGAAGCTAACTTCGGCAATGCCGAAGTTTATATACCCCTGCAGTCTTTCGCAATAATTTTTTTACATTTTGAAATTTCTTTCCCTGCAACTGAATTCATCAATTCACAAACAAAACATTCAAATTATTTCTCTTTTTATAATAAATTTTCTTTCTTCTTGCATCATTCCCTAAGCAAAGCACAACACGCATACACATACAGTTCTTGTAGCGCTGCGTCTGTGTGTGTGAATGCATGTGCTCTGTTTGAGCAGCAAGCAGCGCTGTTTGCTGCCGGCAGCGCTGCTTGCTGTCTACTAGGTCATCATTTGAACCGATTTGTGTTGCCTGTAACTTCTGTTCTATTTATCCGATCAGATTCAAATTTTGCGATCTGTCAATTTATGTCAAATACTATCATATTGGTAGTAATTTCATGGGGATACTCCAATTTTTGCAAAAATGTTTGTTCTAGAACTATTTGATATAGTGGCCCGATCCTGACATCTAGCCCGGGTAATAAAAAGCCCACAAAAAAAATTTCACCCCAATAGCTCTTAAGATGGCTGAGTAAAACGCGTACGCACAGACAGACGGACATGGCTATATCGACTCAGCTTCTCATGCTGATCAAGAATATGTATACTTTATGGAGTCGGAAACGTCTCCTTCTGTGCGTTACAAACATCTGACCAATTTTATAATACCCTCTGCAAGGGTATAAAAATCAATAATTACAAATAAAAACAAAGAGACAGCTAGAGTACACAGCACAAGAGAGAGTGCAAGAACAGTTATAAGACGAGCTTTGAGAGGCGGCTTTACAAAAGTGATTACGCGGGAGAGAAGCTGAGCACAAGCACAAAGCAGAGAGAACAACAAAACCACTAGCACTGATGGTATGATGAGGGCGATGAGGGGAGCAAATGCAGAAGCAATGACGAGAGAGAACAATAAAAAAATTTAAATGCACCAAACACTTATCACGAAAAAAAAAAAAAACTGTTTAATTTGGCAAATTATGCAAATAAAACACAAAGGTTTCGAGCAAACGACACCAGCATAAGCAGAAACAAACTAAGCACAATTAAAAATTGCGAGAAAACAATATATGTATATTAATAAAAACTCAGGAGCTAAGCAAAAACACGACCGTCACGTCAGAGAGCAGATACAATTCAATACAATGACCTCAACTTGTAACACTTTGTTGCAAGTATAAACAATAAAACATATACGCATTAAAATATTATTGTGCACTTGAATATATTTATATGTATGCAATGATGTATGGACATAAACATATTCACATAAATATACAATTAAGCATGAACGTATATGTATATTATTATATTATAATGGAGGAAAAAAAATTTGTTTCCTTTTTTTTTCTTTTTCAATTTGTGTTTTGTGATTTTTCTTATAGAAGGGTATTTGGACTTCGTTATTGGGAAAATTTGATCTTGTGGAGCTAGCTGTGATCAGAAAGCTTTATGTGTGCGTGCAAGCTTTGTAAACTTTACTTAAGCTTTTTTTATTTTCATAAGCTTGCTTTGATCGCGGCAAGCCTTTATAAGTGTGCTTATGTTGTTTGTGCATCGTTTGAGTGCACATGTTGGACATGTGCTCTTCTTTAGAGTATGTAGGGGTATATTAGGCTGATTGGATTTTATTATTGTATGTTCATATTTTATTTTGTGTGTATTGTATGTTTTAAAGATAGGATTTTTTTGTTTTCTCTTTTTTCTTTTGATTCGAGGGTATTTTGGCAATGATAGAGTTATTAAAAAAAAAGAATTGGTAAACAATATACATATATACATACGTGTCGGGTCACTATTATTTTCGTCCATCGTAGCGCAGCGAGTTTGATCGCACTCGAGTTCGGAATTGTACTAACTTGAGTCTGAACTCTCTTCTTTGTGCCTACCATCGAACCACACTCGGCGACAGCGTCCGAACGCTGGTGCCCCGCTAAAATGTTAAAATATTAATGTGAAATATCCAAAACTACAACCACACGCACACAAACTCGACATGCGGCGACAGGTGCAAAACCATAACCTCACACACACAAACTCGGTATGCGCCGACACGGCCATCCTGACTTTAACACGCCCTCGAGTAGGAAATGCTAACATTTAAACTATCTTCATTTCGTTTTCCTTTTTTTTTTTTTTTTCTTTTATTACAAACAAATAATATAATACTTCTAAACACAAGTCAGTTTTCCTTTCTTACTTCGTATAAACTCATTATGTTAACAATTCATTTTAATTCAATTCATTTCTATTCATTCAATTCATACAACATATTTTTAGGTTTGCTTACAAATACTTTAGCGTTACCATTAGTAGTATTATTATTTTTTTTTTTTTTTTAAGTAATTTTTAACAACATTCTTCTTTTCACATTATTTAATTCTCTTCTTTTAACATTACAGTTATACAATCAATGCCCCACACGCCATGATCAAAACAAACATTAGTATGTTTTGCACTTGTGCTTGCATTACCATATGTATAATCAAGTACTCTGCCCTTTTCTTTGGCCAGCCGTACAAATCTTTTGTCACCCTTATTGGTGTACTTCACTCTCTTGAGTGACTTCAAGATTCGCAATATTTTCATTTTCACTATCTTCACAGGCTGCAACCGTGTTATCAATCTCAACAGTATTATTATAATCATCACACACATTCAGGGGACCTTTTGACTCAATTTGGTTTGATGCCTTTCTTCGCTTTTAAGTAGCACAAAATCTCCAACTTTGTGTCTAATTACTTTTTGCCGTATTTTTATTAAATCGTTCTTTGTCATAAACTGCTGTAGCTAAAACATTCTTTTCGGCTTGTGCTCTTACATCTGACAGATCAACCTCATCTTCAATATCGCTAGGTGGAAGTAATCATAATGGACGTGCTATCTTTCCCAATAACATTTCTAACGGACTAGCCTTCGTCACGCGGTTAGTTGTACAATTGATTGCCAGTTTCAACCGCAGTCAGCATATTTTTCAACATTCTTATTGTTCGTTCCACTTGGCCATTAGCTCGGCTAGCACCAGTGGCAATCAAATGCAAGTTTATTTTCTTACCTGAACAGAATTGGCTAAACTTTCCACCCGTAAAACACCTAAACTGGTCAGCTATTATTCGGTTTGGTACTCCAAACAACGAAACAGCACATTGAACAGCCTTTATGCAACTCTCACTGTCTCATTTAAGGCTATGACTAAGATAGACATACTTGGTAAACGCGTCTACTTGAACAATTACATACTCCTTTTGGTCCCTTTTGCCACTTAGTTTTCCAGTTATATCGATGTGGATAGTGTGCCAAGGAATATTGACTTTAGGAATGGGATGCAAATGCATTATTGACTCATGAACTTGGTTGATAACAGACCATCTAAAGGCACGTGGCACTACTGGTAAACAACGTGTTCTGCCATTCCTCTGTATTTTTCGGTAAAGAAATTCTGCCATTAGTTGATAGGTTTTCGCAATTTCTTCATCAAGAGAAAAATCTTTTAATTTAATCACAATTTATGCTATGTCCGCGTCTCGACGGTGTTCAACAATGAGCCAGTTGCTTGAAATTTCAGCCAAGTTAACTCTCTTCTCGTCAATCACCCTTACTCCACAAGTAGGCTTTGGTAAAAGAGGATTTCGTGACAAAAAGTCGACATGTGCCATTCTTTTTCCCTCTCTGTATTGAATGTCGAACGTAAACGTCTGCAAGTAAGCCCACCAACGCTGTGCTGAAATGTTTAATGGAGTTTACAACAGCTAAAGTTTCCAACTCATATGAGTGGTAGCTTGACTCTGCAGGTGAAGTAATTTTACTATAGTACTCAATTACGTGGGGTTTGTAAATAATATTGTGTAATAAAATTGCACCGTAGCCATCACAACTTGCATCTGTATGCAACTCAATTGGATGATTTGGGTCAAAAATTACAAGGTCTGGTTTAGGGGCTGTCCATAAATTACGTAACGCGATTTTTGACAATTTTTGACCCCCCACCCCTTTGTAACAGATTGTTACCCATAGATATCAAAGTGTAAAAACGTTTTATCCCAAAAGAACGGCCTTCAATCTTAGCATAGGATATAACGAACTTTTTGACAAAAGTCACTGTTTTCGACCGATCGTTCCTATGGGAGGTCTATGATATAATCACCCGATCTTGACCAAATTTGGCACAGTCGTTTATAGCTACAATAAACTAACTTATATTAAATTTCACGACAATAGCTATAAAATTAATGAAGTTATTGAGAAAGTCACTGTTCGTGACTTTGCCGTTTGTATGGGAGCTATATGATATAGTCACCCGATCTTGATCAAATTTGGCACAATTATTAATAAGAACACTAAACTGACAAATACCAACTTTTATGATAATAGCTTCAAAATTAATGAAGTTATTGAGAAAGTCACTGTTCGTGACTTTGCCGTTTGTATGGGAGCTATATGATATAGTCACCCGATCTTGATCAAATTTTGCACAATTATTAATAAGAACACTTAACTGACAAATACCAACTTTTATGACAATAGCTTCAAAATTAATGAAGTTATTGAGAAAGTCACTGTTCGTGACTTTGCCGTTTGTATGGGAGCTATATGATATAGTCACCCGATCGTGATCAAACTTTGCACAATTATTAATAAGAACACTAAACTGACAAATACCAACTTTTATGACAATAGCTTCAAAATTAATGAAGTTATTGAGAAAGTCACTGTTTCGTGACTTTGACGTTTGTATGGGAGCTATATGATATAGTGGTCCGATCCGGCTGAATCCGAGATATACAACGCCTGCAGTATATACAAGGCTACGTGCAAAATCAGCTCTGTAGCTCTTACGGTCTCGGAGGAGTTCGCGTTGATCCAGACGGACGGACGGGCGGGCATGGCTATTTGAACTCGTCTCGTCGTGCTGATCAAGAATATATATACTTTATATAGTCGGAGATGCTTCGTTCTATGCGTTGCACACTTCTGACCAAAATTAATATACCCTTTTTGCAAGGGTATAAAAAGCTAAAAATTGTTTAAATATGTATATGGGAAACTGGCCAAATAATGGCTAAAACATTTAAGCTTAAATTTTACAAGATCTATCAACTCAACTGCCAAACTGACAGCACTGGCTGACCGCGATCGGGAACTGGGACCGTATTTGTGCCAATGAACACACTTGTACAGCCTAAATTTGATTTTTTAACGGACTTTTTCTGTCTTGAAAGGTTATACAAATATATGTTACATCACAAGTTTTCCGATCCCCTCCCCCACTATGACACAAATTGTCACACACACAGAGACCCCCTCCCCCTGAATGCGTTACGTAATTTATGGACAGCCCCTTATCAGTAAGAAGAATCATAATAATAATCAATTGTGAAAATCCCCCAATAAATTGTCGAAAGTAAGATGCTAAGCCAATAAATTGTCTTAGCGATGTGACGGACGGTGGGAGCGGAAGGGCAGTTAATGCTACAATTTTCTGAGTGTTTGGACGAATTTCACCAGCACTAATATTGTAGCCTAAATATTGAACCGATGTTTTTTAAAAAAGAACACTTTGTAATGTTGAATGAAAATCCAGCTTCTGCTAATGTGTTTAGAACAATTTCTAATCTTTCTAGCGCTTGATCTTATGTTGAGGCAATTATCATTATATCGTCCATATAGACGATAACATACGAATTTGCTAAGTCCCCTAGAGCTTGCATTACTAAACGTTGAACATGTTACGTTAAACAACAGCATGGGGCTTGCGTAAGGTGAACAGCCTGGTCTAATTATTTTGTATTTTAGCAATTCGTTAATTTTTTCCCTTACTAAATCTCGCTCGCATGGACTTAAGCGATATGGCCTTCTTTGAACTGTTTTACTTGGATCAATTAATCTAATTTTCATTTCACCAACCTTGACTTTAGTATCTGGAATACCTTTTATAAAAGAATTTGAATACTTTGCCAACAATGAATGCAGTTTTATTTTGTCTTGACATTCAATGTCTGTATCAAAATCGGTCGGCCCACCACCAATACATGAATTAATTATTTTGTTTCTTCAGATTTTAAATTGGTTTGATGAAACAACAACATCGAAGCCCTGATTTAATATTTCCCGTCCAATGACAATAATGTTTTCCATGTGATCATCACTTATTACATACATATATAAAACAGAATTTCGATGCAATTGTCATCAATTTTTACATTACTTAATATCTGTACAGTACTTCAATTTCCAACACTGCCTATGCCTTTCAGCATGTAGTAGCCCTCTTCAATACTAATAATAATTTTAATTGCATTTCGGAAAAATATTTTTTTTCTGTGTTTGCAAGATTTAATGAACAACCTCCTTTGCGTACTACGCACATGTCTTCACTTGGTACGGTTCTTACTCTCATTTCGCACAGCGAACACAAAGCGTATGCAAAGAAGAGAGAATGGAAAAGATCTGTTAGAATTCGTTCGCATGCATTGCATTCACTTAGAAACAGAATTTTTGGTACAGGTTTTTTCATTTAATTTGATACTTGATTGCGAACAGACGTGATAATTAATATTCACAGAAAAATATATGTACTTATGTATGTATATGTATGTATATAAAGTGACACACGTGCAAATACGTCATTATAAAAAATGAAGTAAGTCGTCTCGCCGACTTAGGTGTACCATACACCAGTAAAACAAATATTTCAAATTTGTAATAACTAATGCATTTGCCTATTTTCCACAATTCTGTTCACATGTTTTTTACAAGCATATCTTAATATCTCGCGTACTTATGCATAGCACCCTAGCGCCGCCACCCGCCAACGGCCATCTCCGGCCTTATGCAAAAACGTTTATATGGATAACTCAACTATTTTTTGTCCGATTTTGATCAAATTTGGTATTTTGCTGGGTATTACTATCAAATTTAAGTGTGCCAAATTTGATTGCACAAGACAAAAAATTACGGGAGATAATCGTGTTTTTCAAATTTCGGGGGCGGAAAGGGGCATGGCAAAATCTTTATACATACAAAATGTGCGCATTTACTATGCAAATATACATTTTTAATTTAATTTTTTAATTGCAGGGGCGGAAAGGGGCGTGGCAAAAATTTGAAACAAACTTGATCACTCTACATACTACACGAGCCTACATTCCAAACTTGGTGGCTCTATCTCTTATAGTCTCCGAGATCTAGGCGTTCATACGGACGGACAGACGGACATGGCTAAATCGACTTGGCTATTGATACTGATCACGAATATATATACTTTATGGGGTCGGAGAAGCTTCCTTCTGCCTGTTACATACATTTTGGCGACTTTAATATACCATTTCACCCTATGGGTGTATGGTATAAAAAGAATAATACAGTGACTGCACAAGGCAGTAATATACACACATATTTGGATAAAGTATTTAAAAATAGTAGTGAATACTCGAAGAATATGGTGATATAACATTAAATTTAGCGAAAATATAAGAAAATTAAACCCCGTTATATTTCAGTTAAAATTTATATTTCGGTCGCGTGGCGTCGACTAAGCGACTTTTGGCTTTCAAGCAGCCTTGGATTCATCTTTTTTATACCCTTGCAGAGGGTGTTATAAAATTGGTCAGATGTTTGTAACGCAGACGTTTCCGACCCCAAACAGCGCTGCTTGCTGCTCAAACAGAGCACATGCATTCACACACACAGACGCAGCGCTACAAGAACTGTATGTGTATGCGTGTTGTGCTTTGCTTAGGGAATGATGCAAGAAGAAAGAAAATTTATTATAAAAAGAGAAATAATTTGAATGTTTTGTTTGTGAATTGATGAATTCAGTTGCAGGGAAAGAAATTTCAAAATGTAAAAAAAATATTGCGAAAGACTGCAAGGGTACATAAACTTCGGCATTGCCGAAGTTCGCTTCTTTGATATTTCTTTGGGACAATTTGTTTTATTGTACCCCAGCCCAATCGCTGATATTTTCTTCGTTGGAACAAAAGGAGACCTCTTTGAACAACCAAGACACCAACGAGCCTCGGATTTATTTTATCAACCCTTCCATTTCATCAATAATCACCGCCATGGGCCAGGCTTAAATAGTCTGGTGATGAAATGAGGCAACTCCCCAGCTAATACCGATATTATGTACCCAATTATATACCCAATTTAAGCAGGATCTACTACTTTTTTGACATTTTTTTTGTATGCCAGCACTAATATTGTAGCCTAAATATTGAACCGATGTTTTTTAAAAAAGAACACTTTGTAATGTTGAATGAAAATCCAGCTTCTGCTAATGTGTTTAGAACAATTTCTAATCTTTCTAGCGCTTGATCTTATGTTGAGGCAATTATCATTATATCGTCCATATAGACGATAACATACGAATTTGCTAAGTCCCCTAGAGCTTGCATTACTAAACGTTGAACATGTTACGTTAAACAACAGCATGGGGCTTGCGTAAGGTGAACAGCCTGGTCTAATTATTTTGTATTTTAGTAATTCGTTAATTTTTTCCCTTACTAAATCTCGCTCGCATGGACTTAAGCGATATGGCCTTCTTTGAACTGTTTAACTTGGATCAATTAATCTAATTTTCATTTCACCAACCTTGACTTTAGTATCTGGAATACCTTTTATAACAGAATTTGAATACTTTGCCAACAATGAATGCAGTTTTATTTTGTCTTGACATTCAATGTCTGTATCAAAATCGGTCGGCCCACCACCAATACATGAATTAATTATTTTGTTTCTTCAGATTTTAAATTGGTTTGATGAAACAACAACATCGAAGCCCTGATTTAATATTTCCCGTCCAATGACAATAATGTTTTCCATGTGATCATCACTTATTACATATATAAAACAGAATTTCGATGCAATTGTCATCAATTTTTACATTACTTAATATCTGTACAGTACTTCAAATTCCAACACTGCCTATGCCTTTCAGCATGTAGTAGCCCTCTTCAATACTAATAATAATTTTAATTGCATTTCGGAAAATAATTTTTTTTTTTTTTTTAAAATTTTTTAAAAAAAACCCCCCTTGCCTAACCCCCAAATTTCTTCATTTGAAATGTTTTTTTTTCCTTTCCTTCAGCGAACAAAAAGCCTAAGCAAAGAAAAAGGAAAAAGAAAAAAAAAATTTTATAAAATTTTTTTACATATTTTTTTAACTAAAAAAAAAAATTTTGGTTATACTTTTTTTTTTAATTTAATTAATAAATTTGAGAAATAAATAAAAATTTAAAAAAAAAAAAAAAAAATATATAATTAATTATTTATATAAAATATAAAAAATAAAAAAAAAAAAAAAAAAAAAATTTTTTTTGTGGGGGGGGGGGGGGGAAAAATAAAGTGCAAGTGGTTGGCGGGTGCCAATTTCTTCGGGTGGTGAGTGAGTGGTGAATTAATAACGCGCGATAACTTCGGTTAAAACAACTTATATTTTATTAATTCTTATTCACAGGTTGCCCGACACACACGATATATGTTTCGGGTTAAAATAATGTACAATTCGAAAGAGATCAAAGAATTCCAAAGTACAAAATAGAACGGGTGTTCGGGTTGAAAATTCGTACGTAAGTGAAATGGCGGCGCCCATCAGAAAAGCTAGTCACCCCTCCTGGTGTGACCGTAGACGCCGAGGATCGAAAAACCCTCCTCACTCCTCACTGCTCTTCGCCGCTCACTGCTGTTCACCCGGTGGCGTGAACATACCGCCCCCCTTGCAACATGTTGCAATTGCCACCTTGGACATATGTAGGATGGGGGACGGCAGCGTCCTGGAGCGCCTAGATGCCGCAGGAGCCGGAGATGACCCAACCGAACACGGTGCTCTGGGCTGCGGGAGTACCGCTATGACCGGGCACACAGCCTGGTTGGATGACCTCAGGATAGAGGTCTGCCCCGAGCACTGCGGATACCGACGCCGGCCGATGGAAGTTGGGGTCGGCCAGGATCAGGGTGGCAAATTTTTCCCGGACCGGTGCCGACACTTCCCGGATGGGAGTGCGGATGTGCAGGTCCTCTTCGACCCGGAAGATAACATTCCGCCGGAACGTAGGGTCGGTCCTCGACTCGAGGACGGCCGTGCAAGCTTGGTCGACCCCGACTTTGGTCACCGTCAACCCCAGGGACCGGGCAAAAGATGAATTGATACGGCTCCCAGCCGCGCATGCGTCGAGGAGAACGCGGGTCTCGAAAGTTTTCGAGCCATTGCCCAACCTGAGGACCGCTGTTGGCATGACGGTCGTCGTCCTGGCTTGGAGCAGTGTGGAGAGGGAGATCTCTGGTGCGCCTTCCGGAGAAGCGGAGCGGTCGGACGAGGACCGGGAACGGGATGGTGATGCCGGTGCAGCACGTCTGGAGGAGGATGACTGGCTGCGACGCTGGGCTCCAGAGCGTTGTCTCGGCGGTTGGTCGGCCATATGGAGCAGCGTATGGTGCCTTTGCCCACATCGTCGGCAGCCGTGGCGAGTCCGACACGCGTCGGCGGAGTGCTCGTGCGCCAAGCAGTTGGGGCAATACTTGTTGATTAGTACCGCCCGGAGCCGCTTCTCCCCTCTCAGGTTCAGGAACCGCTGACACTGCCGGAGTGCATGAACCCCCCGGCAGACCCGGCACCGGTACACGTTCGTCCCGTGTGTAGCCGGACGCTTGCTGCGGCGGTGCGGCAGACGCTTGGGGGTCATGTTGCGGTGGAAGCGCGAACTGAAAGGGCTGTAACGAAAAAGATTACGTAGGGTGGAGTTGATTAGTCGCTGCACGGGAACGGACAACATGCACGGAGACGAGGACATTCGAACGGAACATAGAGGGCTTGGACGTCACGATAGGTTTTTAGGCTCAGGACTCCTGTTGTCTGGCAACAGGATGAGCTTCGCTACGGGTCTTCGAATAGACCCCACGCGCTGTTGTGACATCAGCCACTCGGACGAGGCCGTCTGCCCCGGGCAGAGTGCGCTCAATTCGCCCTAAGCGCCACTCATTGGAGGGGAGATTGTCTTCGGAGACGATCACGAGGTCCCCGGTTTGGAGGCTACGAGCCGGTGCTTTCCACTTGTTACGCTTGTGGAGCTCCTTGAGGTATTCACTCTTCCAGCGGCGGCAGAAAGTCTGCTGGATTGCCTTTAGTCGCTGCCAGCGATTGATCAGCGACATAGGCTCGACCAGGATCTCCGGTTCCGCGATGGACACGAGCGGCCCTCCAATCAGGAAATGTCCCGGGCTTAGTGCCAGCAGATCCTCTGGGTCCTCGCTCATGGGAGAAATTGGCCTGGAATTTAGGCACGCTTCGATCCGACACAGGAGAGTGGATAGCTCCTCGAACGTATACCTGACAGCCGAAGAGGACTTGTAAAACAAGGTCTTAAAGCTTTTGACCCCGGCTTCCCATAGTCCTCCCATATGGGGCGCGCTCGGCGGAATGAACTGCCAGGATAGAATGTGCTGGGGAAATGCCTTCATTACACCAAGCTTGGTGGCGTTCAGGAAATCTCTTTCGAGCGCCTTTGAGGCCCCTACGAAGGTTTTGCCATTGTCGGAGTAGATGCGCTGTGGGCATTGTCTTCGTGCGACAAACCGGGAGAAAGCTGCTAGAAATCGTTCCGTGGTGAGGTCGGAGGTCGCCTCGAGGTGGATCGCCTTCGTGCTGAAACACACAAAGACGCAGACATAACCCTTCGTTATGAGGCACGCGCGCCCGGTGTAGTTTTTGATCTCAAACGGCCCTGCGAAGTCAATGCCCGTGTGGGTGAAGGGCCGGGAGTACGTGATGCGCTCTCGAGGGAGATCACCCATCATCTGAGTCTGCAGTCGTCGACGATGCACGATGCAGACCTTACACCCCTTGATGTGGGACTTCACTAGGTTCTTTATCCGTGGGATCCAGAACTTGGTGCGCAGATACCGAACCATCAGTTGATTGCCGCCATGCAACGTGATGCGGTGGGCGAATTCAACAAGCAGGCGCGTGAAATGAGTATTGTAGGGGAGGAGAATCGGGTGACGTTCATCGTACCGGAGGGACTCAGCGGCCCGTAGTCGTCCACAGGCGCGGAGTATTCCATGCTGGTCGAGGAAGGGGTTTAAGTTGAGTAGCGTGCTGGATGTCGGAAGGGGTCGCCCTTCACCCAGGGCCCGTATCTCTGCGATGTATTCTCGGCGCTGGGAGGTCCGGATCAAGGCGCGCTCAGCGGAGAGCAATTCCTCATTGATGAGGTGGGCTGTGGGAGACGTCGACGTCCTTTTGGCGGCGAAGCGTAGGATGTACGCGGTGACTCGCAGTGCTTTACCGTAGTCTGAGAATCGCTCGCTTATGTCATCGAGTAGGGTGGTCGCGGCGGTGTGGCACTGGACTCGTTGCTCCAGCTGGGTGTCTGGAACTTCCTTATGCAGAGTTGGCCAGTGCTCGGGGTCCCTCTGGAGCCAGTCCGGCCCATGCCACCAAAGGCTACTGGCCGATAACTCGGCCGCGGAGGTTCCGCGGCTTGCCAGATCAGCAGGGTTGTCCTCGGAACGGACATGTGACCAGCTTTGGCCACCGGTGCTCTTAGAGATGCTGGATACCCGATTGGCCACGAAAGTGGACCAGCTACATGGGGGTTTGTTGAGCCAGGCCAACACAATGGTGGAGTCGGTCCAAAACTGGGAAGTAGCAGGTGGGATCGGGAGTTCAGGAACGATCGACGCCCAGAGATCGGCTAGCAAAACCGCTCCGCACAACTCCAGCCGAGGCAGCGAGACTGTTTTGACTGGAGCCACGCGGGTCTTAGCCGTTAATAAATGGACGCTGACTTGATCGCGATACCGGATCCGCACATACAGGGCTGCTCCATACGCTTTCTGGGATGCGTCACAAAAGCCATGAAGCTCCCACGAGAGCGTATCGCTGGTGTTTAGCCAACGGGGAATGCGAAGTTGACTGAGGCCTGGGTAATCCTGCAGGAATTCGTGCCATTGCTGCAGCAGGAGAGGTGGCAGGGCGTCATCCCAGCCCAGTTCGGTTAGCCAGATTTGCTGCATAAATATCTTTGCTCGGATAACAAATGGGGCTAGCCAGCCAGCGGGGTCGAAAAGTTTAGCGATATGGGACAGAACCTGCCTCTTCGAGATCGACTCCTGCAATGGTGGGTCCGCTACGGTGAAGAAAAAACGTCCTCGGCGGCTTGCCAGCGGATTCCCAAGGTTTTTGCCGTGCTCGCGTCTTCCAGCTCGAGAAAGTCCTCTCGCAGCAGATGCTCTTTCGGGATAGCTTGAAGTACTTCCTTCTTATTGGAAGTCCACTTCCGAAGCGGGAGGCCCGCAGATTGGAGGGCAGCTTGAAGCTCTCGTATGGCGAGACGGGCGTCGTCTGCAGTGTGAGCGCCGGCAAGGACATCATCAACATACATGTAGTTCCGAAGGATTTCGCTCGCCAGAGGGTACATCGCTTGCACGTCTTGGGCTAGTTGTAAAAGGACTCGGATCGCCAAGAATGGCGCGCAGTTAACCCCAAACGTGACGGTTTGTAGCTCGTAGTCTTGAATATTGCCGCAGCGATCCCGGTAGAGGATCCGCTGAAAGGGGGTATGCCTGGGGTCGACTCGGATTTGTCGATACATCTGTGTTATGTCAGCGTTGAAAACGAATCGAAAGAAACGCCATTTCAGTACTTGAAGCGTGAGATCGGCCTGAAGCGTAGGCCCGGTGTGCAAGACGTCATTAAGGCTGACGCCTCGTGTGGAGGGACTTGACGCGTTAAATACCACGCGTACCTTGGTGGTGGTGCTATCGGGCTTAAACACAGCGTGATGGGGGAGATAGAAGTTTTTATCATCTTTAGGCGGCGTCACCCGACTCATATGGCCCAATTCCTCGTATTCTTGAATGATGGCATCGTACTGTGTTTTTAGGACGGGATCCTTGAGAAGGCGTGCTTCATTCCGCAGGAATTGAGCTAGCGCGATCGGTCTTGAATGCCCTAAATCGACGCTATTCGGACATTTGAACGGAAGGGATACAATATATCGGCCGTCCTTCCCTCTTCGGGTGGTCTCCTGGAAATTCCGCTCGCAGCATACATCATCCTCCTTTTCCGGCTTTGCAGGAAGGTCTTCCACCTCCCAAAACTTGGTGAGAAGTACATCAAGTTTTGCTTCTGGATTGACTCGCGTCCGTGCCGCGAAACCTAATCGAGTTACCGGAGTGTCAGGCATGATCGCTCCACACAGAACCCATCCAAAGATGGTTTCCAGTCCGACGAAATCACCCATATCCTTTTTGATCCGCTCTCCGAGGATGTGTGAAAACAGGTCTACACCAATAATCATGTCAATAGGCGCGGGCTTGTTGTAATACGGGTCCGCCAGGGGGCGGTCGAGGGACTGCGTTGGAACCGTGTTAAGAAACGGAGCCGTCGGGATGGCCCCCGATAATTTGGATACGACCAGGGCGGAGACCTCAATCTTGTTCAGCCTGTCACACGGAGGAGACAGCATCAGCAGACACACCTTGTCGGCGCATCCTCCATCACTCTGGCCCATGCCAGTAACTGCGGCGTCTACGGGATAAAAGGGGGCTGAACCATGTTGAAGACACGTTCGGATAGGAAGGTTGAATCGGCTCCCGAGTCGATCAACGCCCGAATATGATGTTCCACCCCGCGATGGTGTAGAGTGACAATCGCCGTGCCTAAAAGCCCTCTGCCTGGAGTAGATGCAAAATAGCTTTGAGCATTTGTGAGCTGATTGCTCGTGGACGGACGCTCTGTAGCACCGAATGGTGTGGTTTGCGCGGCGGACGGCGACACGTCACTAGGGTGCAACAGGGTGTGATGACGTTCCTTGCAGGTATGGCAATTATGCGCACTGGAGCATCCCTTCACTTGATGACCGCGGGCAAAACAATTCAAACAGAGTCCCTGCTGTCTGATGGTTTCCACACGCCTCTGAACAGGCATGTCAAGGAAAGAAGGGCAGAGTCGTATTGGGTGATTCTCCCGATGGCAAAGCTTGCAAGACGCTGGTTTGAGCTGGGCTTTCGCGGGAAACGCTTGAACCTTCATCGTCGCAGGGGACTTGCGGGTGCCACTGGGGATGGCTTGAACACTCGGCACCGACTTATGTTCTTCGGTGGCATCCAGGACACGATACCGATCGGTGAGAAATTGGTTCAAATCGTACCAAGTGGAAACGACAGTCTTGTTTGGCACTGATTGTTCCCACAGGAGGATTGTGGACTTCGGCAATTTGCTAGTGCATATGGCGATAAGCAAGACATCCCAATTCTCAGTGCTAACACCCGAACGCTCAAGAGCGGTAAGACTCCCTTGGAACGCAGTTTGCAGTTCTCGCAATGCCTTGCCCGATTCTAGCGCCACCGCGGGAATCTGAAGGAGTTGTCTGGCTTGAGTCATGACAAGCAGACGGCTGTTTTCGTACCGTGCTGTGAGGTTCTCCCATGCGGCCTGGAAACCTTCATTTGTTAGGGGGGGACTTCGCCACGATGGTTCTCGCTTCCCCACGAGTCTTGGCGTTCAAGTGATAGAGCTTCTCCACTTGAGACAAATACGGATTGGCGATGTAAATGGCAGCGAACAAATCGCGGAATGTGGGCCATGCTAGGCTGTCGCCATCAAAGGTCTCCACCTCACACGGAGGAACTCTATGACCCGGAGGTCCCGACGGAGCACTGGGCTGACGTCTAAGACTCGCCATCTCTGCCGAGAGCTGCTCGATGCGTTCTCCGAACAACGTCCCGCATCGCACATACGCCGCGTAAGCGGATTCGTGCTTCGCTTTGATGTGGCTTATGTTGGCTAGGCTGTCCTCGTCTGGTTGGGTCGACAGGGCCTTGTGACACCCGGAGTATTCCATCTCGACAGTTGCCCAAAGGGATTTGAGCTGCTCTAAGTGCATTTTAATGGAAAATAAGGGCACTTCAGAAGTTAGGGCTTCACTCTCACGAGCTTCGAACACAGTCAAAGCGTCGCATGCCAGAACGAAATCGGAGAGGGACATTCTTGATCGTTCTCTACGCTCTTGGGATACGGATCGGGTGACGGGAACGTCAGAACAGTGCGTCACAAAAACGTGCGGAATCTGAGCCTCTACTGAAAGCTTGGAACGCCCTTTGAGTTCGCTGGCGTCTTTAGCCGAGACTATGCGCCCTTTAGGTAGGCTGGACGAAGACGGACGGGACCTTGGGGATTCGCTCAGGCTGCGAGCAGACGTGGACTTGCGGGGAATGTCCGTACGCTTCACGACCACCGGAGTCTTCGGAGGCCGAGCCTTCTCCGGAGTTACAGAGGGAGACGAAAGACTGTTAGACTTCGGCGTAGTCTTGGACGGCTCCGTGGACATACTCAGGGGACGTCCTTACCGACGAAGACCGCGCTGGTGCGCTTTTTGATTTCGGAAAGACACCGAGAAAAAAAAGAAAAAACAAGAGAAGTGGACTGTATGAGGGCGCAAGAATTTTCTCACTGTGCCCGCAGGATTGCGGGAGAATTCTCTTGCGCGTGGCTTGGAAACGGAGCCCTTTTAATGGGGATATATGCGGAAAAATGTACGAACGCACGAATGCAGATCGAAAATCACACGTAGCTACAGAGGAGTGATTACAACACAAGTTTAGCTGGATTCGTAAGTAACGATGGGAGTACGTGTAAGACAAAACACGCAAACGATGTATAGGCCAAGGAAGAAATATGTGGTTTTATATAAATCTGGGTCGGGATATGTATATATGCGCAGGCCGAAGAAAAAAAAAATTATATATATAATTTATAAATATGGACGGATATATAAATATGGGCCCGATAGTGCTGGAAGAAATATATGTATTTATTTATAAATATGGGCGTATATATATATGGCGCAAATTGCCGGCCGGAAAAATTATAGATAAAATTTATAAATATGCAAATGGGCCCGATAGTGCTGGAAAAAATATATATGTATTTATAAATATGGACGGTATATAAATATGGGCACGATAGTGCTGGAAAAAATATATATTATTTATAAATATGGATGGATATATAAATATGGGCACGATAGTGCTGAGAAAATATATATATGGATTTATTTATAAATGTGGGCGGTTATATATGGGCGCAATATACTGGCCGGAAAAGTCATATATGTATTTATAAATATGGACGGATATATATATGCGCGCCAAAATGCTGACCGAAAAAATTATATGTATAATTTATAAATATGGATGGATATATAAATATGGGCACGATAGTGCTGGAGAAAATATATATGTATGGATTTATTTATAAATGTGGGCGGTTATATATGGGCGCAAAATACTGTCCGGAAAAGTCATATATGATTTATACATACAGGTGGATATATAAATATGGGCACGATAGTGCTGGAAAAACGTATATATGAATTTATTTATATATATATATATAGCTATATATGGGCGAGAAAAAAAAACCAGGAGTCGAAAATGATGTGGTTTGAATTTGGCGCGCTTGAGCCGCCTATCGATATCACGACTCGACTCACGTGCCACCACTACTTCGAAAACAGCTGTCGGTCGCTGTTTATAAATTTGTTTTTTTTTGTTTTTGTCGTATTAATTGTTTTAATTATATATATTTTTTTTTTGTGGTTGTGCGAAAAGTAAAGAAATATAAAAAAAGAACAAACGAACGCTTTTACACACCGCGAGTGTTGTGCGCGAAAAGGAAAAAACAAAAAAAAACAAAGTAAACGATCAGTGCATATGGATGGATTCTTTGATGTATGTATGTATGTACGTACATGCATAAATACACAGGTAGGTATGTATGGATGTACGCGTCGTTCATAAAAAAAAAGCGTAAGTAATTTGTGATTTCGATTTGTTAAATCAATGTGCGTCACCGAAATGGATTATGTGTTGTGGATATGTACATACATATTGGGGCGTACGTTAATTTGCTAATTTTAAATTTCAAATTTGTTTCGTTTTGTGGTAAAGTGCGAATGGATTATATGTACGTGGATATATACATATGCGCGTACATCAACAGATTACGATGTATGTATGTATGTAAGTGGATATGCCGGTGGGCGAATAAGCGCGTGAGGAAATTAATTGGGCACTGGAAATAATCCGAACACATAAGAAATCGCGGTGAACACTTGGATTACTATTTCCTTTTTTTTTTTTAACTTTATAATTTCTTTGCTTTTCTTTTACGCGGACTTGGCGAACAGCTGTGGAAAATACATGTACATGTAATACCGCGAACAAGTACGTATGAAAAAAATTGGACAAGTGCGGCTGAGACGAAAAACATAAAGAAACCCCTGTGGTGGAATGGAAACCACGTTATGGATTGGGAACTACCATGTACCCTTGGAATAGGTCAGGTATGTACATACAATATATATAAAAGTGTGCAGGTCGCTATGGAAGAGCGGGAAACCTCACACTTTTATTAGTATGTAGGGGCAAATGAAATGAATAATGAAATTTTGTACTTATCAGGAATTCCGCCGATGCAAGCTGGAGGAGCGGAAGGATATCCGGCTCGAAGGACCAATGTTCGTGGAGGGGCGGAAGGATCCTAGATAAAGTGCAAGTGGTTGGCGGGTGCCAATTTCTTCGGGTGGTGAGTGAGTGGTGAATTAATAACGCGCGTTAACACAGGTTATTCACAGGTTGCCCGACACACACGATATATATGTTTCGGGTTAAAAAATGTACAATTCGAAAGAGATCAAAGAATTGAAAAGTACAAAATAGAACGGGTGTTCGGGTTGAAAATTCGTACGTAAGTGAAATGGCGGCGCCCATCAGAAAAGCTAGTCACCCCTCCTGGTGTGATCGTAGACGCCGAGGATCGAAAAACCCTCCTCACTCCTCACTGCTCTTCGCCGCTCACTGCTGTTCACCCGGTGGCGTGAACACATACAATTAAGTTTAAGGTTCGGTTAGAAAGCTTTTGATGTTTTGTGGCGGTGCCTTGATTAAAACTTGCAGCTCGAAAAAAAAAAAACATTTTCTTTTTCCCATTATGCCAATAGCGGATAATGTCACTTTCACAATTGACATCGGGGCTAAACGACCGAGCGGAACAGTCCTTTGCAGGGAGTGAGAGAAAATTAATGTTTCATTTTTTGTGGTTAAAATAACCCAAGTAAGTTAAATCCGAATAAGGTCGAGCCATCCTTCGTGGACTTAAATGGGTGATAAAAAGAAACCAAGTATATTGCTTTGATTAAGCAAAAGACAAATGCAAAGCCAGAATTCCAAAATAATTATGTTGGATAGTGCAAGCAGCGAAGAAGTTATTTACCAAAGGAGACAACGCAATTGCATTGGCACCCGCTGATCAGTCAAACTTCGTTACGACACCGGCAAGTGCTACGGTAAGCGGTGAGAAGTGAAAACAGCAAAAACACTCAGCCCAAAGAAAAATCAAAAAGCTAAAATGTATAAAAATTATAGGTTTAAGTCAGATGAAGAATATTGAAAACGAGTGAAAATGAAAAATGTTAATTTCTAATTTTTGTTAAAATATAGGTGGTTTTATCTATTCGAAAGTTAGAACAAGTGCATGAGAGGTTATTGTATAAGTAATAATTGGCAATAAGAAAAAACCGAGGAAGTGAAGCAAGTGAAAAAAAGAGCAAACAAATTTACAAAGGCGAAAACGCAAAGTAAAATTTTGAGACACATTGTGCAAAAACAAATTTTTTGGTCAAGTCGTGTGATAACATACACTGAAAATTTAAAAAAAATGAAGACAAAAATAAATGAACAAAAGAATGAAATCTAATGCAAAATTGAAATATCGAAAAAAATCTATAACAAAGAAAAGAAAAAGTGAAAATATAGAAGAGAAAAAAAAAATCAAATACAAGTATGAGCAATTGCTTTACAAGACTTGGTAACAAAATTAAAAAACAAAAAAAATGTGAACATAACTAATTAAGAAAATTTTAATTAAATCTATAGCCTCTATTCAGCTATTTATTTCGGTCGCGTGGTCGTCGGACGGTAAAAGGGAGGGGTTTTTTTGCTTTCAATTTTTTGTTTGGATTCAAATTGTACACAAAGCGAAGTCGGAGTCGGAGTATTCAATGCAAAGACAAAAGCGAAAACGATTGTCGTTGCTTATCTCCACTCCGTTTGCTACCCCATAATGTTTTATATTCTTCTAATGGTGTTTCAATTAAAAATCATGCGTAGAAGAAATGCCAAATAAGAATAAACTGAAAAAAGTGGAAAGAATCACAGAAAAAAATGGAAAGGGTGAATAGATATGCATAATTTTGTTTGAAACGTTTTGTATGTGAAGACTTGGAAAAGAATTAAACAATTTTTTCACACTGCAGATGTAGGCGTTGCGTTTTGCTTTTGCACAGTGGGTCAAAGTTTGAAAGAAAAAATAAGTTAATGTTAATGAAATTATGCCGTGTTTAGAATATTTGATTTTGATTTGTTAATCTTTGAATACAAATCGTTATGCGCTAAAGTGCGTACTACGCACATGTCTTCACTTGGTACGGTTATTACTCTCATTTCGCACAGCAAAGAAGATAGCATGGAAAAGATCCGTTAGAATTCGTTCGCATGCATTGCCTTCGCTTAGAAACAGAATTTTGGATTTACAGGCTTTTTCATTTAATTTGATACTTGACTGCGAACAGACGTGAATATTAATATTCACAGAAAAATGCATGTACTAATATGTACAAATGTATATAAAGTGAAACACGTGCAATTACGTACGTCATTATACAAAAAAAAAAAAAAAAATAATGGAATGACTGCACAAGGCAGTAATAGACATACATACAAATTTGGATTAAGTAAATAAAACTTGTAGAAAATATTTGAATGAATTAGTTTGTGATTATGAACATTAAATTTAGCGAAAATATTAGAAAATTGAACCCCGATATATTTCAGTTAAAGATTTATACAGATTTCGACCAAGCTAACTTTTGGCTTTGCCGAAGTTCAGCCTTATTTATGCTTTTTCTTTGGGACAATTTTGTTTTATTGTACCCCAGCCCAATCGCTAATATTTTCTTCGTTGGAACAAAAGGAGACCTCTTTGAACAACCAAGACACCAACGAGCCTCGGATTTATTTTATCAACCCTTCCATTTCATCAATAATCACCGCCATGGGCCAGCCTTAAATAGTCTGGTGATGAAATGACGCAACTCCCCAGCTAATACCGACATTACATATCCATTATGTACCCAATTATATACCCAATTTAAGCAGGGTCTACTACTTTTTTTGACATTTTTTTGTATGCCTATGCATACTTAGTAGTAATTTTGCTACCCTTTTTCTTGTTTCATCTGTATGCAACGTATGGCGTAGCAGCACTTTGGTTGAATACTATTTTTTTGTTGCACCACGGCAACACTGTTTTACTTATTTTTATTTTTCTCTTCCTTTTATTAACGTAAATTTTGCTGATCTAAAAAAAAAAAATTAAATGAATTATTAGTTTAAGTTACGTAATGAAAATTTAGATATTATCATTTAAATTAAGTCTATATTCAGTTAAGTAAAATCAGTTTTCCTTAGTAGGAAACCTATTGGGTATGTAATGCGTTGAGTTTGGCTTTGTTATATTTCACTTTTCTAATAACTAAATTATACAGCAAATCCCTGCACCATCGATGGGCCCAGAGATCGCACCGTTGGACAAATCGTGAGTTAACACACATATGTATATAATATAAATATTTGTTTCATTGCCAACTGGCACACGCGGCCACATAACCCAAATCTCTTTTGAATTACTATGAATTTTTGAAACTATTTTTTTTTTTTTTTTTTGTTTAATTATCGTATTTAAATTTATTTTGCTATCTCTTTTACATATCTTTATAGTTTCATAAAAATAAGCCATGAAAACCTTTTGTTTGGAATTAAACTCATAACTCGAAATTTCGTCATGTTTGCGTAAACTAATTCTTTGAGGAATTCGTCACCTGAATCCATGTCTATGCTGCCTTTTCAAATCGTCTAAGACCATTTAAATGTCTGTTAAGGGGCAATCAATTAAACCCAATAGTTTGCCAAGGTAGGGTGGGTACAGAAAGGGTTAGCGAGCAACACCTTTAGCTAATCCGCAGAGAAGTCGTCCGCACAATTAATAGTATCCCGATCTGGTTCAACCTTTTGCTTTTTACATCCTTTTAGTTTCTGATAGTGCACTTATATTTTTTTTCTGTATGATCCGTGCGTATGCCTAGAGTAGGAAAGAACCCCCCTCATCCGACGAGCTAAGCAAGAGCAACGCTAGAAGTGCACGACCCCGATCTTTAGCATACACTTGTGTTATCGTTAGCAAAGTAGAGAAAAATTAGGCCGCTAGCAACTACACGCGCACAATCTTTTGCCAGAAAATTGTGTACTTATCTTTTCTTTCATCAACGAACATTCTGCTCCGGAATCGAAGGTGATTTCAAAAATTTGGCCGCAACGCTGCACTGCTCGACTCGCTTTTCCTGGTTGAATGTCTTGTTCCTATTAGCTTCCTTCATTGGGCATTGGGTAGATATGTGACCCAATTCTCCGCACTTGTAGCATGTTACGCTTGATATTTCACGGTGATAACCTTCTTGCCTACCACGTCGTTACCACTTGAAAAATGATTTTATTGTTTCTTGAGTCGGCAGTCAATCATTTTATGACCCTATTTGCCGCAGAAGTGATACTCTATCGATGATTGTTTTTGCCGTTTGGGAAAAGTTTCGGATTGATGCTCCATAAAACCATACTTCCTTTTATTAAAATTGAACGCTTTTAGTTCGGACTGCAAATCGCTTCTTGTTTTAACATTCGACGTGAAGCTTAAACGCTGCAATCGATTATCGAAACTTGCTAGCAACGCAAGAGTGACAGAGATAGCAATCTCTTCAACTCCCATTTGGCGCTATTTCGTCGTCAGCTCTATAACCATGCGTCTTGCATGCACTGCGAGACACTCGCCGTCAGTCGGTCGATTCGACAGCATACTTAGAAACATTGCGGCTGGTGTTTCTACGGTATCAAAGCGCTGTATGAACAGTTTTCTAAACTCGGCCCAAGTGATTTCGGCGTAACACACTTGCGAAAGCCATTGCGAAACGCTTCCCTCTAATGCTGAGCTCAAGGCCATGGCCAACGCGCCGCCTTTTAATGCATTTTCTTGAAGAATAATTTCAACGGCAGTACACCACGATGAAGCGTTGGCGCCGACTTGTCTGGGTTGAATTTGGGTAGTTGCACTGATTTATTCTGCACTGCACTGCCTGAAGCCATTGATTTTATGGCCCGAACCAGTTCAATTAAATTTTTATTTCGCAACTCCATTATGGTTTTCTAAGATGCATCAACTGTTGAAGGTAGAGGGCCAGATCCCACATCTGATGTCGGGTCACTATTATTTTCGTCCATCGTAGCGCAGCGAGTTTCGATCGCACTCTAGTTCGGAATTGTACTAACTTGAGTCTGAACTCTCTTCCTTGTGCCTACCATCGAACCACACTCGGCGACAGCGTCAGAACGCTGGTGCCCCGCTAAAACAGTACTTCTTAAAGCGACAAAGTACAAGCAACCAATCACAACACAATTAGAGGCTGATGCAATATCACAATAATGATTAAATTGTCATTAATGTGAAATATCCAAAACTACAACCACACGCACACAAACTCGGTATGCGCCGACATATGTATGTATATTATTTTTTCATTTTAAAGCGGACCAGGTGGCCGCCTCGGCGCTTTGGCCTTAGGACAAGGGGGATTGCCGTCAGCGCGTCCTCCTCTCACCACCTTCTTGACAGCTCCGCTCGTGCTGCAGGTTGCCTGGCCCGGTATTCCTCGATGGTCAGCGGACATGGTCCGTCCAGCGGGCAGTCCTCCAATGCCTTCTGTAGCGTTTCTTTGTCCTTTGGCATTGGTTGTTGTTTCTTCTTATTTGCCTTTTTTATTTTATGGCAATGCTTTGTCAATTTGTTTTGCCTATTTCAATTTTTGCCGATATAAGGCAGGATCGCCATGAAACAGGCGAAGGCAAGGTTTGACTTGAAATGATTTATCGGGGGCGGCAAGCCCGGTCTTATGGCTAGTGTCCTTAACGGTACTTAAAGCTAAACATTATGCTTAAGTTCTAATTACATTGTGATAGTCGAAAAAAAGACATGACAAAATTCGATGGTTTCACCCTATTCCGGGTCTTGCGAATCGAACTGCATCATTAGTTTCTTAAGTTATCACGATGGTTTCATACACAATTTTTGCGGAAGTTTTTCATCAGTGTTGCCATTTTTTCGAAATGGGTATTTTTTCGATTTGCTTCTAACTTCTAAAATATACAGTTTTTTTACAAACTTTCTTCAGCAAAGTTTCTTAGAATTGAAAGGGCTACAAATGTTGGGAAGACATCTAGCCTCTAAATCTGTCCGTTCCCGAGCTTTAGGACAAAATGTAAAAAAAATCGAATCTTGACCAAATTTTTTTAATGTTTTCTTTCTTGCATTTTGCTAATATTGAAAATTTTTCATTCGAATTATGATCATAATATGAGAATTTATTATGCTCAATGGCTGCAGAGGAGAAACCAGACCTATCTAATTTACGATTTATAATATAACCATTTAATCAAATTGATTTTGTTTTAGATATGTTAACAAAATTAAACTAACTGTATTTGTTTAGTTTTTAAAAAATATTTATACAGTCGGTATCATAACTGCATATTATTTATTTGACAACAATATTAGTCAAGGGCGTAGCCCGGTTTGAGCACCGTGGGTGGGGGGAGGGGTGCAACTAAATCAATTTACTTAAAGTTGAAGTTGATAAAACTTTTTATAGGTTTTCAAATCAAAATGTATTAAAAAAGTTAAGTTAGGAAAAAAGGTGTCATGAATTTAAATACTGGTTACGCCCTTGATATTAGAAATAGTTATATCCCATGAGCTTTAACTACTCAAGCCTTTTACCGCTATTCTATTGATATCGGTGGGTACTTATGCGAGCACCGTTAAGAAATTACCTCTTCTAATCATGTAAGCATAGACTTAAATCATAATTTTGACTTCAACGTTGCGCTTAGAAGTGTTCTGCATTGAGCTTAAATTAAAATGAACAAGTGTCCGTCAAGTTTTGCTGTATTTTGCTACGTACGTGGAAAATTTACAATGATTTGGATAGATCCACAAGGTCATCATACGGGTAACTGCTATGCATGCCAGAATAAACTCGCAAAACTAAAGAAGAGTTCTATGGTTTATAAAAGTGTTCAATCTGCACAGTTGCCAGTACCTCACTCGGAGAATGTTCCAATTCCTAGATGTCAAAGCCCAACAGAAAGATATATTCCGCCAACATTTTTCACCGAACCTGAAGAGCTACTATCAATGTATGAGCCATCGCAAATCGATAAACCTTGCCAACATGTCGCGATATCCCAAGCTCGGTTAAATACGATGGTAAGGCAACTGAAATTGTCGCAAAGGCAAGCAATATGTTTAGCACATCATTTAAGATATGTTAACACTTTGTCTAAGGATGTGAAAGTGTACGGATATCGGAAGAGACAAGAAGAGCTTTTGGACTTTTTCGAAATAAACGGCAATAATACGTTTGCATACTGCAAAAATATCGTTGGGCTAATGGAACATATGAATTGCGAGTACAAACCAGACGAATGGCGATTGTTTATTGATGCATCCAAAAATAGTTTAAAGGCAGTACTGCTATATGTGGATAACACGAAAAATCCAGTTCCCATTGCTATTAGTTCCAACACGAAGGAAACTTACGATTCAATGAAACTAATTTTGGATTGTGTGCAATATGAAAAACATCAATGGAAGATATGCGCTGACTTAAAAGTTGTTGCTCTACTCACTGGCTTGCAAGCGGGTTATACAAAAAACATGTGCTTCATTTGTCATTGGGATACCAGATTTCGCGGTAACCAATATGATAAGCGAGATTGGAAGGCTCGGACGGAGTACAATATAAATGTTGCAAATGTAATTCATACCCCACTGATACCAGCTAATAAAATTTTACTGCCACCACTGCACATAAAATTGGGAATTGTCAAAAATTTTATTAAAGCACTGAATCGGGATGGTGAAGCGTTTCAAAGCTTAACACATATATTTCCAAGATTGAGCGTGGCAAAAATAAAAGAAGGTATTTTAGTTTTTTCTTTCAAGGGTTGAAATAAACATATGACCAAAAATTTCATTCTAGGTGTGTTAAATGGTCCAGATATAAGAAAGCTAATAAAAAATAGTGAATTTTGCGAGCTTCTAAGACCAAAAGAAAAGATGGCGTGGCATTGCGTTAAAGCTGTTATTAACAACTGTTTGGGAGTGCACCGTATTGAAGGATGGCAAGGGAATGTGGATCAAATGTTAGAGTCCTTTAAAGACATGGGTGTAAATATGTCTTTAAAAATTCATTTCTCCACTACCACAAGGACCATTTCGGACGACAAGTTCCGACAGAATCCGATGAACATCATCATCATCATCATCAGGTTGCTGCACCATTAGAACATTGGTATAGCGGAAAAAGGCTTGACTCGTTGCTCGCAGATTTATGTTGGAACTTAATAAATGAAGCTCATGGTATATAATGCAAATATTGTTGTCAAATAAATAATATGCAGTTATGATACCGACTGTATAAATATTTTTCAAAAACTAAACAAATACAGTTAGTTTAATTTTGTTAACATATCTAAAAAAAATCAATTTGATTAAATGGTTATATTATAAATCGTAAATTAGATAGGTCTGGTTTCTCTTCTGCTGCCATTGAGCATAATAAATTCTCATATTATGATCATGATTCGAATGAAAAATGTTCAATATTAGCAAAATGCAGGAAAGAAAACATTAAAAAAATTTGGTCAAGATTCGTTTTTTTTTACATTTTGTCGTAAAGCTCGGGAACGGGCAGATTTAGAGGCTAGATGTCTTCCCAACATTTGTAGCCCTTTCAATTCTTAAAAACTTTGCTGAAGAAAGTTTGCAAAAAAACTGAATATTTTAGAAGTTAGAAGCAAATGGAAAAAAATACCCTTTCTATTCGCAAGACCCGAAATATGGTGAAACCATCGAATTTTGACATGTTTTTTTTTTTTTTTTTTTTTTTTTTGAAAAAAACTATCACAGTGCTTCTTATAATCTATCCCTAAAAGTATGTGGCCTTATCCTATCCCTAAATGTATACAAAGGAAAGACTTACCGAAATAGTTGCAAGGGTGTACAAGCTTTGACGCGGTCGAAGTTAGCCCCGGCCCTCTGGTTTCATTTGTTTTATTTGTGTAATAGAAAAGAAAGAAAGACACAAAAACCAATGAAATTTAAATTATTTTTTTTGTACCCTTGCAGAGGGTATTTTGAAATTGGTCAGATGTTTGTAATGCACAGAAGGAGACGTGATCAGCATGAGAAGCTGATTCGATATAGCCATGTCCGTCTGGCAGTCCGTCTGTGCGTACGCATTTTACTCAGCCATCTTAAGAGCTATCGGGATGAAATTTATTTTGGGGCTGTTTATTACCCGGATGTAGTATCCGGAAGCAGCAAAAATAATTTTTTTTTTTATTTTTTGTGGTTGCGATGATTGTAATAAATAACACAAGTTACATTTTTAATCAAAACAAAAACTTTACGAATTTGCACTTTGTGAAGATTCGTACAACGTCGGATCCCTTTTTTTCAACACTATTACTGCGTTTCTAAGGCGACAACTAAAAATAAGAGTAGTGAGAGCGGAATACATCTGAGGAGCTCCTAGAGACAAAAGATACATACACCCATTTTAAAAACGCCATTTGATGCTTACATTTTTTTAATTTTTGATTATTTGGATATATTTATTTCTCAAAACGTCGTTATAACCGGTTGATCTGTAAAAAATATTGTCGCTATAAGCGGTTCGTCGTTATAAGCGGAGAGGTACTAACCGGAGGGCCTTTTATATAAGTTTGTATGGGGACCAACCAAGCCATCGAACGTTAGTCCCTTTAGCCAGACGGAGTCGGTATATCCGGATTCTACTGTATTTGCATATGAAGTTATTTCCTGTTGAAATTGGTCTGTTACATGGTGAAATAACACGAGGCGGTCCTGTGGGCAAAAGACACTTAACGTATACTTGCAATAAGTCAGAGTGAAAGGAGTGATACTGAGAACATTTGTCATATTGAGTGTGAGTGAGACTGTGGTGTGAGCTTTGGCTTACGACATGACCTAGGTGTTATTTCATCATGGTCTGTTACTTCAACTTGTTGGACTTCTACGAAAGCTGCAAATTCGTCCATAGTTATACATACAGTGGCTCACACCTTATTCAATACAGCTCTCTCTCAAAAATTGATACTTTTTGATACTATTGTTCGAAAACTTTGCACACTACCAAAAACTTAAAATGTCATTTTAATTACAAAAGACAAAAGCATTTAATTAAAATTAGTGATATTTACCAGTAAGAAACTATCATAACGAAATCAAATCAAAACCTAACCTTACAGCTTATTTGAAACAGTTTTGTAAATTTACTTAAATCAAAAGTTTATGCATATTTTAGTATTTTCCTTTAGCTTTTAAATAAGGCTTGGAGTAATTTTGTTCCATTCTTCCATCAAAGACCTTTTGAGGTCATCGTTATTCGATATTTTATGTTTTCGGATTCCTTTGTCCAATAAAACAAACAGATTCTCAATTACATTTAAGTCAGGAGACTGTGCAGCTGGAGACATTTGGTGTGGGCAGTTCCGAATCAGCCATGTTTGCACAATTCCGGCCTTGTGCTTCGGATCGTTGTCTTGGTAGTACCGGAAATTACTTTTTATATCAAGTTCCTTGGTTCTTTGGAGCAGATTCTCTTTCACACACATATATATGGACTCGTCTGGGAAAACGACAAAGTTCCAGAATGCCATATCCTTTAAAATGTGCCAGCTTCGGAGCAGATAATCCACTCGTTCGAGTCCGTAAAAATTTTATTCGGCGCTTGTCTGCCCTTGTTTTCAATCCTGATCTCGTGTTTAAAGTGCTCTATAATGTGGTGGACAGTAGAGGCACTGAGGCTAAGTTCTGCTATTTCCCGGACACTCTCAATTTTTCATGTGATGAAAGACGTGCTCACGCTTTTCGATGGATGTGCGTCGAGCTATTAAGAGAATGATTTTTTTGTCGCACTATGGAAGGTTTAAAGTAAGTTAATATATTGTCTCATATATTGACCAATCATAAAAAATACTCGGAAGGCCAAGAAATCCTCTTATATGGTTATTTTACTTACATAAACGATGGTGTATCAAATAAGCTGGGAGCACGCCGAAAATAATCCCATTTCTCGGAACAAGCGTTTGAAATATGCACCTACTGTTATGCATGTTTATTTATAAAATGTATATTTTCGATATTAAAGAAATCGAAAGTGCTGGAATTACTTTAAAAAAAGTTTGCAGTGTTTAATTGCAGTCTCTTTTTCGGTGGGTGAAAATTTAATTAGTTTGTTTGCGTGTGGAAAACGAAATAAGGCTGGGCTATGCGCTTTTATAAATTTGGAGATGTTGTACAAAATATTTAAGTGTGTAAAGCAGATTTGAGTGACTAAATTAGGTGAATACCGAAGCAATAGGACTGACAAGTTTTCTTTAATTTATTAATATCTGGACTATGGGGTTTTTTAAATATTCATAGCCATGAGTTAATCAACAAGAACTTCGTCTTACATGTAGTGTAATAGTGCATGAGAAATACGATGCTATTAAATAATTGTCAGTCCATAAGTCACTTGTTGGAGTGTATCCAAATGCTTTATATTTTTCGATTTCATCTATTTATTGGCCAAGACGTGCCTCGTAGATAGCTATGTTTCGGAAAACAGTGGTTCATATGGTAACAATGTTTCCAAGTCCACGCTGGATCCCAAGGACGCCCCAACATTGATTAAAAACACTTTTTTAAAGCCGGAGTCATCTTCATTTTTTAAAGAACGACAGATCTTTACATTATATTCAGTCATCATAGCTACGCCTTCTTTTTTCGTTCCTGTAATAACTTTAGCAGTCATAGTTTTAATCGATTTGAGCATTCTTCAGCGGCCTTGTGTGCTGTATCGCAGGATACGGTTACTAAAGAATGTAGAATTCTGCTCCAATTCAGGAGCGGTCACTAAACAATATTTCTTGCTACCACCTTTCCACCGTTGTCCCTCGATGACTTTGCTTGCAACGTCGACGACTGTTTTTAATGCGTCAATAGTGGACTTTGCCTTTCTGAAGCCAAACTGCATCGGAGACAGATCGCCAGACCATTGGATGGCTGCTTCTAAACGGAGCGTTACTAGCTTCTCTAACACCTTTCCCGTCGAGTCCAGTAGGCAAATCCGCTTATATGCAGATGGGTCTGCAGGCTTGTTCGCCTTTGGAAGAAGCACAAGTCCTTGAAGTTTTTAAATGTCGGGAAACACATACTCTACTATACATCTGTTTAAAACCTGTGCGAATTTTTCAGAGTGAAGCCGGGCTGCCAACTTGAGCGCCTTATTGGGAATGGCATCTGGTCCTGGAGCCTTGTGGTCATTCATCCCTCCGTCCGTCCATGCTGCTACTTCTGAATTGGCAGGGAACAGTGTTTCCAATATCTGTTGCTGTTGTAGCGCCACCACCAACCAACGGCCAACATCGGCCTTATGGAAAAATGTTTATAACGTTATATGCATAACTTGGATATTTTTGTTCGATTTTGATCAAATTTGCTATTTTACCGGATATTAGTATCAAATTTAAGTGTGCTAAATTGATTGCACAAGGTAGAAACTTACGGGACATAACCGAGTTTTTCAAATTTCGGGGGTTAAAAGGGGCGTGGCAAAATCTTTATACATACAAAATGTGCGCATTTACTAAGCAAATATACATATCAAATATGGTGTCACTCGCTAGAATAGTTTTTGAGATAAACGCTTTTTTTAAATTGCGGAGGCGGAAAGGGGGTGTTGCAAAAATTTGAAATAGACTTGATCATTTTACACACTACACCAGCCTGCATACCAAATTTGGTGGCTCTATCTCTTATAGTCTCCGAGATCTACGCGTTCATACGCACAGACGGTCAAAGCTAGATCGACTCGGCTGTAAATGCTGATCAAGAATACATACATATATATACTCTATGCGGTCCGAAAAGCTTCCTCCTGCCTGTTACATACATTTTGGCGACTTTAATATACCATTTCATCCTATGGGTGTATGGTATAAAAAATCCAAGTGCATATTAGAGAGCTGCATGAATATTCAAACCCAAATGAATGAATTGAATGACTTTTAAAATCGACTTCAAATGAATGAGTGTGCTGACGTAAAGCTCAGTCGCACAACATTCAAACGAAACGAAATGAATTGAATAAGTTGGAATGTAAGATAATGAGTTGCTATAATTCGAATGCGTTGGAATCTCAATTCTGATTTTAGTATTTAGTATTTATTTGTTTTGTATATTTTTGAACTTTATGTGATTACTATATGACTAAATTAGTGTGGTCGGTGGCTCAGTAGGGACCTACTAACACTACAATACTGTTGTTATTGGGTTCAAACCCCTACAGAGATAGAGATGATTCTTTTTCCAACTAGTAAATTAAAAGCTAGATCCATCGTATATATATATGATAGTTTAGCGAAAACCATTTTTATGCCCTTGCAAAAAGGGTATATCAATATAAAGTATATATATTCTTGATCACAACGACGAGACGAGTTCAAATATCCATGTCGACCGTCCGTCCGACCGTCTGGATCAACGCGAACTCCTCCTAGACCGTAAAGAGCTACAGAGCTGAAATTTTGAATGTAGGCTGGTATATACTGCTGCAGGGGTTGTATATCTCGGATTCAGCCGGATCGGACCACTATATCATATAGCTCCCACACAAACGGCAAAGTCACGAACAGTGACTTTTCTCAATAACTTCGTTATTTTTTCAAATATTGTCGTGACATTAAATATTGATGAGTTCATTATAGCTATAAACGACCATATGAACGATCTGCCGAAAACAGTGACTTTTGTCAATATCTTCGTTACTTTTGACGCGATTGCTCTCAAAATAAACATTTGTTAGTTTAATATATCTGTTAACGACTGTGCCCAATTTGATAAAGATCCTGTGACTATATCACATAACTCCCAGAGGAACGATCGGTACCAAACAGTGACTTTGATCAAAAACTTCGTTATTTCTTATGCTAAGATTGTAGGCCGTTGTTTCGCTAACATAAGCCTTTTTTAGGTAAAACGTTTTTCCACTTTGGTGGCTATGGCTAAGGAAAGACTTACCAAAATAGTTGCAATGGTGTACAAACTTTGACGCGGTCGAAGTTAGAAAAGAAAGAAAGAGACAAAAACTAATGAAATTTAAATTCTTTTTTTATACCCTTGCAGAAGGTATTATAAAATTGGTCAGATGTTTAAAACGCACAGAAGGAGACGTTTCCGACCCCATAAAGTACATATTCTTGATCAGCAAGAGAAGCTGAGTCGATATAGCCATGTCCGTCTTTTGGGGCTATTTATAACTCGGGTGAGATAAAGTATGAAAATCTTTGGGATCGGACTACTATATCATATAGCTCTAGAACAAACATTTTTGCAAAAATTGGAGTATCCCCATGAAATTTACCAATATGATAGTATTTGATATTAAATCTCGGATCCCAAAATATGATCGGATAAATAGAACACAAGTTACAGTCAATATAAGTCGGTTCAACCACTGCCGGCAGCGCTCCTTGCTGCCTACTACGTCATCATCAAATCAACAGAGCACATGCATACACACACACAGACGCAGCGCTACACTAACTGTATGTTATTTTGAGATTTTTTTTAGACTAAAAGTAAAAAAAAATGCCCGGCACTTAATAAAATTCGATTTTTTGAAAATAAGAACACCCCTAATGTACATACATATGTATATATATGAAATACAGTAGAATCCGGTTATAACGACGCTCAAGGCGATGATTTTCGTTGTTATATCCAGATAGATTTATAGATTTATAAATAACACAAGTTATATTTTTAATCGAAACAAAAACTTTACGAATGTGCACTTTGTGAAAATTCGTACAGCGTCGGATCCGTTTGTTCAGCAATATTCCTGCGTTTCTAAGGCGACAACTAAAAATAAGAGTAGTGAGAGCGGAAAAACATCTGTGGAGCTCCTAGAAAGGAAAGATATATACTGCCATTTTAATAACGCCATTTGATGCTTACATTTATTTAATTTTTGATTATTTGGATATATTTATTTCTCGAAACGTCGTTACAACCGGTTGATCTTTAAAAAATATTGTCGCTATAAGCGGTTCGTCGTTATAAGCGGAGAGGTACTAACCGGAGGACCTTTCATATAAGTTTGTATGGGGACCAACCGAGCCATCGAACTTTAGTCCCTATAGCCAGACGGAGTCGTTATATTCGGATTGTACTGTATTTGCATATGTCGTTATATTCGGATTGTACTGTATTTGCATATGAAGTTATTTCCTGTAGCACTTGGTCTGTTACATGATGAAATAACATGAGGGGGTCCTGTCGGCAAGAGACATACACTTAACGTATACCTGCAATAAGTCCGAGTGAAAGGAGTGATACTGAGAACATTTGTCATATTGAGTGTGAGTGAGACTGTGGTGTGAGCTTTGGCTTACGACATGACCTAGGTGTTATTTCATCATGGTCTGTTACTTCAACTTGTTGGACTTCTACGAAAGCTGCAAATTCGTCCATAGTTATACATACAGTGGCTCACACCTTATTCAATACAGCTCTCTCAAAAATTGATACTGTTATTGTTCGAAAACTTTGCACACTACCAAAAACTTAAAATGTCATTTTAATTACAAAAGACAAAAGCATTTAATTAAAATTAGTGATATTTACCAGTAAGAAACTATCATAACGAAATCAAATCAAAACCTAACCTTACAGCTTATTTGAAACAGTTTTGTAAATTTACTTAAATCAAAAGTTTATGCTTATTTTAGTATTTAGCTTTAGCTTTTATGGCAGCCTGCGGCCTATGGCATTGACTCCACCAACTTTTCAATAAGGCTTGGAGTAATTTTGTTCCATTCTTCCATCAAAGACCTTTTAAGGTCATCCTTATTCGATATTTTATGTTTTCAGATTCCTTTGTCCAATAAAACAAACAGATTCTCAATTACATTTAAGTCAGGAGACTGTGCGGATGGAGACATTTGGTGTGGGCAGTTCCGAATCAGCCATGTTTGCACAATTCCGGCCTTGTGCTTCGGATCGTTGTCTTGGTAGTACCGGAAATTACTTTTTATATCAAGTTCCTTGGCTCTTTGGAGCAGATTCTCTTTCACACACATATATATGGACTCGTCTGGGAAAACGACAAAGTTCTAGAATGCCATATTCTTCAAAATATGTCTTATCTGGAAGACTTCCTGATCGTTTTGTATGTCGTAAATGTGTAAGTTTAACAAACTCCGATTTTTTGTAGAAGTGTTTATGGTCAAGTTGTTAATATGTGGTAAGTTGATTTCGAATTTGTCTTCGATAGTGGTGGCGGCGTCGACGTACTTAATGCCATCCACGGATTTTGAGCAGTTATCATAGTGGATGATCATGGATCCGGTAAGAGTTTTGGCTGGTATACAAGTGGAAGTGAGGTTTTTGTTTTTGGCGTTGAAGATTATGTTTTTGTCAATGTCTGCTAATTCTTTATTAATTTTAATTTCGTCTTCGGCGTCCATATTTCCGGTAACGAATTTTACCACACTACCTAGTCCATTAATTAACCCTCTCCTTGGTCTATTGGTGCTGGGAAGTAGGGTTTTTAACCTATCGACGACTTGGGTTATTTTTTTATGAAGTATAAGCTTTAGTTCGGAGAATTCTAAGTCATCGGGTAAGTTTTTGATTTTATTTTTTTTTTTTTTTGTGTTTTTTTCATAGTTTTTAAAGTTTTTTATATGGTTTTTTTTTTTAAAGAGTACACTCCCCTGGCTACCCCTATTTTAACTTTTTAAAAAGGATAAACCTTTTACAAAATATAAAAAAAATAGAAAAAAAAAAATTTAAAAAAAACAAGGCTCTCATATGTGCTGGCCGAGTACGCGATAGGTTCGGCTAGGGTCAGGTCGGCTGGGAGTGGGTTACACGATAGAGAGTAGCCAGAACTATAGTTGCTCACATTCGATACAGACATAAAATTTTAAATTCGCGTACTTATGGACACCAAGGGACAACGGTACAGGGTTAAAGACGAAAGAAAGAAGGCCTGAGGAGAACAGAAACAGGAACACGTTAAACTCTGTAGTATCAAGATGAACACATGTTGGTTTACTTCATGATAGCCTATTGGCTTGTCATGTCAACGCCCACCCTACCATGATCCTCGGGCCACTTCTGAATTGAGGATCCCTCCAACATGTCCTACGGCCTCTTTTTATTTCTCAGTCGGTTGCATGGTTCCCCCAAAATTTAACGATTATAGGGAGTTCATTTCAAAGAACAATAGTTTTATTAATTTCTAAACTTATGAACAAGGCAGGATTCATTTCCTAATTTAATTCATTCTTTATATCTCTTTCGGAAACAAACGAACTTAATATTATTCAGAATTAATGAAGTTAATATGTGGGGGGTCCCTAAAGTATGATTAGTACGAAATTACCGGTTACTGATTACCGAATTTGTTTTTGGCTATTCAAGCTTATCTTCATACTTTGAAATCTTAAACTAAATACTGGTCGAAAAATAAGTTTGGATCTTATCCTCAATTTCGTAATATATATACGATGCAGCAATGCGGTTATCAAACATAATTATCTTACTCGTTATCTTGCGATTAGGTTACAAAAAAAAAATTTAATCGAATTTACAAAAAAAAATCGAATCATATCAAACTGATGCAGGGAGAGAAAAGGATAAAAATAAAAACTAGACGGTTAAATTTCCTAATAAATTCAAGTATTGGCAATGGCACCAACGTCCAACATATTCAAAGGCTCCAAAAACGAATAACCCGAATCAAATAATAATTTTTCTTTTATGGTTTGACTTACAGTTTTAGTCCAGCGGCGAAAGATCTTTCGAAGCGGAGGCTGTTCAAAAATAGATAAGATGATTTAAGGTAGTCAGAAGCCTCTGATTTTGTTTGGGAGCACCCGTTTTCGATTAAGCACATTAACATTAACATTATTCGTATCCTCTCCTCTCTCTCTCTCTCTGTGAACAAATAACTCTTATAAGTATTGGATGTCTAAGTATTACAAGAACATTGTCTTCGAACGTCCCTAGGTCATGCCAATGTGTTGCAACTGCTTCGTTGGGTACACGTGTAGTAAGACCTGAATTCCACGGATTCAAGTTTTTTTTTTTTTAGGTTTTTTTTTTTTTTTGGTTAAGTACTCGCGATAATCATTGGCAGGACCGAGAGGCTCGAATGCATAGACACAATTAAATTTGAGGAGGCTTTTAAACGCTTGCACCCATCCTGATTATTTTACAGCTGCACTGCACAAAACCACGTGCTCTTTTTCGAAATGAGTCCGGTCAAAAATGGACAGAAAGGCGCAGGTTAAAACTTCCTTCGCTCAAAGTTTCGTTAATTCATTGAGACTGAGTCCTCTTTCCTCAGCTGAAAACTCAGACTTGGCGGCCTACCACTCAGGGGTAATCTGCTACGTACTTGTGGTGCCAGTCCCTAGTAGGAACAGGTTAATTAGCTACACGTCAAACAATTATATATATATTTACCCTAAGGAGAGCGACACCACAGCCACAAAAATTTTGGAATAAATTTATTCCGATTGGAGCGGCGATATCCAAAACGCCACAAAACAAAACGAGGTTATTGGACGCGGAAACTCACAGGCGCTCCGCGGATATTCTCTCCAATGAACTACCAGACACTACCCCAGAACCAAGTTGTGGGTTTTATTGGGCAATCCTATGAAGGATGCAATTGAAATGGTTATATTTTTTTTTCTTGCACGACACACGCGGTGGGTGCAGCAAAGATTGCCGTGAAGTTGGCAGCGAGGATTGTAGCACCTCCGTCTCCTTTGGTAGTTGAGTTAAGAAAAGAACGATGCCACGCGTATTTAATCTTTTAATCTTCCTTTCGCCAATTATCTTTTCTTTTATATTCTTTAATCTAGGGCTGAGCTTTCAGCCGATATCTCACCGATCGATACGTGACGACTTACGTATATACGTAAGGTCATAAATTATCGATAACACTATGTACTGATTCGGGTACTAAAAACAAGCTAAATGGGTTGTTTCCACGATTAAATATTTTCTGTTGATTTTTTAAATTTTGAACGACAAGCGCATGTTACACACCTCCCCGACAAAATCACACTTTGGGGTTGTTAAACATCAAAGTGGGATACCGCTTGGAGTAACGAAAACAATAAATAATGCCCTATTGTTTAATGTCTTTTGCATGGAATTTCCCTATCATTCTCCCTTGCATATCCTCTAGTTCGTAATAACTGGTCCCAATCCGCTGACGGACTCTGGCTTTTATAAACGTTGGAGCTAACTTGGCTGAGAAACCCTTTGCATAATTACTCAACTGAAAATTACGTCGGTAAACTTCTTGACCTGGTTGAAATGACACGTCTCGACTTCTCAAATTATATGTTTTTTCGTTGCGTTCATGCTGTTTTGCTACAGCCTTGATCGCAGTCTGACGAATTATTTCCAGAGAATCAGTACGGTCAAACTGAATAGATCTATCCTCTAATAGGTTTAAACTTCTTAACAGGGGGTAAGTTGCACCGTTCGTTATCATTTGTTGCCCAAAACATACACGGTACGGACTATTATTGATGGCAGAGTGCCAACTGGATCTTAGCGCACATGCAACTGAACTTAGGTTTTCATCCCAATTGGTCTGATCTTTGTTCACATAAGACTTTATTGCAGCTAACACCGATCTATTTACCCGTTCGGACGCGTTTGCTTGCGGGGCATACGCTGCGGTAAAGGAATGTCGAACTTTATACTTCTCCAGCAGTGCTTTAAACTGATGGGATTTGAACTGAGATCCGTTGTCTGATACAACTACTTCCGGAATGCCAAAACAATGGAACAATTCTGTTTCCAGATAGGTAATAACAGCATCTGCAGTAAATTTTCGAACAGCTTTTAAAAAAGGAAATTTAGTGAAGTGATCGAGAACTACGAAGATCCCTATGTTTCCGAGTTTGCTTCTGGGATATGGGCCTAAAAAGTCTATGTATAATTTTTGAAAAACCCTATATGTTTGCTCTGATTTGGCCATTGGGGGACGCAAATAGGTGTTCGAATGCTTAGTAGTCTTACAAACAGAACAGTTCGCAATAAATTCCTTTACATCACCTATTAGGTTGGGCCAATAAAAATAGCGTCTGATCCGCTCCAGTGTTTTATTTATTCCACTGTGCGCCGCTAAGTGGTCTTCGTGATTTTGTTGTATCACATCCAGAACTAACGATTTTGGAATCCAAAGCTTCCAGCACAGGTCATCCGCTACACGATCACCGGATGCGTGTTCTGTTCGCCGATAAATGTATTTGTCTATAACCTTGACATCGGGTAGCTGAGATTGCTTTAATTGAATCTTAGCTTTTAAATCTTTATATTCGTCAGCGTCGAAGGCGTCTGACGACAGATCGAAACCATTCGCTAAGGTAATAGCTGATATATCATCAGTATGTACTCGGGATAAAGCGTCAGGAACTATATTTTGTGAGCCTTTCCTATGCATTATTTTAAATGAGAATCCTTGCAGTTTAAGTGCCCATCGCGCCAATCTAGAACTTAAGTCAACTTGCGTCATTAACCATTTTAGGGACGCGTGATCTGTAATAATAGAGAATTCTTGACCCTCAATATAAGCTCGAAATTTTTTTACACATAGGACAGCCGCAAGGCATTCTTTTTCCGTTACGGAATAAGCCCTTTGACACTGATTTAGTTTTCGTGACATGAAGGCGATTGGCACTTCATTTTCTTCGTTATCGATTTGCATAAGTACACCTCCCACACCTGTATGACTAGCATCACAGTGTATAGAAAAAGGAGCGTTAAAATTAGGGCTATGTAGTACAGGGGCTGTACACAGAGAATATTTTAACCGATCAAATGAATTTTGTGCTTCTTCAGACCAAATGAATTTTCGTTTTTGCTTCAACGTGTCGGAAATGGGTGCGGCAATACCAGCATAATTTTTTATAAACTTATGATACCATCCCGTGAGACCTAGAAACCTACGTACTTGCTTTACAGACTTGGGCACTGGGAATTCTTGGATCGCTGACACCTTATCAGGGTCCGTTCGAATGGTTCCATTACCAATAACATGTCCAAGATATTTGACTTCTTTGAGACAAAAACTACTTTTTCTCACATTAATTGTAAGTCCCGCTAGGATTAGTCTATTAGCTAACTCGGATAATACTGAAATATGTCTCTCAAAGGACTCCGAAACTACTAAAAGGTCATCTAAGTATATAAAAATTTCATTTCGCAAACTTGGTGGTATCACTCGATCCATAAGTTTGGACATTGTCTGAGGTGCGTTTGACAAACCGAAGGGCATTACAGTAAACTGATAGAGAGGTCTTCCTGGTATGGTAAAGGCCGTTTTCTCTCGGGCGTTAGCGGCTAGCGGTATTTGCCAATAAGCATCCTTTAGATCAATACTTGAAATAAATTCTGCTTTCGGTAACCGACTAAGAATTCCGTCAATTAAAGGCATAGGATACGCATTTTTAATCGTGACTTCATTAAGTTTTCGACTGTCAATACATAATCGAACTTTTCCTGGTTTGCGCACCAGTACAACAGGTGATGACCAGGGGCTATTTGATTCTTCTATTACTCCAAGGGCAAGCATACGATCTATCTCTTGGTACATTAATTTTTCTATGGCCGGAGATACAGCATAGTGCCGCTGCTTGATCGCTTTTGCATCACCTACATCAATTTCATGTGACAGCCAGCTGGTTTTTCCTAATCCTTTTGCCTCGAAGGATGGAAACAATTGAATGGTTTTAAGTAAGTGTTTTTTCTGGGATTCGGATAATGACACATTTAATTCGCTATCGAGATTAATACAAGCTACGGTTGGTTCTTTTCCTTTATGCGCCAAAAAGGCCGGTAACAAATTAAAGGCTCTCCAAAAGTCTATGCCTAAATAAAGATTCTGTGCCAGCGAGGGTACAACATAAAGAGTTATTGGTTTTTCGATTCCTTGAAAGCTAACAGAGGTAAGAGTCTTTCCTAGAATGGCTTGTTTTTGTCCATCTGCTGTGTGCACCATGGTTTTTACCGTCTTAAGGGGTAGCAATTCGTTGACCAATTCTGCCGCCAAATTTCCACCTACACAACTAATTGACGCTCCAGTGTCCATCAGACCCTTCAATTCTCTTCCAAAGAGGTTCACATCTGCGTACGGCCGCCAATCAAGGGAATCATCTATCATTGAATCCAAAACCGCCGTTTTCTCTAATTTATGTTTTTTTCTATATTGAATTAAACGCTTAATTCCTCGCATCTTTTTAGTATTTGCACATAGTGGAGATTTAAACTCTCGTAGGTGCATAGAAATAGTTGGGAGTTGTGACAAAGTTGGTAGTGAGGAACCCACCGAGGATTCCCCTAAAGGGTGTTCGCCGGGTTCAGTTTGAGTGCACTTTTCGACAGTGCACGGCGAACTCCGTTTTTTGAATTATTACATCGATTACAAGTAGGTTTGTAGGCATCAGGTTGACCGCAGCCATAGCAAAATATCTTTCGCTCTGCATCGCAATCCTGATATCTATGTCCATTTTCTTTGCAATTCCAACAAGTTAAGTTAATAGCAGCTATTTCTACCTCGGGATCTATATCCGGGTCGGTTTCTAATTCTACATTGGTAGCCGAAAATTCTAGTTCATGAACCTGCCGTTTCGGGGTTGATCTAGGCATGGTTGTCGTCACCGACTTATTTACCGATTGCATAAATCGTTCACGTGTGCACACAACGTGGCGCAAATGCGAAGCCGACATTATTGGTACGTACAAAATCTCATGTTGAATTTCTTGTAGTAAGTTTGCCTTCAGCACATCTAACAATGCAGACTCTGTCAATGGGACGGCTAATCTATCTCCCAGTGTTACGATAGCGTCGTAAAAACTATCAAAAGATTCATTTGGACGTTGTTTTCGCTGAAACATGGCCGTACGAATTTCTAGATCGGTTCTTCCGTCTTGAAATTGTGCTCTTAGTGCCACCCGAAGCTGTGACCAGGTCACTAGTGGAACGCTCCGGTGAAACCTCCAGAACCAGTCGCTAGCAGCTCCTTCAAATAAGTTGCTCGCGTAGCGAGATACAAGTTCTAAATCATTATTGAGTGTTTGTTTTGTGAGGGCCTCGACTCTATATATAAAGTCATCTACCGCTATGGACGAATGTCCTGAAAATCGAATTTTCCAATTCGTAATTATTTGACTAACCCGATCAGCACGCAATTCGGAACTTGGCGATGCTCCACCATTCATCATAGACGTACTTGGATACGTAGTCTGATTGGGTCGTTGACTTTGACTTTCCCGTGGAGGGATTTGAAATAACTCTTCAAATGTCTGTCTTTGTCCCGAGGGTTGGATGGATGCTCGAGATGCTAGGTTTTCTGCAAGTAGTGGGCCATTAGACGCCGCTCGTTGTAGAGTTATCTCTAAAGACTGGGTCATTTGGGCTACAGCCTGAGACATGGTCTGCGACAAGGTTTGGGAGACCTGAGTCATTGATTGAGCTACTACCTGATTCATTTGGGTAATGCCTTCGGAAAGGGCTCGGGCTATTACTTGATCTATGCTTGCTTGTGATGCCGGCAGGTCGGATGCCTCTAGCGTGTCGGCCTGTGGTTCCAATTCTGGATTACCCTCAGTTGATCCCGCTACAGTACGTGATGATCTTAAGTTCCGCATGTCGACGCCGCCTGCTAACATTAACTCATCCGCCAAATTAGTAACGTTGGACTGTACGGAAGTACGACACACTGGACACACGGATTTAGCTCCTTCGCGAAGCGAAAAGCAACTAATGTGAAATGAATGATTGCAGGGGGTGGTTATCCACTCTGCGTTGAAGTCCAACTCCCGCACACAAATGCCACAGCTTCTACTAATTTCTTCAGATCTGTCCAAAATATCGGAACTATCAAATACGGACATAACTTACTAACACTTCGATTGAAATATCCTTATTATTATTGTACATCTAAATATATATGAAACTTTTCTATATCAAACTGGGTATAATGCAATATTATGGTAAATCAGCAAAATTCATCTAAAACTGGGAAACCATACAACCATTTCTGTAAAAGTCAAAAGTCAGCCTAACACTAGATACTACAAAATAGATAGTTGAAAAAAAAATAGACGAAGCACATACGAGGACAGAAATTTTTTGTCTCGCATTGCGCTGCTTGGCCAGTATCGCGGCTAAGTGGTAGCTCAATGCCACATTACTTGACTCCAGCTGTCCTGGCTTGCAGTCCAATGCGGATGTCCTAAGAATTGTAAAATTTATTCCGGGCAGTCGGTAGCGTTTATCCACCAAAGCTGAATCCAGGTAACAATTCTCTCATTCTTTATAAGACACGACAAAAGGGTGCAGTTTGAAGGCCGACATTTATCACTTGAGTCCGGTCCGACGGTAGCACTTGGCCACTAATTCGGCGTCCAGGGACGAACAATATATTACGGCTTTTTCAAACGGGGACTTCTAAGTCAATGACCAGCGTTTCTTAGTCAGTGCGGGTATTTAAGCAAGGTATTTAACTTAAATAATTCCAATCACTGCTAACACTGCTCACTACTATGATTACATAAAATTCACAGAAGAAATGGGATTCTAGTCGATAGTATAAACCCAGAGGTTCTGATAACACGACTAGCGTAAGAAAATTAATATCTGGTTGGGGCAGCCGAATCGGGCCCCACGTTGGGCGCCAAAAATTTTATCTTATCTGTAGCATGTAACGTTGAATCTCACAAGGAGTGTTGAGCAGATGTTCGTTCATAGTGCTGGCCGAGTACGCGATAGGTTCGGCTAGGGTGTGATTTTTTAGTGCTGGCCGGTACGCGATGGTTGGCTGGGTCAGGTGGCTGGGAGTGGGTTACACGATAGAGAGTAGCCAGAACTATAGTTGCTCACATTCGATACAGACATAAAATTTTAAATTCGCGTACTTATGGACACCAAGGGACAACGGTACAGGGTTAAAGACGAAAGAAAGAAGGCCTGAGGAGAACAGAAACAGGAACACGTTAAACTCTGTAGTATCAAGATGAACACATGTTGGTTTACTTCATGATAGCCTATTGGCTTGTCATGTCAACGCCCACCCTACCATGATCCTCGGGCCACTTCTGAATTGAGGATCCCTCCAACATGTCCTACGGCCTCTTTTTATTTCTCAGTCGGTTGCATGGTTCCCCAAAATTTAACGATTATAGGGAGTTCATTTCAAAGAACAATGGTTTTATTAATTTCTAAACTTATGAACAAGGCAGGATTCATTTCCTAATTTAATTCATTCTTTATATCTCTTTCGGAAACAAACGAACTTAATATTATTCAGAATTAATGAAGTTAATATGTGGGGGTCCCTAAAGTATGATTAGTACGAAATTACCGGTTACTGATTACCGAATTTGTTTTTGGCTATTCAAGCTTATCTTCATACTTTGAAATCTTAAACTAAATACTGGTCGAAAAATAAGTTTGGATCTTATCCTCAATTTCGTAATATATATACGATGCAGCAATGCGGTTATCAAACATAATTATCTTACTCGTTATCTTGCGATTAGGTTACAAAAAAAAATTTAATCGAATTTACAAAAAAAAATCGAATCATATCAAACTGATGCAGGGAGAGAAAAGGATAAAAATAAAAACTAGACGGTTAAATTTCCTAATAAATTCAAGTATTGGCAATGGCACCAACGTCCAACATATTCAAAGGCTCCAAAAACGAATAACCCGAATCAAATAATAATTTTTCTTTTATGGTTTGACTTACAGTTTGAGTCCAGCGGCGAAAGATCTTTCGAAGCGGAGGCTGTTCAAAAATAGATAAGATGATTTAAGGTAGTCAGAAGCCTCTGATTTTGTTTGGGAGCACCCGTTTTCGATTAAGCACATTAACATTAACATTATTCGTATCCTCTCTCTCTCTCTCTCTGTGAACAAATAACTCTTATAAGTATTGGATGTCTAAGTATTACAAGAACATTGTCTTCGAACGTCCCTAGGTCATGCCAATGTGTTGCAACTGCTTCGTTGGGTACACGTGTAGTAAGACCTGAATTCCACGGATTCAAGTTTTTTTTAGTTTTTTTTTTTTTTTGGTTAAGTACTCGCGATAATCATTGGCAGGACCGAGAGGCTCGAATGCATAGACACAATTAAATTTGAGGAGGCTTTTAAACGCTTGCACCCATCCTGATTATTTTACAGCTGCACTGCACAAAACCACGTGCTCTTTTTCGAAATGAGTCCGGTCAAAAATGGACAGAAAGGCGCAGGTTAAAACTTCCTTCGCTCAAAGTTTCGTTAATTCATTGAGACTGAGTCCTCTTTCCTCAGCTGAAAACTCAGACTTGGCGGCCTACCACTCAGGGGTAATCTGCTACGTACTTGTGGTGCCAGTCCCTAGTAGGAACAGGTTAATTAGCTACACGTCAAACAATTATATATATATTTACCCTAAGGAGAGCGACACCACAGCCACAAAAATTTTGGAATAAATTTATTCCGATTGGAGCGGCGATATCCAAAACGCCACAAAACAAAACGAGGTTATTGGACGCGGAAACTCACAGGCGCTCCGCGGATATTCTCTCCAATGAACTACCAGATACTACCCCAGAACCAAGTTGTGGGTTTTATTGGGCAATCCTATGAAGGATGCAATTGAAATGGTTATATTTTTTTTCTTGCACGACACACGCGGTGGGTGCAGCAAAGATTGCCGTGAAGTTGGCAGCGAGGATTGTAGCACCTCCGTCTCCTTTGGTAGTTGAGTTAAGAAAAGAACGAGGCCACGCGTATTTAATCTTTTAATCTTCCTTTCGCCAATTATCTTTTCTTTTATATTCTTTAATCTAGGGCTGAGCTTTAAGCCGATATCTCACCGATCGATACGTGACGACTTACGTGAATACGTAAGGTCATAAATTATCGATAACACTATGTACTGATTCGGGTACTAAAAACAAGCTAAATGGGTTGTTTCCACGATTAAATATTTTCTGTTGATTTTTTAAATTTTGAACGACAAGCGCATGTTACACACCTCCCCGACAAAATCACACTTTGGGGTTGTTAAACATCAAAGTGGGATACCGCTTGGAGTAACGAAAACAATAAATAATGCCCTATTGTTTAATGTCTTTTGCATGGAATTTCCCTATCAATCTCCCTTGCATATCCTCTAGTTCGTAATAACTGGTCCCAATCCGCTGACGGACTCTGGCTTTTATAAACGTTGTGCTGATGAAACCCTTTGCATAATTACTCAACTGAAAATTACGTCGGTAAACTTCTTGACCTGGTTGAAATGACACGTCTCGACTTCTCAAATTATATTTTTTTTCGTTGGTTTCATGTTTTTTTACAAAACCCTTGATCGCAGTCTGACGAATTATTTCCAGAGAATCAGTACGGTCAAACTGAATAGATCTATCCTCTAATAGGTTTAAACTTCTTAACAGGGGGTAAGTTGCACCGTTCGTTATCATTTGTTGCCCAAAACATACACGGTACGGACTATTATTGATGGCAGAGTGCCAACTGGATCTTAGCGCACATGCAACTGAACTCAGGTTTTCATCCCAATTGGTCTGATCTTTGTTCACATAAGACTTTATTGCAGCTAACACCGATCTATTTACCCGTTCGGACGCGTTTGCTTGCGGGGCATACGCTGCGGTAAAGGAATGTCGAACTTTATACTTCTCCAGCAGTGCTTTAAACTGATGGGATTTGAACTGAGATCCGTTGTCTGATACAACTACTTCCGGAATGCCAAAACAATGGAACAATTCTGTTTCCAGATAGGTAATAACAGCATCTGCAGTAAATTTTCGAACAGCTTTTAAAAAAGGAAATTTAGTGAAGTGATCGAGAACTACGAAGATCCCTATGTTTCCGAGTTTGCTTCTGGGATATGGGCCTAAAAAGTCTATGTATAATTTTTGAAAAACCCTATATGTTTGCTCTGATTTGGCCATTGGGGGACGCAAATAGGTGTTCGAATGCTTAGTAGTCTTACAAACAGAACAGTTCGCAATAAATTCCTTTACATCACCTATTAGGTTGGGCCAATAAAAATAGCGTCTGATCCGCTCCAGTGTTTTATTTATTCCACTGTGCGCCGCTAAGTGGTCTTCGTGATTTTGTTGTATCACATCCAGAACTAACGATTTTGGAATCCAAAGCTTCCAGCACAGGTCATCCGCTACACGATCACCGGATGCGTGTTCTGTTCGCCGATAAATGTATTTGTCTATAACCTTGACATCGGGTAGCTGAGATTGCTTTAATTGAATCTTAGCTTTTAAATCTTTATATTCGTCAGCGTCGAAGGCGTCTGACGACAGATCGAAACCATTCGCTAAGGTAATAGCTGATATATCATCAGTATGTACTCGGGATAAAGCGTCAGGAACTATATTTTGTGAGCCTTTCCTATGCATTATTTTAAATGAGAATCCTTGCAGTTTAAGTGCCCATCGCGCCAATCTAGAACTTAAGTCAACTTGCGTCATTAACCATTTTAGGGACGCGTGATCTGTAATAATAGAGAATTCTTGACCCTCAATATAAGCTCGAAATTTTTTTACACATAGGACAGCCGCAAGGCATTCTTTTTCCGTTACGGAATAAGCCCTTTGACACTGATTTAGTTTTCGTGACATGAAGGCGATTGGCACTTCATTTTCTTCGTTATCGATTTGCATAAGTACACCTCCCACACCTGTATGACTAGCATCACAGTGTATAGAAAAAGGAGCGTTAAAATTAGGGCTATGTAGTACAGGGGCTGTACACAGAGAATATTTTAACCGATCAAATGAATTTTGTGCTTCTTCAGACCAAATGAATTTTCGTTTTTGCTTCAACGTGTCGGAAATGGGTGCGGCAATACCAGCATAATTTTTTATAAACTTATGATACCATCCCGTGAGACCTAGAAACCTACGTACTTGCTTTACAGACTTGGGCACTGGGAATTCTTGGATCGCTGACACCTTATCAGGGTCCGTTCGAATGGTTCCATTACCAATAACATGTCCAAGATATTTGACTTCTTTGAGACAAAAACTACTTTTTCTCACATTAATTGTAAGTCCCGCTAGGATTAGTCTATTAGCTAACTCGGATAATACTGAAATATGTCTCTCAAAGGACTCCGAAACTACTAAAAGGTCATCTAAGTATATAAAAATTTCATTTCGCAAACTTGGTGGTATCACTCGATCCATAAGTTTGGACATTGTCTGAGGTGCGTTTGACAAACCGAAGGGCATTACAGTAAACTGATAGAGAGGTCTTCCTGGTATGGTAAAGGCCGTTTTCTCTCGGGCGTTAGCGGCTAGCGGTATTTGCCAATAAGCATCCTTTAGATCAATACTTGAAATAAATTCTGCTTTCGGTAACCGACTAAGAATTCCGTCAATTAAAGGCATAGGATACGCATTTTTAATCGTGACTTCATTAAGTTTTCGACTGTCAATACATAATCGAACTTTTCCTGGTTTGCGCACCAGTACAACAGGTGATGACCAGGGGCTATTTGATTCTTCTATTACTCCAAGGGCAAGCATACGATCTATCTCTTGGTACATTAATTTTTCTATGGCCGGAGATACAGCATAGTGCCGCTGCTTGATCGCTTTTGCATCACCTACATCAATTTCATGTGACAGCCAGCTGGTTTTTCCTAATCCTTTTGCCTCGAAGGATGGAAACAATTGAATGGTTTTAAGTAAGTGTTTTTTCTGGGATTCGGATAATGACACATTTAATTCGCTATCGAGATTAATACAAGCTACGGTTGGTTCTTTTTCCTTTATGCGCCAAAAAGGCCGGTAACAAATTAAAGGCTCTCCAAAAGTCTATGCCTAAATAAAGATTCTGTGCCAGCGAGGGTACAACATAAAGAGTTATTGGTTTTTCGATTCCTTGAAAGCTAACAGAGGTAAGAGTCTTTCCTAGAATGGCTTGTTTTTGTCCATCTGCTGTGTGCACCATGGTTTTTACCGTCTTAAGGGGTAGCAATTCGTTGACCAATTCTGCCGCCAAATTTCCACCTACACAACTAATTGACGCTCCAGTGTCCATCAGACCCTTCAATTCTCTTCCAAAGAGGTTCACATCTGCGTACGGCCGCCAATCAAGGGAATCATCTATCATTGAATCCAAAACCGCCGTTTTCTCTAATTTATGTTTTTTTCTATATTGAATTAAACGCTTAATTCCTCGCATCTTTTTAGTATTTGCACATAGTGGAGATTTAAACTCTCGTAGGTGCATAGAAATAGTTGGGAGTTGTGACAAAGTTGGTAGTGAGGAACCCACCGAGGATTCCCCTAAAGGGTGTTCGCCGGGTTCAGTTTGAGTGCACTTTTCGACAGTGCACGGCGAACTCCGTTTTTTGAATTATTACATCGATTACAAGTAGGTTTGTAGGCATCAGGTTGACCGCAGCCATAGCAAAATATCTTTCGCTCTGCATCGCAATCCTGATATCTATGTCCATTTTCTTTGCAATTCCAACAAGTTAAGTTAATAGCAGCTATTTCTACCTCGGGATCTATATCCGGGTCGGTTTCTAATTCTACATTGGTAGCCGAAAATTCTAGTTCATGAATCTGCCGTTTCGGGGTTGATCTAGGCATGGTTGTCGTCACCGACTTATTTACCGATTGCATAAATCGTTCACGTGTGCACACAACGTGGCGCAAATGCGAAGCCGACATTATTGGTACGTACAAAATCTCATGTTGAATTTCTTGTAGTAAGTTTGCCTTCAGCACATCTAACAATGCAGACTCTGTCAATGGGACGGCTAATCTATCTCCCAGTGTTACGATAGCGTCGTAAAAACTATCAAAAGATTCATTTGGACGTTGTTTTCGCTGAAACATGGCCGTACGAATTTCTAGATCGGTTCTTCCGTCTTGAAATTGTGCTCTTAGTGCCACCCGAAGCTGTGACCAGGTCACTAGTGGAACGCTCCGGTGAAACCTCCAGAACCAGTCGCTAGCAGCTCCTTCAAATAAGTTGCTCGCGTAGCGAGATACAAGTTCTAAATCATTATTGAGTGTTTGTTTTGTGAGGGCCTCGACTCTATATATAAAGTCATCTACCGCTATGGACGAATGTCCTGAAAATCGAATTTTCCAATTCGTAATTATTTGACTAACCCGATCAGCACGCAATTCGGAACTTGGCGATGCTCCACCATTCATCATAGACGTACTTGGATACGTAGTCTGATTGGGTCGTTGACTTTGACTTTCCCGTGGAGGGATTTGAAATAACTCTTCAAATGTCTGTCTTTGTCCCGAGGGTTGGATGGATGCTCGAGATGCTAGGTTTTCTGCAAGTAGTGGGCCGTTAGACGCCGCTCGTTGTAGAGTTATCTCTAAAGACTGGGTCATTTGGGCTACAGCCTGAGACATGGTCTGCGACAAGGTTTGGGAGACCTGAGTCATTGATTGAGCTACTACCTGATTCATTTGGGTAATGCCTTCGGAAAGGGCTCGGGCTATTACTTGATCTATGCTTGCTTGTGATGCCGGCAGGTCGGATGCCTCTAGCGTGTCGGCCTGTGGTTCCAATTCTGGATTACCCTCAGTTGATCCCGCTACAGTACGTGATGATCTTAAGTTCCGCATGTCGGCGCCGCCTGCTAACATTAACTCATCCGCCAAATTAGTAACGTTGGACTGTACGGAAGTACGACACACTGGACACACGGATTTAGCTCCTTCGCGAAGCGAAAAGCAACTAATGTGAAATGAATGATTGCAGGGGGTGGTTATCCACTCTGCGTTGAAGTCCAACTCCCGCACACAAATGCCACAGCTTCTACTAATTTCTTCAGATCTGTCCAAAATATCGGAACTATCAAATACGGACATAACTTACTAACACTTCGATTGAAATATCCTTATTATTATTGTACATCTAAATATATATGAAACTTTTTTATATCAAACTGGGTATAATGCAATATTATGGTAAATCAGCAAAATTCATCTAAAACTGGGAAACCATACAACCATTTCTGTAAAAGTCAAAAGTCAGCCTAACACTAGATACTACAAAATAGATAGTTGAAAAAAAAAATAGACGAAGCACATACGAGGACAGAAATTTTTTGTCTCGCATTGCGCTGCTTGGCCAGTATCGCGGCTAAGTGGTAGCTCAATGCCACATTACTTGACTCCAGCTGTCCTGGCTTGCAGTCCAATGCGGATGTCCTAAGAATTGTAAAATTTATTCCGGGCAGTCGGTAGCGTTTATCCACCAAAGCTGAATCCAGGTAACAATTCTCTCATTCTTTATAAGACACGACAAAAGGGTGCAGTTTGAAGGCCGACATTTATCACTTGAGTCCGGTCCGACGGTAGCACTTGGCCACTAATTCGGCGTCCAGGGACGAACAATATATTACGGCTTTTTCAAAAGGGGACTTCTAAGTCAATGACCAGCGTTTCTTAGTCAGTGCGGGTATTTAAGCAAGGTATTTAACTTAAATAATTCCAATCACTGCTAACACTGCTCACTACTATGATTACATAAAATTCACAGAAGAAATGGGATTCTAGTCGATAGTATAAACCCAGAGGTTCTGATAACACGACTAGCGTAAGAAAATTAATATCTGGTTGGGGCAGCCGAATCGGGCCCCACGTTGGGCGCCAAAAATTTTATCTTATCTGTAGCATGTAACGTTGAATCTCACAAGGAGTGTTGAGCAGATGTTCGTTCATAGTGCTGGCCGAGTACGCGATAGGTTCGGCTAGGGTCAGGTCGGCTGGGAGTGGGTTACACGATAGAGAGTAGCGTTGTTTTTGGCGTTGAAGATTATGTTTTTGTCAATGTCTGCTAATTCTTTATTAATTTTAATTTCGTCTTCGGCGTCCATATTTCCGGTAACGAATTTTACCACACTACCTAGTCCATTAATTAACCCTCTCCTTGGTCTATTGGTGCTGGGAAGTAGGGTATTTAACCTATCGACGACTTGGGTTATTTTTTTATGAAGTATAAGCTTTAGTTCGGAGAATTCTAAGTCATCGGGTAAGTTTTTGATTATATTTGTTATTTTGTTTGCGATTATTACGTAGTCGTTAAAGTCTATTACATGGTTTATTATTTTGAAAGAGTCCACTACCCTGGCTACATTTTTTTACTTTTTATAAAAAAGGCTGATCCTTGTCCAAACTATCGATAACTTGTAGCATATAACGTTGAATCTCACAAGGCTCTCATAGTGCTGGCCGAGTACGCGATAGGTTCGGCTAGGGTCAGGTCGGCTGGGAGTGGGTTACACGATAGAGAGTAGCCAGAACTATATTTGCTCACATTCGATACTGACATAAAATTTTAAATTCGCGTACTTATGGACACTAAGGGACAACGGTACAGGGTTAAAGACGAAAGAAAGAAGGCCTGAGGAGAACAGAAACAGGAACACGTTAATCTCTGTAGTATTCAAGATGAACACATGTTGGTTTACTTCATGATAGCCTATTGGCTTGTCATGTCAACGCCCACCCTACCATGAATACGTGAATACGTAAGGTCATAAATTATCGATAACACTATGTATTGATTCGGGTACTAAAAACAAGCTAAAAGGGTTGTTTCCACGATCAAATATTTTCTGTTGATTTTTTAAATTTTGAACGACAAGCGGATGTTACATTGTTATTGGATGTTTTTTTGTTATTTTCCTTATTTTTTTGTTTGTGTAATTTTTGTCTTTTAGCTGTTCTGATTGTTATTCCGTTATCCAGTACTATTTTGTGTTTGCTGAATCTAGGGGTAATCTTGTTTCTTCTGTTTTCTTTTCTAAAAATTCTGTTGCCTGATGGTGTTGAGGGAGATTCTATGTGCTTTGGTACTCGTTTAATTTTGTGAGATAGTCATGTTCATTATTAAATTTAATAGTCTTGTCAAAAATATGTGTTCATCCAGTAAACAGTTCGTAGGGGGTAAGATTAGTACTTGAGTGGATGGCATTATTGTAAGTTATAATAGTTTCGTCGATTATTTCGTCATGGTCCAATGTAAATTTTAATTCTTTCCTTTTATTAAGGATTATTCTATATATTTCTGTCAATGTGGAATGTAGCCTTTCGACTGTTTTAACATGTAGCTCAATATTATATTGCTCTATAAAGTCTTTAAAAATTGTTCCTGAAAATTCGGCCCCCTGGTCAAGAACAATTTTCTTAGGTAAGCCGAACTGTTTCATGAAAGTTTTAAAAGCTTTTATAACGCTAATACAGTTTCTATGGGTAGGCTTGTGCGAATTTGGAGAATTTGTCGATGATAGTCAAGTTATAGTTATAATTTATGGTATAAATGTCGGTTTGGATGATATCCAACGGACCGTTTGGTATTTCTGGTAAGACAAAAGGTGGCTTTTGTGGTTGTCTGTCATACTTTAGCGTGAGGCATACTTCGCATTCTCGGATAATTTGGGAGATTTTGTGTTTTAACAAGGGAGTATAGATTTCTCGTTTTAGGTGTTCGTACGTGTCGTCAATTCCTCTATGGTTGTTATTGGTGTGGTATGTTTTAATTAGGTTTCCGATCTCGACTGAGTCTGTGGGTTCTTTTAGGAAAGATAAACATCTAACTATTTTTTATAGTTTAAACTCTGCAAAATATTTGAGATGTGCTTTGTTTATTACATCGAATATCTCGTCCGGGGAGTGAATTGCTAGAGTTTTGTTGGGTTTTAGTAAGGTTTTCAAAATATTGCCAGTCATTTCTAAGGTGTAGGCTGGTTCGGATATACAAGTACGAATCTTGTGGGTAAATGGGGTGATTTTAACAAGGGAAGCCAACTGATCGATTTTAAACGTTGCTTGGATAGAGAAATGATTTAATGGGTTTTTGGTTGTAGGTATACTCTGGTGTATTGTGGGGTTATTGTCGTTTATGCACATGTTAGGTTCTATTCTTCTGAGAGCATCTGCTATTACGTTTTGATAACCTTTTTGTAGACTATATTATAGTCATATTCGGACAATGTTAATTTCCAACAGAGAAGTTTGGGGTTTTGGCCTTTGAAATTTCCTAGCCAGGTTAATGGTTTGTGGTCTGTAACTATTTTGAATTTATTTCCATACAAATATGAACGGAAGTATTTTACTGCCCAGATTATAGCCAACAATTCTTTTTCGATAGTTGAGTAACGTGTTTCTGTGTCTGTTAGAGTTCTGCTGGCGAAACGAATTGGCTTATCTGAGCTATCTGGGCCTTGTGAAAGGACGGCCCCTAAGGCAAAATTGCTAGCTTCAGTGGTAAGTGTAAAGGGTTTGGTGAAATCCGGGTGTTGTAGTATAGGATTGTTTGTAAGTAAGGTCTTACAAAGGTCAAAAGCCTCTAGGAATTCTTTGTCTATTATAATTGATTTTCCCCCTTTTAGTTGTTTTGTTAAAGGTTTAGTGATTCTAGCAAAATCCTTTATGAATTTCCTGTAGTAGCCGATTAAGCCCAAAAATGATTTGATTTGCTTTGCGTTTTTGGGGTATGGGAAATCTTTGATAGTTTTTATTTTATCCGGGTTTGGTTTGATGCCTTCCTGAGTGACTATATGCCCCAAGAAGTCAATTTTTTTCGAAGGAAGTTAGCTTTCTGTAGTTTTCGAAAAACGGAAGTCAAATCTGTTAGGTGTTTTTGTAGAGAAGTCGAATAAATGATAATGTCATCGAGGTAAACTAAGCAGATCTTTCCTATGAGTTCCCCCAATACGTTATCCATTACTCTTTGAAAGGTAGCAGGGGAGTTTTTCAACCCGAAAGGCATTCTCGTAAATTCGTAATGACCATTTTCAACTGAAAATGCTGTTTTATGAGTTTCTGACGGATGAATTCCAATTTGGTGGAACCCGCTAGCTAAATCTAGAGTGGAAAAATATTTGACTCTACCTATGTTATCCAAAATATCATTTATGTTGGGGATAGGATACTTGTCGGCTATGGTTTTGTCGTTAAGTTTCCTATAATCGATTACCAATCTCCATTTCTTTTTATTGGAAGAATCGGTTTTTTTCGGAACCACCCATACAGGTGCGCCCCAAGGGATTCCCTGTTTTTAATGATGTTTTGTTCTAACATTTTCGCAATTTGGTTGCGGACTTCTTCTTTGTGTATATATGGGTATCGGTATGTCTTTACATGGATTGGTATATTGTCTGTAGTAGGAATGTAATATTTAACTACATTGGAAAAAGTCAAGGGTGAGTAGCAAACCCTCATTTTCTTCTTTATTTAAATGTTCGCTTCGTATAAGTTCGGTGAGGTGTTTTTTCTCAGATAGTTGTTCCGGTTGTGATACAAGGTCCCGTGTTTGGTTGAAGAATTCATCATTAAAAGGAACTACTTCTAACGGTTGATCTAGACAAGGTGATTGTTCTTCCTCGGACTAATTAACAATTTCTAGAGAACTGGACCCGCCTGTTGCAGTGTAAAGTCCGCCTGAAATATAAAGGTTGGAATTGATAGTTAAAGGGTTTCAGAGAAAATCTCCCGTGTTACGATTAACTGGGAGGTTGACGCGAGTTTTAGTTTGTGGTTTTATTACATGATAATCTGAGGAGTTGATTATTTCTGTAAAAATGTCGAGAGAAGCGTGAGGTGTTTCGAGTTTGAACTCTTCCATGTTTATTTTAACTTTATGTTTTGTTAGAAAATCCATACCCAGCAATCCGTTAAAATATGGGTGGAATTTGAAGAGTAGGAGACTCATTTGTCCTGGTTCGTTGAACTCTGTTGGCATTGTTAAAAGTATTTTATTTTTTATTGAGTAACTGTGCAGTACAGTTGTGTTACGTCTAAGGCGTTGTCTTTGTTTGCTAGGCTCGGGTTCAAAAATGAAGAATTTCCTTCCTCATTAATGTTGTGGAAGTTTGAATTATTCTTTTCCTTGGTGGTTATTTTGTCTGCTAGTGTGATTTTGGGTATTTTGACCCGAATTATTATTATGATTTTGGTTGTAGTTCATTTGTTGTCTAAAAGGATTTTGGTTTGATGAATTGTAAGAATTATTTTTCCTATTAGGGTTAGAGTCGTTATTAGTCTGGTTACTGTTCTTGTCGTATGGTCTGCCTCTGTTTGAATTGTGTGTTTTGTGTTTTATTCTGACCTTGATAGTAAAAACTTTTTTCTTTTTGACACCATTCTTACGCTTCCTCAATGTTAGCAGGGTCCTTGGTTCTAATAATTGTTTTGAGAGGGTCACGAAGGCCTCTTAGGACTGCGTAGAGACACGTCTCATCAATATACATTCTTTTTGTTATAGGGCAAGGGGTTTGCATATGACGCCCAGGGGCAGGTGGGAGGTTCAATATCTGACTCCTTAGTTTCGTGATTTCAAAGAATAACTTGCCTAAGGGTAGATTATCCGGTAGAGTTTCTAATTCGTGAATAAGCATTGGTTCCGTTTTTTTGCAACCGTAAATGCGTTTCAGATTTTCTTTAATATTGTCCCATTCGAGTCTTGTGCCAAGATTATTTAATACTTGGTCTGCTTTACCACTGATTTTATTACGAATTGTACGCAATAAGATCTGCCCATATGGAGTTTTGTCTGTGCCACGGATGAGCATAATTATTTCCTCCACACTGGTTATGAAGCTATCGAGGGTACCCGAATCTCCATTGAAAATAGGCAATTGTTTAACAAAAGCCAAAACATCAGTTGGGTTAAGAGTCATATTAATAGAGGTGTTAAGGGAAGTACTGGCTGTGTCGATCAAAGGTAACCCGGCACTAGCGGGGCTAGTGTTCCTAGAATGATTAGTGGCGTGTCCTGAATCTGTCATGGCTTCGGTTTGTGCAATTTCTTCCTCCCTAAATTCTGGCAAGCTAGCGCTATTCCTAAGGCTTAATCTGGACTTGGTCTTGCTTACTTAACTATTCTTGGACATTTGTAAAGAATGAAGAAAAAAAATCTCTATTTATCGAATTTATCTTCTTTTTTTTTGACTTTGTGTGTATCAAAATTATGTTTAAGAAATTATAGGTTTTTTTTGTAATTGTTTGTGTATAAAAAGGTAATGTAAAAACTAGTATATATAGTAGTATTATAAGATGTGTATTTTGATAAGTATTGTATATAAAGATAATATTAGAGTGTTAATATTTAATGTGTTATTAAAAAAATTTTGTTTTTTTTTTCCTTTAGAAATATTTGGGAAATCAGCTGATGTAGAATTATTTCCTCTCTCTCTCTCTTTTTATTATGTTATTTGCGTTTTTTTTTTATTTCAGTAGACGTCTGTAATGTGTATTGTTTTGTGTGAGTGGTATATATATATATTTTTTATTATTGATACAGTGTGAACCCAATGGCAACAGCATAAGAACCAGAAAACTTTGTATTGTGTACGGAATTTGCGTACTAAGGCAAAAAAATTTTTTTTTTTTTTTTTTTGGAATATGTAATAAAAATCTAACTTGATATGGGACACTTGTGTTGGGAAAGGGTATGGTTTCTTTTTTTTTTTATAGCGTTACAACTTGCGGTCGAAGCAACAATGTGAATGAGTGTTCGATCGTTGTGTAAAAATGCTTGTGTGGCAATAGTAAAAGTGTTTTTTCTAAAATTAATTATATTAGGAAGACATATTATATATATATATATTTTTTTTTTTATTTATTTAAATTATATTTGTTTTAATAATATCAGTATATAATTTGCAGAATTTAACACTTTTGTCGTTATTGTTTTTCCTTTATTGGGCAGTGATCAGCACTTGATGCCTGCCACAATATAAGAATTATTTATTTCAAAAATGTCAAACAGTGATCAGCACTTGATGTCTGTTGACGTATTGAAAATATATATTGTAGGGTATAACTATTTCATCGTTATTTATTTTTTTTTGTAATATTATTTTTTCTTTTTAATAATATCAAACAGTTATCAGCACTTGATGTCTGTTGATATATTGAAAATTTATTTTGTAGGGTATAACTATTTCATCGTTTTTTTTTTTTTTTTTGTAATATTATTTTTCTTTAATATAATATCAAACAGTTATCAGCACTTGATGTCTGTTGATATGTATATTGAAAATTTATTTTGTAGGGTATAACACTTTTGTCGTTATTTATTTGTAATTTAATTTTTTATTATTTTTTTTTATATATATATTATGTCACAATAAGAGGGAATTTAATATATTGCGGTATTTTACTTGGGTAGAGGGGTATTTGTAACACATTATCTTTACTTGTACACATATTCTTTATTTGTTCTTTACACTGGCTTGCCACTGGGGACTCACCTGCTTATCTTTATTTTTACATTAATAGAATAGTGAAGATCCTTAGTGTCATCCTTGGGAGCGTTTTGATTCAACGACCAGCTGCGCCAGTTACCAGTCCAGTGCCTCTGAAGCCTTGGTCCTCTGGGTGTCTTGAGACTTGTAGTTATTTTTGTTGATATGATTGTACGCCAAATAAAACTCGACTGCTCTTTTTCGATTTCAACTTATAAGTGATCTCTGGTTTATTGATTTTTATTTAAGAAACCTACGCAGAGGCTATGTATAGTAAAGTACATAATATATATATATAAGGGCTATGTATAATGAGACCGCTGATTCGGCTTTACGCCGGATGTCGAGTCCCATATTTAAAAGTTGTTTACATTAAATCTTGAGTTTTAGAATATGTCGTGTTAGCTAATTGTTGTCAAGTGTTGCAAGAGACGGACCACATAATGTATGAGTTGAATGACATTGTTGTGGTTAGTGGGACAATTTCCGAGGGGGTTTGAGCGGGGGTAACGCAGAACCGTTGGCGATAACTCGTGTCCCCTGAAATTCCGCGGCGACAGGTAGCCGCGGACTCTCCGGCGAATTTCCGGCGACCAGCACAATGCTTTACATCAAGGATGGCCACGTAGTGGCTCTTTTTGGCTTTCCCGGGTGTGTAAAGGTCCTCCGAGTTTTATGACGGGTCATAAACGACCTTTTTTGGGTCGAGCGAGCGATCCTCGCCAATTTGTGGATAAGAGGGACGCCCACAATACAAATTTGCGGGGGAAGGTAGAGAAAAAGGACACTTTTACGAGTCGACGCACACAAAAATTTGTGTGTCCCGAGTTTTATGACGGGTCATAAACGACCTTTTTTGGGTCGAGCGAGCGATCCTCGAGCTCGCAACTTGTCGGTAGAGGAACGGTCATGGGGAGGGAGAAAACTCGGCCTCTGCCGCTGATGCTCTGGCTCCCAAAAACAATTTCCATGGCCACCCTTGCTTTACATATCCGAAAAACCGAATATTAATGTGGCACATATTTTTATATTTTTTTGTTTCTGTTAATTTCCTTTTTTGTTCAAAATAAACATTGCGATGCTGTACCTCAAAAATGAGGTAAAAAATCCAACTATAATTTACCATTGTTTATTATACACTTGCAAAATGGGTATATTAATTTTGGTCAGAAATGTGCAACGCATAGAAGGAAGCATCTCCGACCATATAAAGTAAAGTTGAAATAGCCATGTCCGTTCGTCTGTCCGTCCGCCTGGATCAGCGCAAACTCCTCCTGGACCATAAGAACTACAGAGCTGAATGTAGGCATGTAGGCTTGTATATAGTGCACAGCTGGATCGTACCACTATATCATAAAGCTCCCATACAAACGGCAAAGTCACGAACAGTGACTTTTTTCAATAACTTCGTTATTTTCTGAGCTATTGTCGTGAAATTTAATATAGGAACGATCGGTCGAAAATAGTGACTTTTAAGAATAACTCCGTTACTTTTGACGCGATTGCTTTCAAATTTAACATTTGTCAGTTTTATATATCTGGTTGTGACTGTGCCTAATTAAATCAAGATCGGGCAGTTATATTATATAGCTTGAATTCGATTTTGAAAATCAACCAATTCATTCATTTGGTTTTGAATATTGTTAACTCGAATTAATTTTTCTATAATTCATGCGGCTCTCTAATACATATATTATGAAATAAATTTGATTAAAATAAACTCTGTTTGGAGTTCTTAACAAACCAATAATATTCTGTGAACCCTTCCAAGCGGCTTCCATCCCATCGAAATGAATGGTCTTTCTTGAAATTCTTAGACGATTAATTCACCAGTATATAATTTCACTATTTTTAAGACTCTTTTGTTATTCAGCAGCAAGTATTTCACACGGACAGCCGGCGACTAACAGTTTAACTAATCGCTTAACTAGGAAGGTGAGAGACTCTGAGACTATTTTTGGAACATATTTCTTCTTGTTCTTGGTGTTATTTTTTGTATCGTGTTATTTTGCCTTCCTTCAGTATTTACCTTAGGAAACCAATAATATTCGGCGAAACCTGTTAAGCGGTTTCGTATAAATTTCGAATGTAAACTGTAATGGATGGTCACTTCTTTAAATTTTCGACGATTAATTCATCTTTTGGCTAAGTCAGTACCTATTTTAAAAACTCCTTTGTTATTTTGCAGCAAGTACTTCACACGTACAGCTGACGACTTTCAACACGCCTTTCGTTGATATAACACTTTTTGAAATACCAGGGACGGACATTACGAAGGCAGACCCGGTCAACACCGCTTCACTTAAATTGTTTACTAAATGTAGGAAATAGCCTGTTTACATGAGACGTTAAAATTTTTGAAGCAATATTTAAGCTCTTTTTAAGCTGAGTTGCTGGCTTAATTGGCTCCTTTTTGCTCTGTCTAACTAATCGCTTGACTAGTAAAGGTGACATTACCTGATCCCGACACTACTTTTGGAACGAATTTCTCCACACAATGATTAGTTGTATCAAATATTTTGCCGTCTTCAATGTGTTTAAACTATCCTTAATTTTTTGAAATTAATCATGTAAATAATTTAAAATGTTTAATCTGTTGCGGTTTAAAGCATATCAATAATGGAAACAACCAGAAATCAACAACCTGTTGATTATCTTGTCATCAGAATGTACAGAAATGAAAAGTGGGGAATCATAACAAATATAGGGGACATCAGTGTAGCCACAGTCAAATTTGTTGCGCGAAGATGTTGTGTTCGTCAAATGTTCGAGTGTGGATAGCGGTGCAGTGTTGCCAGATTTAATGAGTCACCATACGCTAATAATGCATAATGGAACAAATAAGCTAGAATAAGTTAAAATTAAAAAAAAAGACAGCTTAAAAATAAGCTATATATAAAACACTTCATGTATAACTTTTATTGAAGTTATGTCATCAATTTCATTATTTGTTTCCGCATATTTGTCAGAGGTTTTAATTAAGGTGCACACTAATTTTAAAGATTCGAGTAGAGGTTCATTAGAGATTGAAATTATACATAAGAATTTTCGCTGCAGCACAGGCAGCCAAATATGAATGTAAAGCAGAAATGAGAGAATGTCAGATACAGTTCGCAGATCCGAGCTTTCAAAGAAAAATAAAAAAAAGATATGTTTACATACATATCTTATCACTTTCTTTTCATTTGCATGTCTTAAATTCATCAAAATTAGTCCACAATTCGCAAAAAATCTGATTATACATATAGAACTTTCGGCAGTTTTCACTGCGCTTCATTTAAAGCGCTTAATACCATTGCCTAATGTTAATAACGAAATATTGATATAAATTTATTCACAAAATTGCATATGGTACCAAAGTTCACCGAAAAATACTATTTTAGTCTGATGTGTTCCTTCAAAATTATCATAAAATTTTAATCTGTGTATTCTGTATTTTTTAATGCAATCAAGAAATATTGTAAACTCAACAATATTTTCAAAAAGCCGGCTTATTCGAGTATCCGAAATTTGGCATCTGGCAGCACTATCTCAAAGTTTGACTGTTTTTTTTTTTTAAACAGAAAGGGCTATATTTTTTAAAATGTCTAATGTTTGCGAAAGAACGGCGTACAATCTTAGCATAGGAAATAACGTAGTTATTGATCAAAGTCACTGTTTTCCACGGTTTGTTCCTAAGGAAGCTATATGAAATAGTGATTCGATCTTGACCAAATTCGGCACAGTCATTTATACGTGTAATAGACGACAATAGCTCAGAAAATAACAAAGTTATTCAGAAAAGTCACTGTTCGTGACTTTGCCGTTTGTATGGGAGCTATATGATATAGTGGTCCGATCCGGCTAATTCCGAGAAATACAAACACTGCAGGAGGAGTTCGCGTTGATCCAGACGGACGGACAGACGGACAAACGGACGGACGGACGGACGTGGCTATTTGAACTCGTCTCGTCGTGCTGATCAAGAATATATGTATATACTTTATATGGTCGGAGATGCTTCCTTCTATGCGTTGCACACTTCTAACCAAAATTAATATACCCTTTTTGCAAGGGTATAAAAAACAGACTGGCATATGTAAGGAAAAAGATATCCAATATAGCTTTTATTATAACAAATTATTTCAGAAAATAACTCAATATATAAAACTTATACGTTTGAGTGCAAGTACATAATCTTATTTACCTTATCATCTGTGGTTGCGATTTTACAACGTTTATAATTTATGAGGTTTTTAGCAATAGAAAAAGCTATTTCTGATGCTGCACTGCTCGAAGGAACGCATAATAATTTGCAAGCAACCTTAACAAGTAAGGCAAAATGCTGTTTGTTGTTTTTCCACCAACTCAGAACATCAAAGTCTGCGCTATATGGAATATTTACATTTTGATAAGTTCGAATTTCATTGCTTATAATAGATTGGATATTATTATTCTGGAGAGGATGTACATATTCGGCGAAAATATCATCCATTTTTTGGCTGGATGGAATAATGTTATCACTTTCTTCAGTTGAGTTCTTAGGTGAATATCTATCATAATTGCTTCAAGGTCATCGATAGTCTTTTCCTTCTCCAATTCAGTAAATTGTGATAATAAATTTGTGGGTGGAAATAAAAAAGGGCAATCTTATGACATCTTATACTCTACACTGTACCAGTGCACTATGGTCTAAAATCCAGATTTTGTGGCATAGACCAAACAAATTTATTGAAACAAAATAGTATTTAAACAATTTCTTGTTGAACAGAATACTTTGAATATATCGAATATTAAAATATTTTTGTTTTTACTGCACCCCTGAAATTTTGGCACACTTTTAAAGAAAAGTCAAGTTTGACTTCTGCCGTACTTCGCTTTTGGAGGTTCGAGCTGGATCTTTGAGCAAGTTAGTGAGAGTTTTTTGAGCGATAAAAACGAAAAAAGAATTTACTCTATTTCACCCCCGTAGGTCCGCTACTGTGACACAAATCTTCTGTTGCATGCAGCTGCTTGTTCTGTAAGAAAATCAAACGAAACTGATGCAGCTTTTGTATTGCCGAGGCCAATGCTTACTCCAAGTGGACCTAGTAAAATAAGAGAAAAAATTGCTGCTCCGCATGAAGCCTTAGCGCATTTGCTTGAGAGCTCGCTAAGCTAAAAACAAAACTCTGATTTATTCCCAAGCTACCACAAAGTTCTAGAATCTAAATCGCTAATAAGACCCAAGGGAGTATCTTGAGTATATGATGTAACAGCCGAAGTTTCCCTAGAAGAACTTTTGAATCGTACGTCCAGTCGAATCGTTCATATGCAAGAAGAGCTATTTTTAAATTTAGAGAATATTGCGAGTGTCGTGTTAATACTAAGCTATGGATTTGATGGATTTACGGGACAAAGCATGTATAAACAAAGATAAAGAAAGAAAGCAAACAAATGAGCAGGATTCGCTTGACCACTCTTTGTTCGTAACGACCGTCATACCGCTGAAAATAATAGGTAGCTCTAATATAGTTTCTGGCTAAATAGAACTCCTCAATCTGTGAGATTATGGAAGCCTCTCAAAATAGATTTTGCTAACGAAACCAAAGATGACGTTCTAATTGAAAAGGCTAATTTAGACAAATAAATAATTTGCCTTTCACTTTCACATTTAGCAATAAAGATAACAATCACAGGGTCCTATATTCTTCATATGACTCTTATAGACGGAAAAGTACAAAATCCTGTCAACTTTGTCCAATATGTGGTGCTAAACAGTTTATGGAGGTCAATGCATTGGTTGTCCTGTACTGCCCACCATGCTTCTCAATCTCTGAAAAGGAATTTACCGATTTCTTTAACACACTCGGAGATCGCTTCTTTTCTGCAGGGGACTATAATGTAGCATGTTCTATGATATCAAGTGATCACTGTACGCAGTGAAATAAATTAATAATATTATAAACATATTTTATAACCTTGTTACAATATTTATGTATACAACAGTCAAGTGCCTTGCCCCCATGACATCGCTGAGTCAGCGAATCTAACACGCGCGACCACTCTGTCCAATACGCAACATGATACATCCTCACTCACTTATGCATACTTACATACATACATTCTTTTATGCAAGCATGCATACTTATATACATAAACACTTTTATACATAAGCAGACCGTTCCTCTGCCGGCGTCACTGGCAGCGCAGCTACGCGGTCTTAGCTATACTTGACCATTGTTAGCGAATTAAGAATTATTCAATAAGCCAAACTCAAAAGAACGAGTCAGAAACTCTATTTTATTGTGTTCATCGTGGATTGTGGAAATACCCTGAAATCCTTCTATTAAGTGGCGACCGTGACAGTGGTCACAAGATAAAGTGACCATAAGACCCAACGTCGTCACTGGAGGAATAAAGGAAGGAAAGGAACAAACAAAAAAAAAAACAAGTGGAATCTACACATGACGGAATGAACACACGGGTTCTGGACCCAAAGAAAAAGAAGAAATCTGAGTGAGTAGAGGTGATGAGCACCTGTTTGCCACCGACACAACAATTAGTTGAGCAAAGGGCAACAAATTACAAGCTGAACTAGACAACATTAAGTTGATTCAGCAAAAATTAAATCAAAAAGGCTCAACCTCTACAAAAATTACGCCTAAAAATATAAAAGTAATTAATACATATGATTTCCAAAAACCAGAACCCAAGAAGACAAACCAGACCACATCAGAGAAGACGTGCCCGGCGGACTGCCCTAGAACATTAGATTCGCCATATCGCGAATACACCTGTGTCAAGAGGACCGACACCAGCGCCCCATCAGCCTGTGCGAAGACCAGCACCGGCATCGTCTAGCGCGACAAGCTGGACCCAGGACGCATATGTATATACATACAAATAACATCAATAAAACAAATATATATATATATATATATATATATTCATAATTAAACCCTATACGCATAAAACACAAAAAGATGATAAATAGGTTAAACCTTAAAATTTAAAAACAAAAAAAGAGAAATGATAATAAAGAAAATTTTACATGTTTGACAACAAAATAAGCAAGTTTGATAATACATTTGTTATACCCAAGATGGGTCTAATAGATACAAAGACAGTGGACTCCACTGCAAATGTTACATATTAATAAAATAGAGTCATCAAATATTGATATGAAACTGACAAATGTACTTTTATTAATAATTCTAATAATAATGAGCGCATATGTATTGTATAAAGCATATAAACTACACAATAAGTGTGTAGCAAAGAGAGCCTTAAGCCATGCTAATGATCTTGATAAGATCTAAACAACATATGCATCAATTATTGTAAAAGTGCATTTCAAAAAAAGTAATCCAATACAAAATTTTTCTCGTTTTACAAATAAAAAACACAATATGACAGAAATTATTGAAAAAATATATAGTGAGCATCCAGATTTCAGGTTAAACTCATTGATAATATTGCAGAAGCATAGGGAATTTATTACAATATATAATTTCGAAAACGAATACATTGACACATTCCAGAATAATGTGAGCCCACTATTCGGTTGTACAAAAATCGAGAAGGGCATCGTGCTAAGCACATTACCCTATGTGGAAATAAAGAGTATCAGCGAAACAAACCCAATACTGGGAACAACAGACATATTGATGCTGCGCATGCATCGCTAGAAACTCAATTGTTTCATTGAACAATGGAATGGAGTACACTAGCAAGTTAGTGTAGAATATGGATAAAATAGAAACAAAAAAGCGACAAAAAAATATTTACCTTTCCTTGATTTCCTGATACACTCAGGCGAAACAAATTATAAATACAAGGAAATTAGGTACTGGATAGCCATCAGTTGCAAGTTTAACAAATATATTGTATATCTTATGAAACAATCCATAAAAATAGCTGTTTAAGAATAAACATAGTGTTCATCTGAGCTGGCTTCACCAAATCAGATGCACTAAAGAAAACACAATACAACTGTACCTTTGTACCAAACAACTAATCTAGCATATGACTAGAATTACAATCAGCCACACACGATGTGGGAAAAAACACTTGTAATTCTAAACTAACCCAAAATATCACAACGGCAGGATGTCTAGTAGCCGACGCCGTGTCCAAAATAATAATAAATTTTCAACCCCCAAATACGTGGGTGTGAGTCTAAAATAAGATCTTCTAAGAAGAATTGTTACCTCCTAGAGCCTAAGATAATCCTATATAAACTCCGTACTTTTGTAAATAAAATCAGTTCATATTTTGAATTCAACGAATGAAGACTGGGTTATTTTCTCTTCTATTCATAGCATATAGTAGACTATTGTCAAGAAAACCTAAACATAAGGATGTGCCCGAAGGGTACATAATATCTTTGAAGTAGGTATAGAAACTTTTGATATAGGAGATTCAACACAGATAAAAAGTAAAGAGAAGATCTTTAAGCAAGGAATGGGAAGAATTTTTTTCCATATCCCAAGCGTAATGAAAAGATAAATGGGTCGAGCCAATGACCTTGACATAGTGTAGACTTTCCCATTATGACAGATTGGGAACATATTCTAAACGAAGCTCGTGATATTAAAAGGAAATCCACAAATCAATGTGGGTCTCCCAGGATAGGGAAAAAGGAAAGGAAAGGAAAAAGCAACATTGGCATTGAAGCGACATCAGATAACATTCAAAGAAGTTTCTGATTTGAGCTCCAGTGTAAGTTTACTTAGTACAGAAGGTAAAATGACGCAAACAGTGGTAGAATTCATAAACACAGCCACCAGGCTGCTACCATACTTTAATGGTGATATTAAAAATCTACCGGGTTTCCATGGAGCGCTTCGCGTACTTAATACCATAAATGAAACGCACGAAGCAATAGCCATCGAAATTATAAAATCCAAATTAAAAGGTCAAGCGGGTAATACCCTAAACTCAGAAACAACGATTGATGATGTAATACAAAAACTGTCAACAATCTTCAAGGATGAATCAGTAGATCTTTTAACATGAAAAATTAAAAATTTGCAGAGAAACCCCAATAACTGTGTTTCATACACAAAAGAGATTACTGAATTGACCGACGCCCTTAGGTCTTCCAAATGAACAAGCCATAAAATACACTACCAAAATGGCAGTCAATGCTATGGTAAGTCATACCAAAAGTCAAAGAGTCCAGATACTAATGGAACCAGGAAACTTTGATTCAGCTAATGAAGCCATCGCTAGATTCACCACCCTTTTGGTAGAGTCAGGCTCCACAGAAAGTTTCCAAAATAATACCATTTTTAACTGAAAAAACCAGGGACAGTAAATAATGATTTTTTTTTTTAAATTAAAAAAATCAATTATAGAGGACTTAAAAAAGAATAAATTACAGCAATATATTTAATTCGATACCATCTATGCATTTTTTTGAAAGATTTTTAAAAAATTGATTTTTTTCCAATTTTCTTCAAAAAAGATCATAAATTTTGAGTAATTTAATAAGAATTATCCATGAAAATCTTTTTTGATCAAAAAAATAAAAATCAAAAATAATGATTAAAAATGATTTTATTTTTTTCGCTCGAAATAAAACTCACTTTTGAAAAACGGCTTCTGTGTTAAATATTTTCAAAATATTTTTGCACATCCTTAAAAAAGGAGTTCAAGAACTACCCCTCCATAATTTTTTTTTTTTTTTTATAAAGTATTCAGTAACAAAATTTTTTTTTATTATTTGCTGTTTAATTTGACAAAAAGCAGTTGTTTCAGTGTGTTTTCGGCGAAATTACATCGTTGATCCGTCAACATCATTTTAAGGGCTGAAAACGCTCTTTCGACACTCACTTGTGTTGCGGGAACCGAGTGCACCACTTTGGCCACCTGATAAAGAGTTGGGTATATGTAGCGCTTTTCCTCCCAATACTCCATTATATTGGAGGACAAGGAAATTCGCTTCGGGCTATAGGCTTCTTTTCCCGCATACCCCTTCTTTAGCAGATCCGATCGCTCACCATCGTCAGTTTCGTCTTCCGAAGCTACCTCAATGGTTTGCAAAAAATCGTTCAACAGAGAGCAGGTGTTTGAACTTTGCGTTAGTGCGATGTCTACCTCAAAGGATGTGGATGCCACGGAGGAGCAAGGCACTGAAGCAAGGCATTTCTGTTGCAATAATCTGAAATATAAATAAAATTATTAGTATTCGTTTTATATATTTCAATGACGGAAAAACTTACAGGTTTTTTTTCAAATGAAATATTTGCAGAAAAAGCTTAGCTAGCATAACATTTATAGGGTTTTGTAGCAATACCCGTCTTATCCCTGGATCCAAGTATATGCTGCAAATCACCGAGTCAGTCCCTAAGAGGCCAATTTCCCTTTCAGCGATACACTCGCTCAAAGCTTTACTTTCAGCCGTGTTTACTGCTGCAATAGTAAGTTTGAGCTCCAACCATAGTTTGTAAAAGTCACCCATGAATAGTTGAGTGCTTTGTAGCTTGATAGTAGCTGTGTATGCCGGTTCCAGGGTAGTAACAAGTCTTTTTAAGTCATCCCACTCAGTCGTTGTAAGCTGCATTGAACAGTTGAGGCGCCTTTCACAGAAGTCCTCAAAGTTTTTAAGCTGACTCAACATACAATAGGTGAAATCCCACCGAGTCGCGACATCTAAAATTGGTTATGGCAATTACTCCTCCGTTATTAAATACCTACACTCGAAATAAAAAAAAACGTCATAAATATTTAATTACATTATTATTATAATTATTGAAATCAATTTTACCTATATGCTGGTGTCCTTAAAAGCTTCACAATCTTCCGTGCTTTGTTGATGAAGCTAGCAGATTCGTGGCGTTGAAAAAATCCTTCACCGCCAGTTGAAGTGTATGTGCTGCACATTTGATCGAACGTATTGAAAAAATTTTGAGATCTTTTAGCAGTCCATCATCATCGAAGTCCTCAGCAGCTTCTTCTTCATCGGAATCATTCATTCGGAATCATTGTTGAGTAATTCCACTGCCTTTATCGTGTTTCGACCATTGTCGGCTGTGATGGTATACACTTGTTTTCGGGATATACTGAAATCACTCAATATCGACTTGATCTATGCGATGATTTCAACTCGATCAATCCCAATGTCTTAATGCATATTAAGCCTTCATTAATGTACTGAACATTTACACCGAGCACTCCGCGGTTGCACCGTGTGGCCGTATCCACTTTGAAGCAGAGGATTCTGTTCTTTAAGGCTTCGACCATTTTGCTCTTAATTTGGCTATATTTCTCTTCAAGTAATCTCATAACATTCCTTGAATTAACAGATGGCATGTTTAATCCTTGAAATATTTGAGCTGTTAGAGTCTTAAAACCGTCCGAGTCCAATACAGCCAGCGGTACTTTCTCGGTGGTCACAAGGTCGATACAGGCATTCTTAACTTCCTCTTGAGCCAAAACAACAGAAAATTAATTTTTTTTTCAGGCGCTTCTGTTGGTTGAGTTTCGGCCAATTCGTTATACTCCTTTTTGTGCTTCACTTCTAGGTGTCTTTTTAAATTGCAAACATAGTTGCCACTGAAACACATTTTACAAAGTTTACACTCCGAAACATTTTTTTCCACGTCAAATGCAAATAAATTTCGCAAAATAAAGTTACGCTTGCGACCCATCTCGGAACACGATAAAGAATGATCATAATTAGAAATAAGAAAAATATGTTTGATTCAGTAACATTCGCGGCCTAAGAGATTTCCAATAACGTAGTGGCTTCGAATGCGCTATACCCTGCTATTTTCTGTATAATTTTTATGGAATTCGGTGGAAAGCCGGATCTTTTTTAGATAATAAGTATTAAAAGATTATTAATATATTTTTGATGGACAGATTGAAGATATCCAATTTTATATACGCTACTAAGGGGTATCGCTGTAAAGCTGGGCAATAAATAGTACAGTTGCTTACCTTAGCGGCGTGGGCCCTATGCAATCTCGACGCGTGTTAAAGCTATGCTCCGTCGCACAGTGTGTAAAATTTCAACCAACCAAAATGTAAAAATATTTTGAAAATTTTTCAAAAGTGAGTTTTATTTTTTATTTTTTCATTATTTTTGATTTGTATTTTTTTGATCAAATAAGATTTTTATGGATAATTCTTATTAAATTACTCAAAATTAATGATCTTTTTTGAAGAAAATTTAAAAAAAATCGAAATATTATTATCAAATAAGTTTTTCAATATAACTTATACTGATTGATTACGTTCCCTGGAAAAAACAACTCGAATTGGAACAATAACGATGCCCACAGAGCCTAACGAGGCAGAAATTATTCACGCCACCGAAGAGGCGGCCGTGGAGGTGGATATAATAACAACAGACAGAACCCATATAACCAACAGAATGGAACAGGAGTTTCCCGAAGCGTTGTTGTTATAACAACGCTTCGGGAAACTCCCAAGCACCTTTAGATACCCAGCAGTAAAAAATAGCAAGATTCACGCCAACAACCTTAGTCAAAATACGTTTGTTACTTTTACAAATGTGGCAACAGGAAAAACGTTAGTACTTTTAATAGATACCGGTGCGGATATATCCAATTTAAAAGAAAATTCCGACACTTTTCAATTTATACAAACAACAAAAATCAAAGCCGGAATGTATTGCCAGCGGATTCGACAGAAGTAATTTCTCTTTTAATGGAGACTGGAATGACAAAGCATCAATATCTGTTGTTACGGAATTTTGTGAACAGCAAAGTGTTATTGAATTTTTTTTCGAGCTATCAATGCATTTTAAGCTGCAAAAAATCTAGATATCCTGACAACATATCTGTGGACGGATCCTCTGCAGAAGTCGATCTTCAAAGTTTTTTGGATAACACAGTGTCGAGCATATTAGAGCTTCAAACTGATGTTGTTGCAACTCCATTAAAAATTTACTTTTAATCGGCAAATGGGGATTTGATGGAAGTACCGGGCACAGCAAATATAAGCAAACGTTTTCAAACGCTGAGTTGGACGACAGGAGCTTGTTTGTAACATCGTACGTTCCTCTAAGTCCACATCATACACCTACCATGTGAGTTTGGTTGAGAAATCTCAACAAACAAACAAATTTTCATACAAATGAATTTTTTTTCATCGGATTGCTCATATGGGAGCTATATGATATAGTAGTCCGATCTGCCAAATTTTTTTTTACATGTTATAAATAATTTTTAAAATTTTTGGACAAGTTTTCATAACTATATCTCAAATATAAGTATTCTTGGCCGCGTCTCCATACAAGTGGATCCACTGTGCAATGATATGAGCTTTTTGAAATTTATGCCTAATCCTGGGAGCCTTATTTATGGAATGAGTCCTCTGCATGCCTGGATACGAGTTTTCGAAACTTTGCCTAAAATATCGTAGGGAATTGGGATAAAAAAATGGCAAGTAAAGCATCAAGCTGAAAAAAATATAATGATGGAGAACAACCAGTATACACAAAAGATGTTGTGGCAAAAAATGGGTATACATGCGGATAAACCGAAACAAAATGGCAACGGTAACACAAACGATGGGAATACTGCGAGGAGGGCGTTTTCAAATGCAAAATTATTTGCTTCTATCTTAGAAATCGACTTAGAAATTATAGTATGCCTTCGTACCATTTTAATAGGCATTTCAAGTGAATTTTCTATTAATACGGGTTGATTTCAAAAGTTTTGTAATAAGGTCTACACTATGTGTATGGTAATATTCCCGTGGTATCCAATGTCGTCCACTTTACACAACATTTTGGTACATGGATCGCAAATTATAGAAACATCAATAATACCTGTGGGTTACCTTGGTAAAAATTCTTCTGAAACGAAAAGCAATTTGTACAAACGAAATTGAAAATTACATGCTCGTCAAAACTCTCGCGCTAATAACTTGATAGATGTATTCTTAACATCAATGGAAGATCACAAAAAAAGGTCGGCTCAACACAAAAAACAAATATTATCTAAGGATGTCGTTATACTTTTAAATGAACCGAATCAATAATCAATCAATTTTGGACCACACTGCAGTGGTGTACAACATGATAAAGTGACATATACTGCACTAACTTACAAAGAGTACACTCACTCTAAGTGAGTACAGTATTTTTACTGTACTCGGTTCTTCTAGCTACTCGAATATACTGTACAGGAAAGAATGAGTACAGTATTTTTAAGAACACTTAACTACTGTACAGTACTATGGTGTTGGAAGTAAATACATTTATGCAGACCTCTGTTGCATACTTCTGACCAAAATTTATCTACCCTTTTTGCAAGGGTATAAAAATGAGGTCGTGCTCGTGGAATTTTTCTCTTTCGTTTAATACCAAATTTATGGTAAGCGTTTAAACGTTTTGGGCCCGAGTAGCTTAAGGAAATGTTTACCGAAATTTGAAATAAGGTAGTTTTCAAGCTATAAGCATTTTACCCGATTTCTAAGCTATTTCATTTTGAAATAAACCAGATCTAGCTTGAACTTTGCTAATATGGCAACACTGTAGCGGTATTCGCGCAAAAATTTGAAGTGTGCTCGTGCGAACATTCGAATCTATTTTTGAACATGTTAGCGTATTAAATTTGACTGTACGTACACCAAATGGCACTCTATGTTTTAAATGATCGATTCATCAAAACGTGAATTACTAATAATTTAAAATTTTACATTTTAAGGCAATCGATTAGATAAAGCTCTTGATCCCATTTAAACACAAACAGATAAAAATAATCGAATACGATTTAATTTTTAATGATACTATAAGTTACGTGTAAATAGAGGTATGAACTAAAAAATTGATTTTTAATTGACCAATTTCTTTGCATTTTGCTTCAAGACAAAAATACACAAAATTAAATTAAACAAATTAATTCTTTTAACCCTTTTAATCATTAAAAAAGTAATGGTAAAATTAAACTGTTATGTTCAAATGAGAATAAAAATAGGCATTGTGTTTCTTCTGTCATTGTGAATACCCTATATCCGATTCGTGTTCAACAAGGCATAGCGGCATGTGAAAACATCAGTTTCAGTTATTTTTTTTTTTCTAGGACAGTACTTGAACTCATGACTTCCCATTTGTCAGTCTCAATATGAGAATTCTGGCGCTCCCGGAGCGTCAAAATACGCTACAAACTGTCGCTGGGGTCGACCTAAAGCCACGCCACGACCTATAGCCACGAGACTTTAAATGCCAAAGAAATCTTCCAGCAGATTGCAAAAGTCCTTGGCATTTGAAGGATGAAACGACCAAAAGGAAGGGCCTGTTCTGTGGGAGTATGTTCACGTATGGGTCACGTATGTACATCATTCGGTTTTATTTTAGTTTCGTATTCTGATTTCGAATGGCGCGGTCTCGACTTAATGTCGCAGCCTCCCATAACACATGCTTTCATTATACCACCTCAGATGAGCTTTGCGTGCTCTTCTCATTGGATTCGAAGACCTGTCAACCCTAATTCAACGCCAGAAGACTGGCGTCCGTCGGACAACTGCGATTCAATGCTTTAGAAGCAACTGAGAAAGGACATTTGGCCACATAACTTGAAACGGAAGTTACTGTAAATCTTATTGGCTCAACCTGGTCCAACGCAATGTCGAATCCGAAGGGATCCTGTTTAAATCTATTTAGAATCTATTTATTTAGAATCTATTGCATTAAAAAAATTGAAAAAAGTGAAAAATTCAGGTATAAAATTAAAATGAGAACACCCATGTAGGGGAAAAAGAGCCGATTGCATTAGTTAGCAGGTATAATAGAAAAAATTAAAATGAACAAAAAAAATTAAAAAAATGAAATAATTTATATTTACGCGCACATTTTGTATTTTGTCTTAATAAAAAAATGAAGCATTTAAGTCGTCTCGCCGACTTAGGTATACCATACACCAAATATTTTAAATTTATCATAACACATGCATTTACTTGCGTTGGTGGGGGGGGCATAATAATTACACAGTATTCTTGAAACAAATACCTATCCGAAAATGCAAAAAAAAAAATCGAATTTTTTTATAACACGAGGTAGAAACCCCCTTAAAAAATTCTGTTCACATGCTTTTTACAAGCATATCTGAGTATCTCGCATCTCGCTCACTCAAGCATTCGAGCAGCCTAGCGCCCTCACCAGCCAACGACGAACTCCGGCCTTATGGAAAAACGTTTTTATGCATAACTTGGCTATATTTAGTCCGACTTTGACCAAATTTGGTATTTTGCTGGATATTAAGTGTGACAATTTTGATTGCACAAGGTAGAAAATTACGGGAGATAATCGAGTTTTTTCAAATTACGGGGCGGAAAGGGGCGTGGCCAAATCTTTACACATAAAAAATGTGCGCGTTTACTAAGCAAATATACATTCCAAATTTGGTGTCTCTAGTTAGTATAGTGTTTGGGAAAATTGGTTTTCATTAATTTGCGTGGGCGGAAAGGGGCCTGCCAAATTTTTTACATATACAAAGTCTGCGCAGTTACTAAACAAATAATCATACCTAAGTTTGAGATAAACGTTTTTTTGAATTGCGGGGGTAGAAAGTGGCGTGGCAAAAATTTGCAATAAACTTTAGATACTACATGAGCCTACATACCAAATTTGGTGGCTCTATCTCTTATAGTCTTCGAGATCTACGCGTTCATTCGAATGGACGGATGGACGGACAGCCGGACTGACAGACAGACATGGCTAGATCGACTCGGCTGTTGATAGTGATCAAGAATATATATACTTTATGGGGTCGGAAAAGCTTCCTTCTGCCTGTTACATACATTTTGGCGACTTTAATATACCATTTCACCCTATGGGTGTATGGTATAAAAAGTTCTTCAAAATGTCCATGAGCATAGCTAAACAGAAGTTCCACTGGAGCTGAAGATGGTACGAGGGTGTTCAATTTGTAGAATGCGAGTTCTCCGGATCCGTATCCGAAACATCTATATGTTTCTTCCACCATTTTTCTATATAAAGAAAACACAATGAAGGTTACTAAAAAAGACGTATAAATACACATATATTTCAAAATTTAAATACCTTGAGATTATGGAGGATGTAAATAAATCGACGAATCCAACATTAACCCTTTCGACCCCAAGTTTTTTTCCTCTGAAATTAATATTTTTTTTACTCCTAATCTTTTATATTAATTTTAGAAAAATTTAGGTAAAAATGCTAAGTCGCCATGTTGGGGGGCTACAGAAAGTTGCTTGTAAGCAACGTTGGGCCATGGTGGTATACACAACAAAGAAATTTTTTCTTCTCGGATTTGCCAATTTTAGATGCTTTCTGTACAACGAGTTGGTAACAGATATTTCAAGTCATCAATAAAAAATTCTTATGTACCACTTCCTTGAACGATGGTTGACCTTGTAAAGGTCCATGAGCATATCGGCCAAATCTACTCCTCCCATACCGTTATTGTAAGAAGCAACAATCGCAGGTCTATGAACATCGACATAAGCTTTATCTTTTGGAATCCATCGTTTGCATATTCCAACGGGTTCATGGCTTTCACAAGAAAATACAACTTGAACTGGCTTATTTCACACATACAAATCATTGTTGATTTCACCCAAGTACAACAAAATACCAATATAGTTTGAGTATCATCACCAGTGCATTTCAGCTCTGAGCCGTGTTCGATCGATAACTTTCCTATCAAAAAATGTCGAGAAATATGCCTCTGGCGTCATCAAATCGGCGACATTCTGAGCACTGTCTTTTCAACTAATATCTGGAGGTCCAAATGGCTTGTTTCTCTACATTAGTGTCTTGGGGTCAACTTTTTCAAAGCTATTATCCACAACAACACAAGATTTCGGCTCACATTCTTCCGTACTCAAATTTTCAAGAAGGTCAGTTTCCGCTCTTTCCACGATTTCTTCCAAATTCTTCTCTAACACTGCAAAAATGAAATCCAAATCATTATCTTTTTCTTCGTCAGTTGAGGCAAATAATAAAAAATTCTGTTCACATGCTTTTACAAGCATATCTTAATATCTCGCGCACTTATGCATAGCACCCTAGCGCCCCCACCCGCCAACGGCCATCTCCGGCCTTATGGAAAATCGTTTATATGCATAACTCAGCTATTTTTTGTCCGATTTTGATCAAATTTTGCTGGGTATTAGTATCAAATTTAAGTGTGCCAAATTTGATTGCACAAGGTAAAAAATTACTGGAGATAATCGAGTTTTTCAAATTTCGGGGTGGGAAAGGGGAGTGGCAAAATCTTTATACATACAAAATGTGCAAATATACATACCAAATATGGTGTCTCTAGCTGCAATAGTTTTTGAGATAAACGTTTTTTTTTAATTGCGGGGGCGGAAAGGGGCGTGGAAAAAATTTGAAACAAACTTGACCACTCTACATACTACACGAGCCTACATTCCAAATTTGGTGGCTCTATCTCTTATAGTCTCCGAGAACTAGGCGTTCATACGGACGGACAGACGGACATAGCTAAATCGACTCGGCTGTTGATACTGATCAAGAACTTTATGGGGTCGGAAAAACTTCCTTCTGGCTGTTACATACATTTTGGCGACTTTAATATACCGTTTCACCCTATGGGTGTATGGTATAATAACATAATAACCAATGGCCCAACGTTGCCCACAAGCAACATAAGTATTTATTTATGATTATCGTTAAATATATTGCATATACATATACTTTGTATACAATATATGTTTAAGATGTGTAAATCCGTTAGTTTAAAAACTCTTATGATTTTCAAATGCAATTTTTCTTTGATGCACGTGCAGCTTATTGAAAATAACTTTGCCAAATGATCTTTAAAAAGTATTTTTTTTTTTTTTACATATTTTGGGTGCATACTTAAAAGCACCGTTATCACTGCGAAATAGCGAACACAATCCAAAGAAGAGCAAACCGTACGCTCTTAAACAGCTGATGTTGCTCACCAGCAACCCTGGGGTTGAGAGGGTTAAAAAAATTAAAATAAAAAAACTATTGGGGTACAATCCACAAATCCTTAATAGACGTATCCATCCATTCCCGAGTAGTTTACGCATTGCACCGAAGAATTTTAGCTGGATGCTTGGGCAAGAAATGCCTGCCACAAATGCATCATGGAATACGGGAGCAATGCTTCTGTGACATCTCGCAGTGGATTGCTTAAAAACCACAATTCCATGTCTGCCTGAATTTTTCCCATATCATTTTGATTATGAACAGCGTGGACACAAGAAATCCGTAGAACATTGTTCTTTCACAGAGCTTGTTAAGCTGATTTCTGTGCTTCAGCAATCAACTAAGAGCGTTATACAGCTTCTTGTTGATCACCATGTTTTGAGTAAGCACCCAAGAAGAATACACACGCTCTCGGCAGGTTTTGGCCCATTGCATTTACTCCATAAGGCAGAACATATAAAAAATGACTAAAAGAGTTATCGAATAATTGAATTGTTGAGTTATTAATAAGTAAGTAATTATCTCTTGAAATCACTTGGATGCCTCTCATTTAGCTCCCGGTCAGTCTTTACGATATTCACATAATCTGCGGTAGTCAGCACATTTCAAACATTTTCTATTGCCTATAACACGATTATCAAAAAACTATGTTATTAACTTAATAACAGAATAATCCGTAATTTGAATCATCGGATAACTATATTTTCTAACTGTCATATGAACATACGAGAATATGTTATGCCATTTACGGCGCACTGCTCCAGCTTTGCATTTTGGGTACAATGCAATTTTAAGTCTGATTGTGAGCCTAAGAAAAATCTTTTAAAAACTCAGTATTTGTGATATTTTCCATACGTGATGCTCTCGAAATTTTAAATCCTTGTTCTTGGACTCCAAAACATCTTTATCAGCAATTATTTTGATAGGCTTAAGATAAGATTTGCATTAGCATGAGCTTGTAAAGATGCAGCAATTCTTCTTTGTTTGGTCCTGCGGAAAGACTCAAATAAATCTATTTTAGGTCGCTCATGAGCAACACTTTTTGGTATAGGCAGCATCCCCAACCAGAGAACATATGTATGTATGTAGTCTTGATCGGTATGACAAGCTGAGTCGATATAGCCAGTCCAAAGTATGAAAATCATTGGGATCGATGCACTTTGGGTGAATGAGATAGTTTTTACTGTGAATCACTATAACAAATTTTAATGAGATCGGATAAAATAAACTTAAGTTTAACTTAATGCACATACATAGTTACATACATATGGACATACGTATATCCTCACAAATAACTTTCACGTCATTACAAAACAGGCATTAGCATTCAATTTAATCCATCAACCCTGTTCATTTAATTTGAATATTTATATTTTATTGCATTTAATTTTATTTTATTGTAAATATTTACTTAAGGCACTTGAGATTTCCGTTATAAAAATCTATCAATCTATCAAAAGTTTCCCAAATAGATACATTTTATACATTATAGTCGGTACTATTTATTTATTTCATTCATTTAAACTTTCTAGTTTTAAATTATGTGGTGCCCCACCATAAAGTCAGATTTTAGCTGTTAACACTTTTATTGAATATTTTGTAATAAATAAAAGTAATTTCGTAATTAATTCTGTTTAAGTAAATATCCTTAACTAAAAATTTATTCAAATACAGTTCTTCAGAAAAAAATTCCTTAAATATCCTTAAAAAATGCGCACGTTGAAAGTGACATTCGCACGCATTTAAAAGAAATAAGACGACTTCAAAACGAACACAACAAATACTGGTTTAGCGAAAATTAAAGAAATAAATTGTATTTTGTTTGTTATGTTTTTATTTAATCTTAAAATGGATTCTATTTGATTTTAAAATATCAAACTTTTTGTTTATCAAACACTTAAAAATTTTTCGTACGATTCATGCAGTCGCAGAATAAGTGTTCTTTACTGAGGCCATGATAAAATAGCAAAGGGTGGTCCCGTCGGCGGGAGACCTACACTTAGGAATACACAAAGGAACATATTATACTGAGTGTTGAATTGATTAACTTTCATGGTAACAAGCAAACGGTTAAGTGTGTTAAGTGAACACTTCGGAAAGCTTCGGCTTCCGACGAGACTACCCAATGTTATTTCACATAGCTAAAGTTGCGACGTTATGTAAACATTTTATGCAAAAATGACATTATAATGAGCCTGAAAATTCATGTACGGGCACACTGTCTTTTTTACTTCCTCTTTCCTATTCGAAACCTGTAAGTGGCTGGTCGTATGAAAATCAGGAATTAAAATCTAAAGAAATAAAATCAATCATAAAATAATTAAGTTTTTCACCTTAAGTTTTTTTCACAACAGACGTTTGTTTTACGCATTGTTTTACATATAAATCCACAAAAAAAAAAAAAAAAAAAAATAAACAATTATGGAAAAGATAAAGGTTACTATAAATCAGTTTAACGACGAGAAATATTCTGTGTAAAAAAAAAAGAATAAAAGCACTTCTTGATGCATTAAAAGTTATTGATAGCGAGGCTCCTAAAGAAACAGATGAAAGTTGGGTTAGGCCGAAAGGTATGCAAAAAGTATAGTGGTAGGGCACTTAAGCGATGCATTTTTGGATTTCGCAACAAACAACAACACAGCACGTGATATTCTAAGGAACCTGGTTTCTGTGTATGAACGAAAAAGTATGGCATCTCAACTAGCTGCGCGAAAACGGTTGTTGTCGCTTAAACTAAAAAATGAGATGGCTCTTGTAAACCACTTTATTATTTTTGACGAACTCATTAATAAATTGTTAGCATCAGGCGCCAATATACACGAAATGGAGAAGGTTTCGCACGTACTGCACACTTTGCCAATATCACTGCTATAGAGACACTATCGGAAGAAAATCTTACTCTAGTTTTTGTTAAGCACCGTTTGCTCGACCATGAGACAAAACTAAACAACGCTAATAATGACACAAGTAAAAAGGTATTACATGTTGAGGATACAAATAAGTATAATAATAATAACTACAAAAACAATTATAATAACAAATATAAATATAAAAATCAAAATTATAATAAAAATAATAATACTCGCAAGCGATATATATACCAAATACAAACAAAATAATATAAAATGTCACCACTGTGGCAAGCCGGTGCACTTAAAAAAAATTGTTATGCATATAAAAAACTATTAAATGACAATAAGAAAGAAAATAACACACAACGACCACGCCAGGTTTCGCGTTCATGATTAAAAGTTTGAATTCAAATAATAATAAGTTAAAAACAAATGTGAATTTCAACCTTGACTCGGATGCATCCGACCACATAATAAATGATGAGACACTTTTTATTGATTCTGCTGAACTTCAAACTCCAGTGAAGATTGCTATCGCCAAGGAAGGGCAATACATATTTACCAGATTACACTAGAAGATGCATTATACTGCCGAGAAGTTACAGAAAATCTAATCTCTGGCGACTTAAGCTTTGATAGTTTTTGAGAAAATTGGTTTTATTTAATTTGCGGCGGGGAAAGTGGGCGTGGCAAAGAGTTTGAACAATTAGTTTCGCGCTAACTAAACGAGTATTTACATCAAATTTCATGTTTCTAGCTGGTGTAGTTTTTAAGAAAATACGTTTTATGTAAGTTATAGGGGCGGATAGGGGCGTGGCAAAAATTTTGCAAATTGAATATCTGCGCACCAACTTAGCGAGTATATATGTGGGATGTGCATTTGCGAAGTGTATCAATCCCACTGTACACGAGAGACGAGACGACGATCAAGAGAGAGCGTGAGCGTGTAAGAAAAGACGATCAAGAGGGATGATAAACGAATGAGAGATGACGACGGAGAGAGATGGTTTTTGCGCGTCAAACAAGACGGACGTGTTTTGAGGTCTTGCGTCATAGTCGGATGCAAGGTCAAGTCGAGTACCAGAGACGGGTGCTATTAGTCGTGTGTCAAAGTCGGACACTTAAAGTCGAGTACCAGAGACGGGTGCTATAAGTCGTGTGTCAAAGTCGGACACTTAAAGTCAAGCGCCAAAGTCGGGCGCGAAAAGTCGAAGCGTCATAGACGGACGCCAAAGTCGAGCCGAGCCAAACGTCGATTGTCATTTCGCATAGTGTAATCTCTATAAAGTCGTATTTTCATGTAAACCCCCTAGACTATAATTATATCGTTAAATAAAAGCCCACATATTTTGGGTGCTCGACCGGGATAGATTCGAGTAAGAGTGGCGCTCATCCGGTTACAAAGAGTTTTCCCCACATATTTTGTCGTGATAGAAAGAGTGCGGGATACAAGAGAACACCCGACATACATACATTTTTTTGTGCGTTCGTGCGGAAGAAGAGTGAAAAAAAATAAGAAAGTGATTTTTTTTCTTTAACAATCGTGTCGTATTAAGTCGGTCCTGCTCTGTTAGTGGTGAAATTAAAACATTAACTATGTCGTGTCTAAATGATTTAATAAGTGGTACTCTGAAAACGGGTAGAGTAGACAATATCAGAGCATTGCATAAATTTATCTATGAGAGCGAGGGAAATAGAAACAACCGCAAAAGAATTCGAGAATTTTCTGGTTTCGATTACGACGAAGCGAACGCAAAATACAAAGAAAAAGCGGAATATGTACGACGAAATTTGACGAACGGTGATCTGGTTTCGATTTGCTATGTATTGGGAATCAAGTACAGTGTCGACGACCTTGCATTGCATATTTTCACGAATTTGAAGCTGAACAATTTGTTGGCATCACAAGACGAAGACGAATTAGACGACGAAGTAGATGATGAAATAGACGACGAGACAGATAATGATTCGGTAGCTACAGAGAGGAACGTAGCAACAGAGAATAATTTGAGGAACATACCGCACGAGAGAGCAAGCGAGAACAACAACGATGAGTACAGAAGAATAAACGAAGAGAGAGATAGAATGATGACGCCGCGTTTTGCCATTAGTTTTCGCGACGTAGAAGAGAACATTCGCATTTTTGACGGCACTAACACTATTGCAGTAGAAGTTTGGATTAACGAATTCAATGAGCAAGCAACGTTAATGTGTTGGAACGATTTCCAGAAGTTTCTGTTCGCGAAGAAGGCGTTAAAGGGTATCGCGAAACTGTTTGTCTTGAGTGAGAGAGGAATAAATTCATGGAACTCTCTCGAAAAAGCACTTTTGAGTGAATTCAAATCGTGCGTGAGTAGTAAAGACATACATGAGCAACTGATGAAAATGAAGCGTAAAAACAATGAGTGCGTTTATGAGTATTTTTACAGAATGAAAGATATAGCTTCACGTGGACAAATTAAAGACGATTCATTAATAGAATATTTAATTGACGGCATTGATGAAAAAGTGAGAATAAGTCGATTTTATATGGTGCGAAAAATTTGATTGATTTTAAAGAGAAATTAAAGCAGTATAAAATAATGAGTGAAAAAGAAAGTAAGAAAGGAAATGGTAAATACAAAAACGATGAGAACAGTGCAAGAGTGAAAAACAAAATGATGAAAACTAATAATAAAGATGATGTTGTGTGTTACAACTGTGGAGCTAAAGGACATTACTCAAAAGATTGTGATGATAAAGAGAAAGGTAGAAAGTGCTACAAATGTGATGAATTTGGTCATATAGCTAAAAATTTCAATAAAAGAGAAATGAACGGTAAATTTGAACCAAACACAAGAAGTTTTAAGTCGAAAGAAGAAATAACCTGTAAATTTATTAAAATTGACAATATTGAGTGTAAAGCATTGTTCGACACCGGAAGTAAATTTTGTATCATTCGCGAAGATTTGTATAAACGTTTGAAGCAACCCGAGTTGAGTAGCTTTGACGGGTTTCTTGGTGGCGGAGAATCAAATAAGATAAAACCAATTGGACACTTTGTGAATTCCATTTTGATTGACGACCAATCGTTCGTGTTAGATTTTCATGTAGTTCCGATTAGATTGTTAGATGTCGAAATGATCATAGGCGAGGAATTATGTTTGCAAGCTGACATTATATTTAGTCGAAATGGTGTAAGAGTAGAAAAGTTCGAAAAAGAAAGTGATGAAATAAAAATTCTAAAAATTGATGTCGCGAATAATGAAGATGAACTTAATATAGACGAATGTGCAAGTACAAGTGCTAAAAAAGAGGTATTCGATTTGATATCTAATTATCAACCGGTAGCAATAAAGACAACCAATGTAGAAATGCGAATAATTTTAAACGATGACAGTCAATATTTCCGCGACCCCGTAGACTTGCATTTAAAGAAGCAGAATTCGTGAACGAGAAAGTCGAAGAATGGTTGGCTGAAGGCATAATTGAAGAGTCAACGTCTGAGTACACAAGTCCTGTGGTACTTGTAAAGATGCATGAAGATGGGCCGGTTGTTGTCCCTGTTGCAATGCAGAAAGAGATTGTTGGTCCGGCCCATGACAAAGGACATTTCGCGGCAAAAAAGGAGAAAGAGTTGATTTGCAGAGAACACCGTATCAGTAGCCGTGAAGTTGGCAAGCATGAGTTTTTTTTTTTTTTTTTTTAGGTCCTCTCGAGTCTACACACAAAGACTATAAATATATTCTGGCAGTCATAGTTGCATTTACGAAGTTCTGCTGGTTATACCCAACCAAATCGACGACTAGCAATGAAGTTATTACGAAGCTAACGATTCAAAGCACGATTTTTGGCAACCCTACGTTTATTATCTCAGATCGGGGTTCCGCCTTTACATCCCAAGATTTTCTGAAGCACTGCGACAACGAGGTTATCAAACACGTTAAGACGACTACAGCACTTCCGAGAGTAAACGGCCAAGTCGAACGTTTAAATGCGATCATCATTCCTGTTTTGTCGAAGTTGAGCGTTGATGATCCGACGAAGTGGTATCGACATGTTAGCAAGGTTCAGCAGGCTATCAATTCGACGTACACAAGAAGTATTGGCACTTCTCCATTTGAGTTACTAACTGGTGTAAAGATGAGGACCAACGATGATCGTAAGCAAGCTCGATCTTATAGTGTTGGCGACCTGGTCGCAATTAAGAGGACGCAATTTGGCAGTGGTCTCAAGCTAAAACCAAAATATTTTGGACCCTACCAAGTTAAGAAGGTGAAGCACAACAACGCATACGATGTCGAAAAAGTAGGCAAGTGCGAAGGGCCTAAAATGACGTCCACATGTGCAGAGTACATGAAGCCCTGGAGCCCAAACCGAGACTGTGAAGAAGATGACCCAGCATTCGGGTCGAATGCGTAATCAGAATGGCCGAATGTGGGATGTGCATTTGCGAAGTGTATCAATCCCACTGTACACGAGAGACGAGACGACGATCAAGAGAGAGCGTGAGCGTGTAAGAAAAGACGATCAAGAGGGATGATAAACGAATGAGAGATGACGACGGAGAGAGATGGTTTTTGCGCGTCAAACAAGACGGACGTGTTTTGAGGTCTTGCGTCATAGTCGGATGCAAGGTCAAGTCGAGTACCAGAGACGGGTGCTATAAGTCGTGTGTCAAAGTCGGACACTTAAAGTCGAGTACCAGAGACGGGTGCTATAAGTCTTGTGTCAAAGTCGGACACTTAAAGTCGAGCGCCAAAGTCGGGCGCGAAAAGTCGAAGCGTCATAGACGGACGCCAAAGTCGAGCCGAGCCAAACGTCGATTGTCATTTCGCATAGTGTAATCTCTATAAAGTCGTATTTTCATGTAAACCCCTAGACTATAATTATATCGTTAAATAAAACCCCACATATATACCAAATTTGATATATCTAGCTGTTATAGTTTTTAAGAAAAACAGTTTTATGTAAATTCTGTGGCGTAAGGGGGCGTGGCCAAATTCCAATTAACACTATACATTTACATACTACACAAGTCTACATACCGAATTTGGTGGCTCTAGCTCTTATAGTCTCCGAGATCTGCGTGCTCATACAGACGGACGGACGGACAGACGGACATGGCTCGATCGTCTCGACTGTTGATCCTGATCAAGAATATATATACTTTATGGGGTCGGAGAAGCTTCCTTCTGGCTGTAACATACATTTAATATACCTGTTCGGAAACCAACTGCCTAGTTAGACTGTTTAAAGGCGATACCGCCTATTTGATTTATTGTTCAATATATTTGCAATTTGTGTAATTCTTACAACCGGTCAACTCCAAGGTTTTCTAAAAACTAAGCTTTTCCCCGATATCGATTACATATCGATACCAGCGAACTCGATAACAATTTCATGGTAATATGACACTGCAATTCGAAAATTATCTTACTGCACTAACAAAATGGAATACAATTCAAATTTCTTATATGCTAACAATAATAATGCATTTCGTTCAGAAACATATCGGCGCCCCCCGAACTATTAGTTCAGCACATAGGGAGGGCAGCTAATTTGGTGATAGGGCGTTTGTAAGATCCATGGGCAGTAGTTACAGTAACTACCCGAATTAATCCATCGTCTCCAGGATGAACCGCAGAGACTCGTCCCAATATCCATTTAGTGGGTGGAAGATGTGAGCTGTCACCGTTTGCGCACAGTGGTCTTGAGTTTAATACAGCTTCTATTTGCGCTAACACAGTAGACAACTCCTCAAAGGTCAGTGCGTTAGCGCCGTTAACCCGACGGAGATGTAGTTTCACGGATCGCACTCCAGATTCCCATATGCCGCCAAAGTGTGGTGCAGACGGCGGTATGAAATGCCATGTGAGGCCTTCACCCGCGACAAAACTAGAAAGTTACTTATCCTTCATGTGATCGATGGCCAAACGTCTCATCTCGTCTAGGGCACGTCTACTTCCGTGAAAGGTGGTACCATTGTCCGATCAGTGGGTCTCGTTCGGCGAGAAAAAATCGTTTAAATGCTGCAATGAAAGCGTTGGTGGATAAGTCACTTACGACCTCCAAATGTATTGCCTTTGTTGCGAGACAGACAAATATGGCAAACCAAGCCTTTCCAATACGAGGTGTTCGACCCTTATTCTCCTTGATTGCGATTGGACCAGCATAGTCTAGGCCAGTATGCTGGAAACACGGAGTTGCTTGAACTCTAGGTAGAGGCAAGTTACCCATTAGCTGAGTATGAGTTGCTCGTCGTTGCAAGAAGCAGGGCTTGCATTGAAAAACCACTCGGCGCACTAGATTACGTGCACCCAAAATCCAATATTGTTGCCGAAGAATAGTAAATGTAGCATCGACTCCAGTATGAAAATGTGTTTGATGAATGTGTCGAATTAATAACAAGCTGATCGGTGACTCCTTGGGCAGTAGAATGGGATGCTTTACATTGTAATGTAGGGATGATCGTTCGATTCGGCCTCCGACTCGTACAATTCCTCTCTCGTCAAGAAATGGGCTGTACCGGATCAATCGAGATTTAATTGATAACGGCTCTTGTTTGTTAAGCTTTTCATAGTCCTTGGAAAAGCTCTTGCGTTGTACGTGTTGCAGAAGTAGGCATCGTGCGGATTGTAACTCAATAGATGTAAGGAATGTTTTATCGGAGAGTGTGCCTTTGCACCTAAGTCGCTCAATGAATCGCTAACAGTAGCTAGTTACCCGTAAGAGATGGCTCCAGGACCATAACTTGTTGATTAATAACTCGTGAATGCTCTCCTCCAGCATCCCATGAAGCACAGTAATTGGGTGGCGTCGTTCCTCAGTCGCCGTGTCAGTAAAGCTTTGGCCTTGTGGTTCAGATAGTGGCCATTCCGATTGTGGTTTAGTAATCCATGAGGGTCCATTCCACCATAACTCATGATTCAACAACTGAGATGGACTTAGACCTCGTGATGAGCAGTCAGCAGAATTCTCTTCAGAGCGACCATGTTTCCAGCAGCTACGTGGGTAGTCCTCCAGAATTTCAGCAACTCTATGACAAACATAGGTATTCCAACGACGGGGTGGAGATGATAACCAGTGCAAGACTATCTCCGAGTCAGTCCAGCAATGTGAGCTAGAAATGGGTATAGTTAGAGATTCTGTTACAAGTTTAAGTAATCGGCTAAGTAGAAGTGCGGCGTTGAGCTCAAGACGGGGAATAGAGATAGGCTTAAGCGGGGCTACTCGGGTCTTAGCAGCCACCAACCGACTCCGGTAACCATTCGTTGTAAGAACGCGACTATAAATAACAGCGCCATAGGCTTGAGTGGATGCATCCGCGAACCCACAAAGTTCAATGTGCGGCGACGAAGCGGCTATGTATCGTGAAATTCGGCAGTGAGATAGTAGTGGTAATTCCTTTACGATTGCTTGCCATCGCCTTCGAAGAGTTTCCGGTATTGGGTCATCCCAGCTAATAGCGCTGAACCAGCATTCTTGGAATATTAGATTTAACAACACAGTAGTAGGCGCAACAAAGCCCAGTGGGTCGAAGAGTTTTGACAGATCCGATAATAGCGCCCGTTCGCTAGGGGCATGTTTGGTTGCAATCATCGGTGTATTAACCAATAACTCATCTCGACCAGGATTCCAAGGAATGCCCAATATTTTAACGTTGTCCTCGATCGACGCATGTCCATGTAAACAATCTTCCTTTGGTATCGACTTCAAGAAACTCCAGCTGTTCGAACTCCATTTTCTCAACTTGAAGTTTCCTTCATCTAATAAAGAAATCAGTTGATCTTTTAATTTCATAAGTTCGCCAACTCAATCGCATCCAGTTGGAATGTCATCCACGTACGCATCGCGCGCTAGGACTCGCGCGGCTAGTGGATATTTCGCTTCATAGTCTATGGCCAATTGTTTCAAAACCCGTACAGCCAAGAAAGGTGATGGCGCCAATCCGTAGGTGACAGTACGCAATCGGTAATGCTGCATAGGGTCCATTGTGGAACTGCGCCAGATGATCCGTTGATATTTTGTATGATGGGGAGCAACCTCTATTTTGCGGAACATTTTTTCTATATCCGAACAGCAAACATAACGATGTTGTCTGAATCGAAGGCAGACACCAAATAGATCTCGTTGAATGGAAGGCCCAATGTGAAGACGCTCATTGAGTGACACTCCGCTACTATCTTTTCCAGATCCATCAAACACCACTCGGCATTTGGTAGTGGTGCTTTCCGGTTTCAAGACGGCGTGATGCGGCAGATAGAAACAACCGTCAGGCTGCTCGTCGATCTGCTGTGTGTTGAGTAATTCCATATGACCGCTATTCAGATACTCGTCCATGAAAGCGATGTACTCTCTCTTGAGACTTGGGTCGCGACTAAACTTGCGTTCTAGTGACTGCAATCGGCTAACAGCTTGTGGAAGGGTTTCGCCAATTGGTGGCATCGGGGCTTTGAAGGAGTATTCTACTACATACGTGCCAGTTTGGGAACGGGTGTGAGTGGTGATAAAGTGTTGCTCAGTCGGATAAAATATCTCCAATTTTGATGCTTTCGATGGAATGCTATCCATCTCCATGAACGATCGCACCTGCGAATCGAGGTCCAGGTGAACATGATGAGTGATTGCCAGTGGATGGGATTCCCCGAATGTACTGTACGGACCTGCAAGAGTCCAACCAAAAATTGTATTTAGCGCGATAGGAACGTTGTTACCAAATGATCTTTGCTCTCCAGTACAGAATTTCTAGAGCTGATCTGATCCAAAAATGACATCTACCGCACCAACTGTGCCGAAAGATGGATCAGCTAAGGGTAACTTCAAAATTTCCTTCCATTGCGTTGAGCTCATGTCCACGTTTTGAGCTGGGAGAGCTGATGTAAGGGTGCTGAGGATGTACGTCTCGACCTCAATGTTGTGATCCGAATTGCGAGAGCAGATTCGAAACTTTACGAGTCCTCTGGTGACGCCGGCTCTGTTAGCCGCGAGACCACGAACTGGAACCTTTGCATGTGTACGTCGCATGCCAATCCGCTGGACAAATGATTCCGTTGCCAATGACCCAAGGTCTTGCCCCGAGCGTCTTTCACTGATGTAAGAATGGTGGGCAAAAGCGTTTGCGAACCTGCATGCGGAATATTCTCCAGGGTGTGACGAGAAACTCTCTTTCTGTGCTTTGGAACTGCTATTTGATGACTTCTTGTAGTTTGAACATGATGACTACTAATAGCCGGGGATTCATCGTTAGATCCTGGGCTCTCAGGCTGATGAACTCGCACCGCGCTATCTCTGAATTCACGGCCAGTCGTCTGCTGCGCTGCATGAATCAGGGTGTTATGCTTTCTTTGACATACTCGACATGTATTCTTTGAAGGACAGGTTGCAATCCTTTGGTTTGGGCTTAAACAGATGAAGCACAAGTTGGCACTCCTCACGTGTGCGTGTCGTGCAACTACATCAAGTGCTCTGAATTGTTCACATCTTGATAGCGGATGAGCGTGCTGGCACAGGGTGCATGGCTCGATCAATGGCTGGGTTTCCGTGTTGACGTGATGAGTAGTAGCTATTCGTCGGCTGTGATTCGGTCGTGAAAATTGGCTCGATTCCAACGTATCACCGCGGGAGAGCAGAAATTTGATAAAACTGTCGATCGTTACAGTGTAATCCTCAGATGCACTGCGCTATGCCCATGCTTGCCGAGTGTTGTTGTCCACCTTTGCCAATAGCACATGAATCAACCAGGGATCTCGATTCTCACACTCTAATGCTCTTAGTCCGCGAATTACTTCATCGGCTCCGTCATCCAGCTTACGAATCAACAGAGTTGAGTACAGATGCCGTTGGTAGATTTAGAAAACTGTCAATGAAGGAACGAATGATTACATGTCTCTTATTGTAACGTTGGACCAGCCTGTACCAAGCCTCACTATAGTTATCGTTGGTCACGGCAAAGTGTTTAATTAACGAAAACGCTTCGCCAGACAAACAAGATTTCAGATAGTGAAACTTCTGACAGCTGGTGAGATGCGGATCGCCGCCGATAGAACCAAGAAACATATCCGAAAAATGTTGCCAGTCCTCATAATTGCCAGAGAATGTTGGTAGTTTGATCCGTTCATAGTGCAAGTTCACGTGGTTTTGTGATACGTAACCTTCACGTGCCTCTGTTGCAGAAAGGCGGTTGTTGAGCAATCGAGCGGATTGCAATTGCAACTCCTCCCGCGCAACACTCAACATCGAGTAAGTTGCGTAGTGCTTTTCCTCATATGGATCAATGTCCACGTCCGGATCTTCCCAGTCCGAAGTGTATTCATAAGTGTGCAACTCCTCGGTGAGTTGTAGAAAACGTATGTAGTTTTCTTGCAGTTGTTGCAATCGTGTGTCATAAGTTGCCACTGCGTGCGTTTTCTCGATGAATGTATTTGCATTGTGGTAAGCCCGCGTGATTTGGCTTTTGCAGTAACCACGTTGTTGCATAACTGTCTGCATCGCGAATGAGGTTAGACACGGTCTCTTCCAACTAAAGCACCGTCTAACTTTACACAACTTGCAAAATATTGAAATAAATCAGCAGCTAGTATCCGGCTCGAAGGACCAAAATTTTATATGTTCGGAAACCAACTGCCTAGTTAGACTGTTTAAAGGCGATACCGCCTATTTGATTTATTGTTCAATATATTTGCAATTTGTGTAATTCTTACAACCGGTCAACTCCAAGGTTTTCTAAAACTAAACTTTTCCCCGATATCGATTACATATCGAAACCAGCGAACTCGATAACAATTTCATGGTAATATGACACTGCAATTCGATAATTATCTTACTGCACTAACAGAATGGAATACAATTCAAATTTCTTATATGCTAACAATAATAATGCATTTCGTTCAGAAACAATACCATTTCACCCTATGGGTGTATGGTATAATTATGGCATGAAAGATTGGGCCATATAAGTAAAGGGAAAGTGTTGGAAATAAAAAGAAAGAATTGGTTTCAAGATAATAGACTACTTGATAAAGTTAATCCTACAGACGATATATGTGAAGCTTGTTTAAATGGAAAGCAAGCCAGATTACGTTTTGACAAATATAAAAATAAAGAACATATAAGTAGAGCACTTTTTGTTATACATTCTGATGTCTGCGGTCCGATTACACCCACAACAATTGATGATAAAAATTACGATGTAGTTTTTGTAGATCAGTTTACACAATATTTTGTTGCCTAATAAAACATAAATCGAATGTATTTTTTTTGTCTAAAGACTTTGAAGCGATGAGTGAAGCGCACTTCAACCTGAAAGTTGTGAATCTATACATCGATAATGGTAGGGAATATTTGTCTAGCGATATGCGAGATTTTTGTACTCAGAAAGGAATCAGTTATTATTTAACTGTACCATATACTCCACAGTTGAATGGAGTATCAGAAAGAATGATTAGAACAATTACTGAGAAGGCTCGTGCCATGGTCAATGGTGCAAAGTTGGAAAAATATTTTTGGGGTGAAGCTGTTCTGACAGCAACATATATAATAAATAGAATTCCAAGTAGGGCACTTGGAGATCGTGCAGCAACGCCTTACGAAATCTGGCATAATAGAAAACCAGTTTTAAAGTATTTAAAAGTATTTTGGATCAATCAATTTGGAAATTTGACAATAAATTATTTAAAAGTATCTTTGTGGGATATGAACCTAACGGCTTTAAGTTATGGGATATTGAAAATAAGAAATTCATTGTTGCTAGAGATGTGGTAGTTGATGAGACAAATATGGTAAACTCAAGAGCTGTTAAAAGTGACATTCTGAATGATAGTAAGGATGAAGTAAACATTGAATTCCCGAAAGAGAGTAAGGAAAATATAGAAGATAATTTCCAGAATGAGAGTATGGAATGTTGTGCACCAAATATCCTGAACGAAAGTAAGGATAATGAAAAAGTGAATTTCCAGAATGAGAGTATGGAATGTTGTGCACCAAATATCCTGAACGAGAGTAAGGATAATGAAAAGCTGAATTTCCAGAATGAGAGTATGGAATGTTGCGTACCAGAGATCCTGATCAAGTGTATCAAGAGTATGGATAATAATAAAGACAGTTTCCTGAATGAGAGTAAGGGCAATAATAAAGACAGTTTTCCGAATGAGAGTAAGGATGATAAACAGCTTTAAACTTTGTGAAGTCTCAAATAGAGTTATCAATGATGCAACTAGAAAAGGCGAAAGATTGAAAAATAAACCACATATATCCTATGACGAAGATGAATCAAGTTTTAATAATTATATTTTTAATGCTCACACATTTTTTGACGAAGCCCCTCATTCATTCGAAGAAATAAAAAGTAGAAGTGATAAGGATTTATGGGAAGAAGCTGTTAAAGTAGAATTATCCGCTCATGACTTAAACAATACTTGGACTATTGTTAAAAGACCTGAAAATAAGAATATTGTAGATAGTAAGTGGGTGTTTACTTTAAAACATGATGAAATGGGAAATCCAGCTAGATGTAAGGCAAGATTAGTTGCACGCGGTTTTACACAAAAATATCAAAAAGATTATGATGAAACATTCGCTCCTGTTGCTAGAATTCCTAGTCTTCGACTTGTCTTATCTATGGCTGTCCAATATAACTTTAAAGTACATCATATGGATGTTAAAACGGCATTTTTAAATGGTATGCTAAAAGAAGAAATATATATATGAAAGTCCCTGAGGGAATAATTTGCAATGATGGAAATGTATGGAAATTGAATAAAGCAATTTATGGGCTCAAACAAGCAGCAAGGTGCTGGTTTGAAGTGTTTGAGCAAGCGCTAAAGAAGTGTGAATTTAAGAATTCTCCTGTTGATTCGTGTATATATGTTCAAGATCAAGGCAATATAAATAAGAATATTTATGTGTTATTATATGTGGATGATTTAGTAATAGCGACATCAAACTTAAAAATAATTAACAGTTTCAAACAATACCTTATGACAAAGTTTAGAATGACAGATTTGGGGGAAATACCACACTTCATTGGAACGAAAATTGAAATATGCCAAGATCAGATATTGTTAAGCCAATCTGCATATATAAAAAGGGTTTTAAGTAAATTTAATATGGAGGAATGTAAATCTGAAAATAATCCACTTCCAAGTAAACTAAATTATGAAATGTTCAACTCAGACGACACATACGATGCTCCTTGTCGAAATCTGATTGGAAGTTTAATGTACATAATGCTTTGTCCTCGTCCGGATATTGCAACAGACGTCAATATTCTAAGTAGATTTACTAATAAAAATAATATAGAACTATGGAAAGCTTTAAAAAGGTATCTGAGGTATTTTAAAGGAAATATTGACATGAAACTAATTTTTAAAAAAAATATTGATTTTGAAGATGTATTCGTTGGCTATGTTGACTCCGGTTGGGGTGGGAATTAAAGTGATAGAAAACGCACAACAGGTTATCTTTTTAAAATGTTTAATTCAAATCTTATTTGTTGGAATACAAAAAGGCAGAATTCAGTAGCGGCATCATCTACTGAAGCAGAATATAAGGCCTTGTTTAAAGCTGTAAGAGAAGCCTTATGGCTGAAGTCTCTTTCAAAAAGTATTTATATTAAACTAGACAAACCAATAAAAATATTTGAAGATAACCAGGGTTGTATAAGCTTAGCCAATAGTTCATCATGTCATAAGCGGTCAAAACACATAGATAATAAATATCATTTTGCCAGAGAGCAAGTAGAAAATAATCTTATTTCTATTGAGTATATTCCCACAGAAAATCAACTTGCTGATATTTTTACAAAACCATTATCTACTGGAAGGTTCATGGAGCTGAGAGGCAAGATGTGACTGCTTTGAGAAGTCAAAAATGACAAAATCTACATTTCAACAAAATCTCATAAACTAAACTGAAGATAATTTTTTTTTGAAGTAATGTTTAATGTAATGTTTAAATGATATAGATGATCTGATTGGGTTTTCTGGGTTTTTCCAATCTTAATGGTGAATGACAGATCATATTGTAATACCTCCCAGTGTACATGCACCAGTCACAGTAAATGAATTATTATTTGAATTTTTTTTGTAAATTAAAATAATGTAATTTTTGTGGGGGCGTGTTGAATAACATAGCTAAAGTTGCGACGTTATGTAAACCTGCAAAAATAACATTATGAAGAGCCTAAAAATTAATGTACGGCCACACTGTCTTTTGTCTATAGATCAATATAGATTTACATATATAGATATATATAATATCGGAATGTCCTCGTCGAGTCGTAAAAAAATTATGTTATATTACAAACAAATAAGTTTAAATGAAAACAAATCAAACAGAAATTGTAATTTTTTTGTAGTTAGTCTAGCTTGCAGCCGCTTGAGCATGTTTCTCATTGATAAGAATTTCGTGTAGCTTGATATCCTGAGGCGTCGATGTATCAATCAGTTCTAGGCCTCATCCTTTACTTTATTATACCCACGCACAATGGCAATGAATTTTTGTCCCAAAGTCAGTTCACGGAAACGTCGACAATTATCCTGTGACCAGATCACATCAGCCAATTGTATACCATATAGCTGAGCTGGTATAGCCATTTTTGGAAACTCCCGCGTGGCCATTGGCAACTGTATAAGCTGCTGCTTGGCCAAGACTTCATCGTCGCCCAAATCCACAAAACGTACATGGACCATCTTATCGTAGATCTGTTGCACAGTTACGCGATGATATATATTTTCCGAATCTGGGGCTGCAAATGCTTGTCCTATGGCACATTGGGTGACACTAGCTTTGTTGCTCTGCGCCTCCTCGGCATGTGATTGCAAATCCTTCATCAGACGTTGAAGTTGATTCTAGCACTTGTATGGCTGCACCGCAAAGCGTGCTGGATTAATTGACAGGGCAATGCGCCCTTCAAAATAAGATCCAATGGCAGGTATGGCCTCGAAATCCTTTATTGAAGCGATTTTCTGTGGCGAAACTGGTGGAGTCGATAGGAAGGAGGAGTAGGCGACTGACGCTGCTGCTGCCACATTTTCATGATTATTATTATTGGTAGAGCTGCTGGCACTACTATGGCTGGAGACTATGGAACTCAGGCTACTCCGACGCAATAGCTGGCCATTGGGATTGAAATGTAAGCCGCCATCATCGAAATAATCTAACCGAGCGGTGGTCATCATCTCGTACCCCATTCGTATGGCGCTGTTGACACACAGATACATAGCATTGGCATCCTGGCCTCTTATGTAGATGTTAACCATGGGAAGTTTATCCGTAATTCCACTTTCCATAACTTTTAGCAACACTTCGCTGCGTGGTGGAATCAATCCACGTAGACTACCCAACATCTGGGCATCAATTGGAGGCACATCATGCTACGAACACGCAAAGCTTGCGGTGGAAACGAAGCCAAGGCCAGATTATTGGCCTCCAGCAATCTTCCATCATCCACATAATAGATATTGAATGTCTCCTCCTCTTGACGCTTTGGCTTGGAGGTCAACATGCCGCGATACCATTGCTTGGGGGCATCGTCTCCGGCGGATTCATCGCAAACAAAGACAAGGTTATCCCTCAATAGATCAAAATATTGGACACGTTGCTTTTCATCGATACCAGCCGCCACGGTATTTGCTATGCTGCGCTCCACAAATTTGAGATCATCGTTTCGTATCAATACCATCAAATCACCCATATCATTGATATGAGCGACGAGGACTGGATTCGATTTCTCCTCCAGACTCAGTTTAGGTGGGCGTGTACTTTGCGTTATCTCTGTTACCACCAGATCATTCAAGTGGCCAAGCACGCCTTCCGCTTGCCCTTCTCCAGCAATACCTGCGGATGACCACCCTTTTCCAAATGTTGTTTCCGGGTTGGCAGGATGCGGGCAACCACACTTTGACCGGAGAGTTCTTTGCACAGCACATCATAGGCATACGGGTGATCTTCAAATTTATCCAAGGCATACATACTCAGGCATACAACCTGGCAAGGCACAAACAAAAATTGTGGAGCACACAGATACAAATCGTTGAAGTCGAAGCTAACCACATCACCAAAGTCCACAAAATGACAACGACGTTGGTGATCAATGAACCGTGCCCAGACATGTTGGGTGGAATCACAATGTGTTATGTACATGCTCCACTCCTGAGTGCCATTGTCATTTAACCCCTGCAACGGTAAGTCTTCCAACTCAATTGACTTATGATGCAGATGCGGCTGATGATGGGCTGCAGCTTGTGCCTCTAGTGGATTGGCAAAGACGATAATCTTTGGATTAATACCATGCTCAATCCTTATTTTAGTATATCAAATAATGATATTATATATAAATTGAATATCATACCAATGATTTGGTAACAGATGCTTAAATGTCGACTCATACCATTGCTCTAGACGATGGCCCAAAAAGCCGTGTGGATATTTCAGTAGCTTCTCATATAGGGTCTCCAGGAAGTCTTCATCCTTCATGGTGCATATACTCAAATGTTTACGTGACTCCCAATAGCTTATCCGATCAATGGGTATACGAGCTGTGCCCATGCGAGCGGCTAACTCATTGGGAAACTCTGCCGGATAGCTATAGACATCGACATCGATGCGCACCGAGCAATGGTGACTGTTGCGTGCGCCAAATATCTGATAATGAGGGCTATTCAAGCCATGGGCTTGGCAGTAAAGAGCCAATGATTTCATCGGATCAACTGAAGAATCAAAGAGGAAGTTGCCAAAATTGCGTTTGGGAGCAACAACTGAAAGTGCTGGTGCACTTAGAACCGACTTCGGCTGCTCTTTATGTATAATTTGGGCTTTGTTTTACTTCACTATCTCGGGGAGTAGCTGGTGGAGTTATAGGTGCGGGAACGGGCATCTGCTTCAGTTTCAGTCAATTATTCACCGAGGAGCTAGGATTGAATGGGGATGTTGATGATAATGAGGGCTGCTGCTGCTGATGCTGCGTTCCACCACGTTGGAGTTTACGGCCAGCTGTGCCTCGTCCATTACCAACCGCTGGAGCACTGTTACCTAAAATGGGACGCATATTTTGGGCCTTCATACGTGTAAGTGGCTGGTCGTGTGAAAATAATAATAAAAATAATAATAAAATAAAATAATAATAAAGATTATTGTGATTTTATTTAAAACTAAACCAATACTAAGCCAACCAAACTAATATTACAACAATGCTTCGTATAAAAATTTGATTCGCGACTTTTGCTCTGCTTATTCCCCAATGGAAGCATTTTAACATTTGTGTGTATGTGAAGTTTCGTGGAACAAAAAGAGACGAATTGTTAAAAACACCGTTTGAGTTGACTTTTTCAATCAGTCAGAGACTTTTTACTCTGTGCGAGAGTCACTCAAATCTCTGCTTGTGTGATGTACGGTAAGATACGAAGTCTGCTGCGCAGAGAACAAAGTCCATTTATTTTTTCGGTTGTTGTCGCAAATAGAAGCACGTAATGATTAAATAACATTAGGTGGTCTCGTCTTCAGTGCAGATTTGCCTACTCACTCCTTTTACTCGCACTTATTAAGATAAGTGTATGTCTCTTACCGACGGGGCCCCCCTTATGTTATTCCATCATACCTCATACTCATTTTACTAGCGTTACAACACGCACAACGAAAAACTATTGCTTAACTCTTTCTTCAAGTCAAACATAACGCAACATCTCTGAACAACCACATCGAACTAAGCTGTCGAATAAAAGAGCAAAGCGCTGCCGACAATAGCCACAACTAGAGGTAGGCATGGGCCAAAATTTGACACCCAAGCCGACTTAGCCCAGCAGGGCTGAAGAGCAAAAATTTTACTCGCACCCGAAAGCAAAAAAAATGTTGCAACCTGAAACCAACACTCCCGCCCGAAAAAATTTTTAAAAATACAATACAATACAATACAATACAATACAAACAGAATATTATATATATTTACTAAGTAATAGTAGGAATGAAAAAAAAATAGGCTTTCTTCAAAGCAGCACTAAAATTATATACTCTTGTAAATTTTAACTTTCTCTCTTCCTACCTATAGCCGTCAAAAACGTTTGATCTAAAAAAAAGTACATACCTAAAAAACTTAGCATAAGAAATAACGAAGTTGTTGTTCAAAGTCAATGTTTACTACCGATTGTTCCTATGGATGCTATATTAAATGGTCACCGATACTGATCAACTTTGGCATTAATAGCTATGTTAAACTAAGATGTATAAATTTGTATGACAATTGACAAAATCAGCTGAGTCACTTGTCATTTAAAAATTTGTAGCATTTTTTTGACGGTTTCCAAAACATTATATATTTTTCATCAGGCAAAAAACTTAGTTCTAAATTCTAAGTTCAGAAAAGAAAACATTTTAATATATCACAATTGTGTTCTCATATTTCCAATTGAATTTCCGGGTTGAGCGACCTAACCCATGCCCACCCGGACCCAACTCGAGATTAGATTTTTCAGCCCATACCCACGGGTACCCGACAAAAACCCAGCCAACGCCCATCTAAAGTCACAACATTCTTATATTTAGACCAGTCAGTGTTTCCAACACTTACATATGTACATATCAATTGCCTGTGGACCATCTACAAACATTTGACCTGATAAACCCTTCACAGTATTTCACATGATGCAAATGCTGAACAAACCAATAATATTCGGTGAACCCTGTTAAACGGTTTCCATCCCATCGAAATGGATGGTGATTTCTTTGAATTTTTGAAGATTAATTCATCAGTAAATTGTTTTCAATTATTAATTCGTTCACTAATCTTGATATATACATTTAATTAGCTATATGATATAGTCACCCGATCTTTATCAAATTGGGCACAGTCGTTAACAGATATATTAAACTAACAAATGTTTATTTTGAAAGCAATCGCGTCAAAAGTAACGAAGTTATTGACAAAAGTCACTGTTTTCGACCGATCGTTTCTATGGGAGCTATCTGATATAGTCACCCGATCTTGACCAAATTTGGCACAGTCGTTTATAGCTATAATGAACTCATCAATATTAAATTTCATGACAATAGCTGAAAATAACGAAGTTATTGAGAAAAGTCACTATTAGTGACTTTGCTGTTTGTGTGTGAGCTAAATGATATAGTGGTCCGATCCGGCTGAATCCGAGATATACAACCCCTGCAGTATATACAAGCCTACATTAAAATTTCAGCTCTGTAGCTCTTACGGTCTATGAGGATTACGCGTTAATCCAGACGGACGGACGGTCGGACGAACATGGCTATTTGAACTCGTCTCGTCGTGCTGATCAAGAATATATATACTTTATATTGATATACCCTTTTTGCAAGGACCCCATAAAGTATATATATTCTTGACCAGCATCTACAGCCGAGTCGATCTCGCCTTGTCCGTCTGTCCGTCCGACAGTCTGTTTGTATGAACACCTAGATCTCGGAGACTATAAGAGATAGAGCCACCAAATTTGGAATGCAGGCTGGTGTAGTATGTAAAGTGATGAAGTGTATTTCAAATTGTTGCAACACCCCTTTCCGCCACCGCAATCAATTTAGCACACTTAAATTTGATACTAATATCCGGTAAAATAGCAAATTTGATCAAAATCGAACAAAAATATCCAAGTTATGCATATAACGTTATAAACATTTTTCCATAAGGCCGATGTTGGCCGTTGGTTGGTGGTGGCGCTACAACAGCAACAGATATTGGAAACACTGTTCCCAGCCAATTCAGAAGTAGCAGCATGGACGGACGGAGGGATGAATGACCACAAGGCTCCAGAACCAGATGTCATTCCCAATAAGGCGCTCAAGTTGGCAGCCCGGCTTGTATGGTAGAGTATGTATTTCCCGACATTTAAAAAGTCTAGTATGATACGTTTATATTAAATTCACTAAGCTTATCAAGCCATCTATAAAGTAATCCATTAAGTTCTTTTCCATTGTATTTAATTAGGAGCCATTTAAGTGGTTGATGATCGGATAAAATGTCAAATTGAACTTCGTAAAGATATGGGCGGAAATAGGATGTTGCCCATACGACGGCTAATAAGTCTTTTTGGATTGAAGAATAGTTTTTTTCATGATCATTTAATGTACCACTAGCATAACAAATAAGATGTCTTTCTTGTTGTAGAACAGCGCCTAAAGCTATATTACTAGCATCAGTCATTAATTGTAATTTCTTTTTGAAATCCGCATATTTAAGTACCTGGTAGAGATGGGCATGGGTACCCGACTTACAGAAAACCCACGGTTTACCCGTGGGTACTGTTACCCGTTTCGTTTGGTGTGCGGGCGGGTGCGGGTTTGGAGAATACTATAAGATATAAAATCCGTGTAGTGTAATTTCTCTTTATTTTTTTCAAACGCAATGACAAAGTTGGGTTCATTTATATCAATTTTAGCATCTTTTTTAAGGCATTTAATAAACGGATAAGCTACTTGAGAGAAATCTTTTATGAACTTTCTATAAGTCCCAGTGATTCCTAAAAAGGCTCTTATTTGTTTAACATTCTTCGGAATTTTAATTTGAAGAATGCTGTTAACTTTTTCAGGGTAAGGTTTAACTCCTTCGGGGGTTAGAACATGACCCAAAAACTTAGTTTCCTTTGAAAAGAAATTGCATTTGTTAATCTGTATCTTGAGATTTGCTTCGTCAATTTTTTTGAATATTGTATGGATATGACTAACATGTTCCGCAAAACTAGTAGAAAAAATAAGAACGTCGTCGAGATAAACGACGCAGATTCCATTTATTTCGTATTTTAGAACTGTACCTATGAGCCTTTGAAATGTGTCAGGGGCGTTTGTGAGTCCAAATGGCATTCGATTAAATTCGAAATGTCCGTGAGGGGTCGAAAATGCTGTCGTTTCCCTATCTTGTTCTTGAACAAGAATTTGGTGAAAGCCTTTCGCGAGATCAATGGTAGAAAAATATTGCGTTCTGCGTAACTTATATAATATACATTCTATATTGGGGATAGGAAACTCATCATCTACCGTATTTTCATTTAATTTGCGGTAATCGATACCTATGCGCCACTGTTTCTTCCTACCGTTATCATCTTTTTGGGTACAAGCCATAAAGGGGCATTATATGGGGAATTGCTTTTACGTATTATTCATATTGTATTGTAACATATCTTCAATTTGGTTATATATTTCTTGTTCATGTACTTGAGGGTATCTATATACCTTACAATATAAAGGTTTATCCACTAACGTTTTTATCTGATGTTCTATAATATTTGTATTGCTAAGACACTGACCTTCAAGAAATATTGATCTTTTAAATTTACTTAGAATTTGAGTTAGAGCATTGCTCTCCTCTTGATTTAAATCATTGAAAAGAAGTTTCTGTGTGCTACCGACTATTTCAATTGGTTCAATTTGGTTTTACCTCTTCAGAGTATGGTGAACTATTTTCAAATTCTATAGCATTATTATTAATTGTAATTGTGTTCTGATAAAAGTCAATAGTGGCTTGAGAATGTTTTGCCCTATAATAGCATCAAAAGATTTGTTATTAAATGTGGCCAGCTTCCAACTCATTATGGCATCTTCTGTGAACTCTTTAGGTAAATCAATTATAATTATGCAATTTTGAATTAAGAGATGAAAGTGAAATTGGGTGACACAAAGGTCTTCGTGGGTATTGTAACAATTTATCTCTATTTAAAATGGAAGTTGTTGAACCAGTATCAATTAAGGCAGTAATGGTATCATTATTTACTGTTAACTTTATCACGGGAAGTGATTTTTCGAGGTAACTATTTGAAAATTTGCATGGCAAAAACAATTCTTTAGCTCAGACATTGATTCAGGATTACCGTTTTGGTTTTGGTTACAATTTATGAACTGGCTACGATCAACTTCGACATGATCGATTTCCTTTTTGGAAACATGGCTTTGTTGGTTTGTACGATTCCGATTTAAATTTAAATTTTGTGTACCTGAATTAGATTTTACATTCTGGAAATCGGTATTATATCTTACATTATGTTGTTCATTATTGCTGTCTGATTTGTAAGACCGATCTCTTTGATTGTTCGTATTATTTTTTATAATATTGATAAGTCGTATTTTTCATTACTTTTATACATGTTATTTCTTAAAGATTTAAAATACTCTATGATATCCTTTTTGTTACTTATTTGTAATAGAACCTGACACATGACGACAAAATCTCAAAAAAATTGGGACATCCCGCCTTATATATGTATTAGCTAAAGAGAACTACACATATAGATCAATAAAATAAAGGAGCAGTCTAACACTCCTGTTTTGCACCTTGTAACTGTCGACATAGGTCAGCAAAACACAAAGGTTAGGGACACTGCGATCCTTTCGCTCAATAAGATGGAGGCGGAACGGTTAAACTAACTCCCACTGTTCCACCAGGACTTCACCTCGATATCCAACTAGAGTTACCCGATCCACTTGAACTATCTTGAGAACGCGTGTGATAGACTTTAGAGAAGATGTTTAGTATGCATATGACTGCTCAATTGGATTCATAAACAACTAGCAAAAACAGCCTGTGGGCGGGTTCTTTGTGAACGTCATAGCTAGTATTTTCACAGCGTATTCTATGTATGTCGGATTTTATTACCCGAATCCCTTGCCGGGGTTTTTTTAGAGAAGAATATAAAAGAGTTTCGGACATCACTTCTTGCAGGCACTATAGATGATAATTACGCTCCGCGTCTGTACCCACCCTACCATGAGCCTGGCAGCGAAAGTTATCACAGACTCCCAAAACGAAAGCTATGACTTCTTCTTCTACATCAGGGAACTAAAGAAATTAATACTTCATAATGAACTTAATATTTATTCAAACATTTCAAAATAATTAGCATCATCGTGCGATAGGTTCGATCAATTTGATCTACAAAAATTCTTCATTTTCAAAACAATGTTTAGCTAAGTAGCTGAATCTCGGTACAAATCCGATTATAAAGGTGGCAAATGTTGCATATGGTTTCTTATTACTAATAATTACTTTACTATCTAATATTCATGATTTCCTAACTTTACTGTAATTAAACTTTTCACATTAGTTAAAAAAAAAGTTAAAAGAAAAAAAAAATATACATTTATGTGGCGTGATTACGCTAATATCCTCACAAAATTCATTCTCTAGAAATATTTTGCTTTATATATGTCCATTGACAAAGTATTAAATGCTAATGCTCATCCAAACAAATTCATTTCATCAGATAAATTTTATAAAATATAGGGAAAATTGGTTTTTGATACACTTTAGCTTTTTAATTTTTCCCACGCAGAAAGATCTTTCGTTGTGTTGTTGTCGCTGTTGAAAATAGGAAGGTTTACGTATTCCAAATAGAGCTAAAGCATCATACATTGTGAATTTACTTGCATACTCAAATTCTGAAAAATGAAAATTATTAACTAACGAAAATATAGACTGGCATTGAATTCCATTTCCTTTAAAATTTAACCATTTAGCCAACAAAAAAAAAAAAAAAAGGAAATTCAATGTAAACTTAGCTGAAAATAGATTCTAGACTACTGAGGAGCCTTATGTTGACTCATTTCGCTTAATCCTGATTATTTTGTCCGTATCGACGACAAATAAAAAGTCTCCTTCGCAAATTAATCGCTTTGGTTATACTTGAAAATAATTCCAAAATGCTCTTCTCATCTACATGACATGTAGAGTGAGGTTAGGTTTTGTTCGTAGCAAGGTTAGATTTTGATACATCCTTCTACTGGTTATTCTTCATGCTTTAGGTTAGGTTAAGATTGGGAAAAAGGTTAGGTTTTCGTACATCCTTCTATTTTTAGAATCCTACACGTTTTCTGCTGGTATGGTCTGGATTACATGTGAGCCAGGATAAGCGAAAGTGCGATGTTGACAATAACAAATGTCTCAACCTTCGAAATTTCCACTTTGCTTTGCTCACGCCGTATCTATAATAACACTGTATAAGACACAAAACTATTTGGGAAATTTATCTTTTATTTACCCTTACTACCATCTGAGGCAAAAGTTAACTATATTTAACTTTTGGATTTCCACAATCGATCGTCGGTTCAAGCCGTTGACTGACGCAAACAGTTCACTCACAAAAATTTTGAGACTGCTGAGGGCAAGTCTGCCGAAGACAGGTGTCTCAATTGAAATGGATAAAACCATAAGCAAGGCGAATTTTTAGAAAACTTGCCAATACTTGATGGAAACTATTTCCAATGCTGTTGAAGAGAAAATGTATAAGTTAAATGTACAATAATTCAAGAATTATTGCAATGAAATTAACTTACATCAATCTCTTGAACACATACACACGGATTAACTTTTTTTTCCCGCACACGCGTAGGGGTTATGATGCACTCCCCTATTGGGTTATTTAAAACTTTGTAAAAATACGTCCGATCAGTTGGAATTCACGTGGAGGAAAGAAAGAACACTTTTCCAAAAACCACGCTGTCCAATAAGTCTCTTTTGCCTTATTTTTCTTATTGTTTTATCCAAACTCCATTTATAGAAAAATAATGTAAAGCAATGCAAAACAAACCCGATCAGCTGGGTGGCGTTGCCACTTAGTTCATAGTTTTACAAGCTAGTTACCTACATTTTCGATTCTCACCACTTTAGCCAATATCGATAACAAAAAAATACTAACTAATCGAAATCAGTTGAATTTTAAAATAACTGAAAATCCTGTACATTACATATTGTTAGCAAGAAAGCTTGCTTATAAAGTTGATTGTATGACTTCTTTACGCCAAAATTCCGAATTAAAATTAGAATGTCTCCAAGGTTTGCCATCGCTTCCAAAGAGATAGTAGCCGCTGTTGCCTTTTAGAATTTGTTAACTAATAGGGTTAGTTCTATTAGGTCTCGTTTCCAATGTATCGATATCGCTTGTTCTTAGGAACTTGTTTACCAATAGAATTAATTTTATCGGTTCTCGTCGCCAATCGATATCACTCGTTCTTTAAAAACTTGTTTTCGAACAAGCTGTAAACAGAATAATTTTGCTCCGAAATGCTTTTGTTTGTGTGTGTGTAGTTGATGATTTAAACATACATACTTACGAAGATGAGTACAGTTGCAAATGCCGGTGTGCTGCGTAAGAAATGTACAAAATACGCCTTTTAGGTTAAGCACAAGGTTGTTCTGAATGTAGCAAGAACTCGATTCACAAAACCACTAGTTGGTTTGTTTTCGTTTTCTGCACATACAGTGGCTCACAGCTTATTTCGTGCAGGGGTGCAAAAAAAACTTTAACAGCGTGTACCGTTTAAACTATTGAAGATATCAAAAAAATTTAAATGCAGTTTTATTTAGTAGTGATTTATAATATATTTAGGCACTTCATTGTTTTTCTTACTTATAAAATAATTATTAAAACTAAAAAAAATGAACATCAGTGGCTTTTTCTATGTCACAGCTTATTTCGTGCACTGCACTTAACTCTAAAAATTATTCTAAATAAATTAAACTAGTATTTGGTGTGTCCTCCCTTTTGTTTAATGACCTCTTTAATGCGTGTTTCCATTGAGGAAACCAATTTTTTGGTCACTTCAGGAGATATTTTTCCCCATTCTTCCAGTGGGGCATTTTTGAGGTCATTTTTATTGGAAATTGACCTTTTCCGGATGGCCATGTCCAATATTGCCCATAAGTTCTCTATTACATTAAGGTCAGGAGACTGGGCAGGAGGATTGACCACATGTGGGCAATTCCAGATCAACCACGACTGGACAATGCCGGATTTGTGTTTTGGGTCATTGTCTTGATAAAAACGGAATCGACCGTCTAGACCCAATTTCTCCGCACTTTGAAGTAGATTCTCCTTTAAAATTGAAAGGTACATATGTCTGTCCATGTTTCCTTCGATAAAAACAAGGTTTCCAACTCCCGAAGCCGCCATGCATGCCCAAACCATGACACTGCCACCGCCATGTTTCATAGTAGGCTTTAAGTTCTTATTATGAAGCTCGGTATTTGGTTGGCGCCAAAAATATTGCATCCCATCGGACCCAAAGATATTAAATTTGCATTCATCAGCATATATTACTTCGTTCCAGAAAGAAATTGGACAAGAAACATGATCATTGGCAAAGTTAAATCGACACTTCTGGACTTTTCCAATTATGAACAATTTTTTCGTGTGACGGGTCCATTGAAATCCTGATCCCGTAACACACGGCGAACCGTCTCTGCCGAACATTGTTTCCGCAGTTCTGTCTCAATATCCGATGGCAATTTTGGTGCCGATAATTTTGGATTGGCTTATTTTTACTAGACCTAAAACTCTTTCTTAGGGTCCAAAAATGTACAATGCATTTTACAAATTTTGAAAATGTGTCTTTTTTATTTTGCCAAGTCCGATTTTGGGGCCTTTTATCAAAATCGATTAAAAAAACCGTTAGATATACGCCACCGAAATTTACAGAACATAATCTCAATAGAATTACCAATTGAACGCTATAAATTTTAACATCAAAACTTTTCACTAACATTAAATAAAAATCGAATGAAATCAGAATTTAAGGTCAAAAAAAAAATGTCTCAAATTCATTGCCGCCACTGTATATGCATGAAGCTCGTGGCTTTTTATACCCTTGCAGAGGGTATTATAAAATTGGTCAGATGTTTGTAACGCACAGAAGGAGACGTTTCCGACCCCATAAAGTATATATATTCTTGATCAGCATGAGAAGCTGAGTCGATATAGCCATGTCAGTCTGTCTGTGCGTACGCGTTTTACTCAGCCATCTTAAGAGCTATTGGGGTGAAATTTTTTTTGTGGGCTTTTTATTACCCGGGCTAGATAAAGTATGAAATTTGTCAGGATCGGGCCACTATATCAAATAGTTCTAGAACAAACATTTTTGCAAAAATTTGAGTATCCCCATGAAATTTACCAATATGATAGTATTTGATATAAATTGACAGATCCCAAATATTGATCTGATAAATAGAACACAAGTTACACTCAATACAAATCGGTTCAACCGCTGCTGGCAGCGCTGCTTGCTGCCTACTACGTCTTCATCAAATCAAACAGAGCACATGCATACACACACACAGACGCAGCGCGTGTATGTGTATGCGTGTTGTGCTTCGCTTAGGGAATGATGCAAGAAGAAGAAAAATTTTTATAAAAAGAGAAATAATTTGAATGTTTTGTTTGTGTATTGATGAATTCAGTTGCAGGGAAAGAAATTTCAAAATGTAAAAAAATTATTGCCAAGGACTGCAAGGGTATATAAATTTCGGCATTGCCTTTCCAGGTTATGTCTTTAGACAAGGCCATTATGTATGGTAATACATACAGGCACGCATTCACTTTACACTGCACTTGTGAGCATTTAATTGTTTGGTTTCTCCTTCGACTGCGCCAGTTTTGTAATGGTCTCCGCACTTGCCTGGTGACCAAATCTGTAAAGATATTCCCCAAAGCATGCGTGGCCGCTGAGTATCTGTCTCAGCTCATGCTGTATGAGTGGATTTCATGACATTCATTAGTAGTAGGCGCCGACCCTGTATTGGGCCTCTGCTGTTGAGCATGATGCGGCTAAGTGACCGTCCCAACTCAGCTGCCCTGGCTCCAACAAGCCCCAAATGCTCCTTGAACGTCCAAGTGTATACCGAGATACCTGATGGCCCTGATGTAGAGGTAGTCGTGAAACCGTTTTTCGACTACTTATTAGAACGGCTTCCGTCTTTTGTACTGCAAGCTCGAGACCTGCAGAAGCTAGCCAGTCCTTAGCCATACCCATGGAACGCGCAGTTATTTCCTCAGCTTGTGCCAGATATTAAGCCACCACTACTATGGCAACATCGTCAGCGAAGCCCACCAGTCGCGCGCCGCTCGGGAGTTGGATGCGCTGGATTCCGTCATACATTGCATTTCATAGTAGAGGGCCGAGAACGGATTCTTGAGGTACGCCTCCTTTTACATTATAAGTATGCATACCGCCGTGTGATCTGTAGTACAGAACTCTGTTTCTAAAATAGTCCTCCATGATTCTTGTGAGATACGCCGGGACTCTAAAGTTTCGCAATGCTGCAAGGCAATACTGCTTTTGCCCTCCCTTCCTACGTTGCCCCTCTATAGCAGATTTAATGGCATCAACAGTAGACATAGCTCTGCGGAACCCAAATTGCTTAGGCGAGAGGTCGCCAGCCGCCTTAATTGCTGCCTCTATTCTGGTGCTCAGTAGCCTCTCAAAAACTTTGCCTGCGGCATCCAGAAGACAAATTGGCCTATATCCAGAAGAGTCTTCTGCCGGTTTATTTGGCTTTGGAACAGTGGCGTAGCGTGGGTTTCGGGCGCCCGGGGCGGAACACATTTATGCCGCCCTCTTATCTAGGTACTCCAATTTTAAGGTGTATTTTATTACATATGTTTACATATATAGATTCAAAACAATTTTTTGAGAGGAACAGAATTTATTTTTGAATATAAAATGCAAATCAACAACATGTATGTAATATAAATGTTTTTATTGAAAGACAATGGAGTAACTGTTATAATTTATAACTAATCATGTTTCTATTTATAAATTTATGCGTCTAGTTTTTTTTAAGGCAAAGTCTTTAATGGCAGCATCAATGTCAAGAGCATCACACACCTCTTGTTCAATAGACAAGATGGCCAAATTATTGAGTCGTAAAGTGCTCATTGTTGATCTTAAATAATTTTTTATTAGTTTTAATTTTGAAAAACTTCTTTCACAGCTTGCATTGCTTATGGCAATAGTAAAAAAAATTCGCAGTAGTATTATAATGTTCGGCAGAGAATCATCCATCTTGGATTTCACAATAAATTTAAACAATTCAAGTGAGTCTTCCTTAGAAAGATATTCTTTGTTGCCTGTAGCAATAACAAAAGACCGCAGTCGAAGTCGTTCCGCTTGGAAATCCTGCTCGTCAATTTCGAGAAATCCGTAGTCGATATTATATGTATTGTTGTACTAGATCTAATAACAAAGCCGGCGTAAGACAGGCAAATTTATCCTTCAAACTCTGTAGCTGTTGAAAACGCTGACCAATTTCAACAATAACTCTATCCAATGAAGAAAACAGCCTTCGCCTTAATTCACTTTCAAAAGACAAGCAAGCATCTCCAGTTCCGGTATCAAAAGTATGCTTTCTTATTAGCCGCCTCTGAGGCTCTAAACAAATTCCGAGTTTTTGACACATATTTTTTGCATAGTTTACAGCGCCATCTGCCCATATTTCTCGTTTCTTTGTCAATATCGTCTGCAAAGCATTTATTCTCTGAGCGGACAATATTATGTCAAGTCCCTTGGTTTGTAAATACTTTTGCGCATCATTCACTTCATGCAGCACCGGTTGCCAAAGTCCCAAAAAGCAAAGAAAAGAAAACGACTGGATCATAGTGAGTAAAGCTCCAGCCCCTGTCCTAGTGGTTAAGCTTTCTCCTGTCTCCGTCAGTTTTTCCAATGTTACTAAAATGTCTTCATAATGTGTCAATCTTAACAATGCACTGTTAACACTGCACTGCAACACTGCAATGTTGAATTGCAAAATTCAAAAATTCTGTGCAAAATTCTATGAATTTTTAGTTGCAATAAAAATAAAAAGGTTTAAATATTAACAAAATATTTGTATTATTTTCTCTGAAATTTTGCCGCCCCTCCGCAATGTTCTCATCCCACCAGTAGACAGGGGCTCGATGTCGGCTATCCCCTCTTCGGGCCTTCATGCTAGCGTTGCATGCCGCCCTCACTGCGTCCAAAATGGTGTCCGCCTGACTTGATGCATCGCCGTCTAGTGGCGGAGTGCTGAGTGCCGACGCAAAAATCAATGGATTAAAAGTGTCCACGCGGAATGATTGGCCTGTTTGATCTGTTCGCGGGTGGTTGGGCCTTGGTAGTGCGCTGCTACTGATGGAGCATGTAATGGCCAGGTAATCGCTACCAGTGTAAAAATCGCATAGTTTCCAGATTGAGTGGGGAAAAAACAGGCACTTGTGAATGCAACATCGATTACAGATCCGAATCAGGCCCTGCTAAACGTATGCTTGGAGCCGTAATATACATATAGCAACGGTGTAGTGTGCTTATGATAAAGCCTTCACGTATGGTGCGGTACACCATAGAGGCATATGTCAGTGGGCGAAAGCGTTCGCTCAGTAAGGCGTACCGCCAAAGGTGACCTCCTACTGCTAAACGTAGCAGGAGCAGAAAATGTAACCCAGCTGAAGGAGGACATTGGAACTGCGCTTGAAGGCCAAGTCGAGGCAAGAGCGCTATCGAATCTGACCAGATTAGAGTTTCTGGACTTGGACGGCGAAACCACCAAGGAGGAAATTGTTCAGGCAGTTTCCGCCCAGCTGAGCCTGAAAATTGCCACCGCAGACATTAAGAGATTGCGTCCAGCGCACGGAGGTAACCAGAGAGCAACAGCGAAGGATTGCAGTAGCGACCTCAATTGCTGCATATGCGAGTCAAGAGGGATAACCGAGCGTAAACACGTAGCAGGTAGTCAGCGGTGCCCCTCAAAAACGCAGGCCGGGCCCACAAAGTCGTCTCGACCAAGACGAAATATTTAGTTTTACCCAGCTAAACATAAGCCACTGCGAGGCCGCCCACGAGATACTCAAGCAGAGGGTGCGAGAGACCAGATCTGATGCGGCTGTAATCAGCGAACCTTTTCGTAGGAAAACCTCACCCGACTGGACGTATAGCACGTCAGGCAAGGCCGCCATTTCGGCATGTGGAAACCCGCCCTCGCAGCTTCTTGGCCGGCTAGCTGGCGAGCATTTCGTCAGGGCGCTGGTAAATGGGATATGGCTGTACAGCTGCTACTTGCCGCCCAGTTTGTGCCTCACAGACTTTTGCAAGGCATTAGACGAACTGACGTCCGACACAAGGACGCACAGACCCACCATAATCGCTGGAGATTTCAACGCATGGGCACTGAAATGGGGAAGCTCCTCCACAAAAGCGCGCGGCCGCGCTCTACTCGACGCGTTTGCCTCTCTGGACGTCGAACTGCTGAATCAAGGCGCCCAAAATACGTTCAACCGGGCCGGTAGGGAATCCGTGATAGATCTTACGTACGTAAGCAGTTGTCTTGCAAAGACATCAGTCTGGAAGCTGGATAATTGTTACACGGCGAGCGATCATGCAATATGTGTCACTATAGGCCGTGCACCGGACAGACAGCAACACACAGCGCAGTCCCCTCCTTGCTGATATGCCCTTCCGAGAAGGATCGCTGGACCCACAGGCGTTCTCTGCAATGCTGCTCCGGCAAACCCTCACACCATCCACGGCGCAAGAAATGGCAAACGAAGTCTGTAGCATGATGGCAACCGCCTGCACTGCAAGTATGGCCAAATCCAGGCCCTTTAGACGCCACCATAAGCCAGTATTCTGGTGGAACAGTGAAATCGGAGACCTGAGGAGATTCTGTATGGCCGCGGGACGAAAATACCAACGAGCAAGGAAGCGCATGGACTCGGACTGGACACTCTACCACGCCGACTACAGCTCGGCTAGAAGGTCCCTCAAGAAGGCTATTCTCTACGCGAAAAGGGAAGTTTACCTGCAGCTGTGTGATTCCGCAGAGCATGATCCATGGGGAAAGGCATATGAGACAGTGGTTAAGCGGATCCAAGCAAATCGCTATCCCACCCCGTCTGGCGCTGAAGAAGTCGTTCGAATTGTCGACGGCCTCTTCCCAAACCGCCCCGTCCGCCTTGCATAGCCCATCACCCAATCTCGGTATCCCATTCTATTGATGCGATCTCATCTGAAGAGGTCCTGGCGGCGGCCAAATCGCTTTAACTTGGCTCGGATCCCAAACGGCGCCGTAAAACTGGCTCTGTCCCTAAGACCAGACGACTTCGCATCCGTCTTCAATCGCTGCCTAACGGAGGGAATTTTTCCCGAGCAATGGAAGATCCACAAGTTGGCCCTTCTGCCAAAGCCGGGAAAGCCAGCAGATGTGTCGCCCTCCTATAGACCGATATGTCTGGTGGACTGTATAGGCAAGGTGTTTGAAGGCCTTATCGGATTGAGATTGAACGCGTACGTCAGCGAGTGCGGCGGCCTCTCGGACAACCAATTTGGTTTCCGCAAGGCAAGATCCACCATCGACGCAGTCAGCAAGGTGGTCGGCATTGCCAGCAGAGCCATCGAGGGCACAAGATGGAAAGGAGGCACCAAGCAGTACTGCCTGGTCGTCACGCTTGACGTAAAGAACGCCTTCAATACTGCGGATTGGAGCTGTATTCTGAGCGCCATCCATGATCTCGGCGTCCCTCCGTACCTCCTGGCCATTGTTCGAAGCTTCTTCAGGCAGAGGACCCTGAGATACGACAACTTGGACGGCCCCAAAAGTCGGAATGTGTCTGCCGGAGTGCCACAAGGCTCGGTCTTGGGACCGCTTCTCTGGAACGTGATGTACGACGGAGTGCTGCGTCTTTCACTTCCGCCAGGTTGTGAGTCCATTGGCTATGCTGACGACGTGGCTGTTGTGGTTGTCGCCAAGGAATTGGGAAAGGCAGAATCAGCGGCCTCGGTAGCTATAGCTACTATTACACGGTGGCTACATTCAGTTGGCCTAGCCCTGGCAGCCGAAAAAACGGAGGTGGTCCTAATAAGTAGCAGAAAGGCAGTTGAACATGCCTCAGTGTACGTAGATGGTTCCACAATCACCTCAAAGCGGGTCATCAGGTATCTGGGTGTATGGCTAGACACGCGCCTATGTTTTAGAGAGCATCTGGAGAACGTTCAACGGAGAGCAGCGAGCACATGCAAGACGTTATCACGGATAATGTTGAATACGAGAGGCCCGAAACAGGAGCGGAGACTTTTTGCGTGAGCGTGCTAAAATCAGTCATCCTGTACGCGGCACAAATCTGGGCCAGTTCCATACACATCACGGCGTACAGTAGGGGCATCACCGCTACCTACCGTCTCTGAGCGTTAAGGGTGTGCAGTGGGCATGATTCCCATCAATCTGCTTGCGGACGAGGCCAGGAACATCGCGGACGCGACAAAGCGAGGCGAACAAAAACGGTCAGCTAGTAGAGACGCAAGGTCGCAGAGCATTGCCACTTGGCAAGAGCGGTGGGATTCGTCAAACAAGGGGAGATGGAGCTACATCCTTATCCCAAAGATCAGGCCATGGATGGAAAGGGAGCACGGACAAGTGTCTTTCCATTTGACCCAGTTCCTCATAGAACACGGTTGTTTCCGGTCCTACCTGCATAGATTCGGGCACGAGGCTGAGCCGTACTCGACGTGTGGAGTAAAATTGAAGGACGCGGAACATGTCCTTTTCGCATGTAGACGATTTACCAGGCAACGGCGGCTTCTGGAGAAAACTGTCGGCACTGTGCTGACCGCGGAAAACCTGGTGCCTATTATGCTGTGAGACGCGGCGGCATGGGAAGCAGTGAGCAGCTTTGCAGGCTTTGCGGCAAACTGCCTAAGAACGGCAGAGCGTGAGCGAAATGGCCAAAACTAATGGGTTCTAGGTATCTGCGAAGCAATTCACCATGGGACGTCCCGTAGAAATCCCCCTATTATATATTTTTCTTGCCTCCAATTTTTGTAATGTATATATGATATACATATATACACCCTCTGTCCATTAATAAGCTCCATAAAATCTATCTTCGAGCGTTAAAATAAAATAAAGAATAGCAATATAGACACAAGCAATGAATCAAATAATAAAACTTTTACTGAGCTAATATACAGTTTAAATAAACAACTACTAAGTATAGCAACTAAACAATACCTGTAGATTCGAATCTAGAAGCAACTTTTGAACCTCGAATAACAAAAGACACTGAAGAGCCAGGTGTACAAAATAACCCAGAAAACATTCAAGATTCAAGAGCTGATTCAAGAGTATAATGGTGGAGTAGAAACAATTCAAAGTTTCATAGATTCATTGGAACTAATTAATGAAATAAAGGCAGATAACGAAGAAACAGCTATTAAAGTCTTAAAAACAAAACTATAAGGGGACATTAGGGTACTAGTAACAAATGAAAACACAATAATAGGTATAATCCAAACATTAATTTATTTATGTCAAAAAATAGAATATGGAAAAATATAGTCTCGATTGTTATATATATATATATACTCAACACAAATGCAAAAATTAAGACACTTTGAATTTAGTTTTCACCATCAATTTATTAATTCATTAAAACGCGCGTTCATAACAGACAACGTAAACCCTGAAACCGCAAAGAGCTATGCGACCCAGACAGCAGTAAAATCATTTATAAAGAACTTTGACAATGAAAAGGTCAGCAGAACAGGCGGACGGCACGATCGCGTAAACAAATACAAATAAAACGGACAATCAATTAAAATATGATTAACCACAGCTAATTACGAGCTAAATGTGCTAAAATAGAGGTTTTCACAAGAGAAAGAGAGGCTTCGGATCTGATTATGGTACAAAGAAGATTGTAATCAGAGCATAGGACTCGAAAAGCTTCATGCAAGGAATAGTTAGAAATACAGTGTTTTAAGGATAGAGGAATAAAATTTCTAGTAGGTCTACGGGGTACAGATAGGTTTAACTGGTTCAATAGCTCAGGAGAATCTATTTCACCTATTAAAAGTTTATGAATAAAGATAGCACCATGCATTACTCTACGATTAATTAATGAAGGAAGATTGATTAAAAGAAGCCTACTGGAGTATGATGGCAAATTGACATTGCGATCCCAATTTAGACCGCGAAGAGCAAATAGCAAAAATTGCTTTTGAACAGATTCAATTTTACTTTGGTGCGTCTCATATTAAGGTGACCATATGCAAGATCTGTACTCAAAGATAGGATGGATCAATGAAGTATACAGAAGTTTGGTTGTGTACGGATCGTCAAACTCTTTTCACCATCGTTTCACAAACCCAAGAACATTCATAGCTTTAGTAACTGTAGCAGAAATATGAGGATTGAAGGTTAATTTATGGTCTATAAGAACACCTAAATCATTGATAATATCTAACCTCTCTAAGGCAGTGTCGTTAAGATAATAAGTTGCTAAGTATGGAGTGCATCTATAAAAAGACATAACTTTACATTTAGAGCCGTTAAGGTTTAATAGGTTAGTTTCGCACCAACTCTGAAGATCATTAAGATTCGATTGAAGTGGGCAAGAAATAAAGCTTAACATCATCCACGTACATAAGCACCCGAGAATGTGACACTACCAATGGAAGATCATTGATAAAAAGAGTGAATAGCAATGTACCCAAATGACTACCCTGAGGTACTCCAGAAGTCACTTGGATGGTCTTAGAAAATGAAGACTTAAAGAGGACCTTTTGTGTACGCTTAGAAAGGTATTGAAGAATCCAATCTAGCAAAAGGCTGGGGATGCCAACTTATATAATTTAACTTATATAAAAACAGAGTGTGATTAACAGAGTCAAAGGCCTTGCTGAAGTCAGTATAAATGACATCAGTTTGCACGGCAGTCTTAAAAACTTTGATTGAGTGAGATGTAAATTTTAATACGTTAGTAGTTGTCGATCTACGTTTTTTAAACCCATGTTGGAATGACGAAATTATTGAGATACAAGAATGCTGCAATTGAGATGTTATTATTTTTTCAAATGATTTGAGTATGACAGACAATTTAATTGGAGGCCTTGGATTTTCTCCCCTTTTTATGAAGATTTGCTTGATAAATCGAAAAGAAATAAATTTTTTTAACATTGACAAATTTATAAAATTGCTAAGCATCGCGAGAAAACCTAAATTTACATCGCTGAAGATATAATCCTTATAGCAATGTTAATCCAGCACCATAAAATTTTCTCGAGCAACCTACATAAATGGAAAATATCCGATGCTTTACCGAATTTTTTTGAATCTTCTATAGCATCTTGTTTTTACGTGCTTCAAGTTACATAACTCACGTGAGAACCAAGAAGGTCTATCAGAAAATCCTTGGGTCACACGAGGGACACAAACATTAAAGGCAGAGTCTATATCCGTCCAAGTATAAAGATATGGCCATTCAAAAACTCAAACTCATTCAAACTCTTGTTTTTTAAGTTTAGTAAAGTTTGTCTTGAGAAATCATCGGGTTGGAGGTATCAAGTTATTATATCCAGACATAACCCGAAAAGGAAGGTCAATGGTTACATCCAGAGTTGGATGAAAGTTGTCTTCAGGAATAACTAAGGGATCAGTCCTGGAAACATCGCAGTTGAAAGAATCCAAGAAAATACCACATCTAGTGATCTGTTCCGAATATTCCGGACAGGATTTATTTGAGTTAGGGTCAACTCAAGCAGATCATCTATGAAACAATATGAGAAGGAGCCCAACAGTAATAAAGAATCATATAAGAGGGTCCAGACAATCTCAGGTAAATTAAAATCTCCCAGAACAACAAGCAGATCTTTGTCAGAGAGATATGAGGAATCAATTTGAATAGCTGTAGGAAATTGTTTTATTCAATATATTTATTTGTAGTATTTTAGTTTATTTTAATGTAAAACTATTTATTTGATTACTTTTAATTAGATTTAGTTGAAAATTATGTCGTCTTTACTGCTTTGCGTCGTTTCGTCTTTTTTGGCAGCCGCTCTCGCTCGTTTCTTCGGTTCGACTCCCCCGTCTTTTGCTCAATTCGCCCCGCTCAGCAGGGTTGCCAGACTCGATCCCACAACTCGGCCATCCTAGTACGCATTCGCCTCGAATCCATCCTGGTAGCCTTTGCAAACGCATTACAATCGCTTATGACTTTAAAATGCATACCTAGAAGGTAAACTCGGAACTTATGAAATGCTTCAACTACCGCCAAAATCTCTAATTCGTAGCTAGTGAATTTCGTTTCCGGTTCAGTCGTCTTTTTGCTCATGTAGTATACAGGGTGCAATTCTTTATCATCAGGTAACTTTTGTAATAAAATTGCTCCGAAGCCATCAATCGATGCGTCTGTATGTACTTTCGTTTCAAACTTGGGGTTAAATATTTGCAAAACAGGTTTCTTTTAGCAAATTAAAAGATTTTATCTGACTCTCGTTGAATACAAATTTTGCATCATTTTCTAATAATAATAGTATATAATAGTATGTCCCAAAAAAATTCTATTTCTCTCTTCAAAAAACAACATTTCTTTAAGTTAATGACTAAACCATATTCTTCACATCGCTTCAAAACATTTCTCAGATTGATGACGGCTTCCTCTTCAGTTTTCCCAGGGATTATAATGTCGTCGACGTATGGGATAGCCGTACCAGCACGGGTTAAATCACGAAAAATGGCATTAACGTTTCTCTGAAATACCCCAGGGGAGTTCGTCAATCCAAAAGGAACTTTTAAAAACTGGTATTGTCCGTTGTGTGTAACGAACGAGGTGATTCTTCGACTCTCTTTTTCAACGTCTACATAGAAAAATCCATTCTTTAAATCGATTGTGCTGAAAACCGTTGCTCCTTGTAGCGGATTCAATTAATCTTCAATCAGAGGTAATGGAAAATGGTCTTTTACTATTATCTTGTTTATGCTTCTGTAGTCAATGCACAGCCGTGGAGTGCCATCGCGTTTTTTTACTAATACGACCGGACTGCTGAATTCAGACTCGGGTTGTTCTATTATTTCGTCTTTCAGCCACTGATGGACTTGGTCATCGATTATGCACCGTTCAGCAAAAGCGAATCTGCGTGGTCTCGAATAAATTGGACTATCGTCTTTTAAAACAATTCGCATTTCAACATTTGTCGATTTTAACTTTTCCGGCTTATAGTTTTTGATAAAATCGTTCACTTCGCACTTTGTACTTTTCGATGCATTTGAGTCAATGTCAATTTCGTCATTTTCAACCTTTATTCTCATTACCGAACTTAATTCCGTTTCATCATTATATTTCCCGATTTGTACGCCATCACGATTGATTTTTATTTCGGCTTGCTTACAAAAGTCTTCTCCCAAAATCACTTCATCATCCAGGAATTCAGATAATACCACTAAAAAAACCAAATCAAACTGTTCTTGGCTTACGAAAAGCCTTCCCGTAAATGAACCGATAGGTACGACTTTCTTTTTATCTCCGAAACCGTATAGAACTTTATCAACTTTAGCGAGCTTAGGTTTTTTTCAAACGATTATAAATTGTTGCGGTTACGATATTATATTTGCTACCAGTATGAAGCAAGGCTATACACTTTTCATTGTTGATTGATACTTCTTTACACATAAACATATGATCAGCTGATATTTTATTAGTATGACGAACATCTGTGCTATTTTCAGGCTTTTTATTTGGACAGTCTTTTGCTATGTGACCAAAATTATTGCAACCAAAACACTTTCTTCCTTTACTCTTATTGTCACAATTCTCAGATATATGTCCTTTTTGCCCACAGTTATAGCATTTTATACCACTTTCTTTATTTTCGTATTTCATTACACTTTCTTTTTTGATTTGAACGTTCTTAGACTCACTTTTTTGATCACTCGACTTTTCCCGTATTTTTTCATAACATTTTATTTTCTCTTTAAACTCTTTTAGGTTAGTAGCATTGTACAATATTGCTTTGTTCATACTCAAGTCATTAATTCCGTCAATCAGATACTGCATAAGAGCACTGTTCTCTATATTATATTCTATATTCTTGAACACTTTCACCTTTCTTTATTTTCCGTTCTGACAATTGCTTATGTAACTCCGCGCTATTTATTACTGTTTTAAACTCATTTAAAAGTGATTCTTTCAATGTCGACCAATTTTTAATTACGCGTTCACTCAGAATAAACATTTTAGCAAGTTCTTTAATAGCTCTTTTAGCAAAAATAAATTTTTGTAAACTATCCCATTGCATCAAGTCAGCCATGTCTTCGAAATCCTCAATCCATACTTCAACTGATAAAGTTGGAAAAGTTGGATAAAGCCATGGAAAGGTCGTAAAGAGTGAGGACTCCCGTCCCGAAAATTCAAAGTGAACCTTGGTGGTGACACCATTGCGTTTTCGTCTTGCATATTGCCTACATCGCCATCTCTTTCGCACTCATCGTCGTCATCTTCGTTCAGCTTCGGTCAGCTAGCAAATTTCCAGCTTGCAAATTGCGAAATAAATGGGAAGTTAGATTCGATTTATCATGCGATAAACCCAAAACGTTACAAATAATCACTAAATCGTTATTTGTTACATTCTTTTCCACATAAGACACTTTACTATTATACAAATCGCTGTCGTAATCAAAATTAAACCCTTCAAACTTTCTTAGTCTTTGGCGATTTGCACGATCGCCTTCTTCTTCGTATATAAACTTCTGAAACAATGTAATATTAGATTTCTTTTCAGTTTTCAGTGCATCTTGCACATTTCCAAAGTCTTCAAGTTTGCTCATAGTACTTTCTATTACGCACACACACTAATATTGTATATGTATATGAAAAATTTTGTTTGAGCGAGCTATTGAAATGCGGTGTTGTACAACTTCACGTCACACACACACTACGAAGCCTGAGCATGTACCGACGAGTGTACACATACATAGACAGAACGAAATGACAACCCTTCAGTACCAAATGTCGCCGGGGACAAAATCGCCGCAAATTCCAAGCCACTGACGTCGGCAGAAAAAAATTCTGCCAGCGTATTTCATGCTGAGGTTAGCCGACGGCACCCGAACGATCTAATGTCGTCATTAAAACCCGATCGGCTGCCGAAAAGCAACAATGTTTTTATTCTCATTAAAAAAAAAAAAAAAAAGAAGTACAGCAGCAAAGAATACTTTATGTACTTCCCTTCTTTCGTCTGTGCATTGTTGCTATTCTTTTCTCCCATTTCTACACGCCGCGCTTTGTACTTTTCGTTTCTTTGTGCATATGCGATTGATTTTCGTAGAGGCACGACCTAGCTCAATTTTTACATACAATTTTGGGTGGTTTTTTAAGGTAAGAGTTATTAAGATATTATGCACTTTTCATTCCCTACAAAAATTTTCTTTTCAGAATCCATCCAAAATTCGATTCCGGATAAGCAGGAAAAATAATAATACAAGAAGCAAAACAATAAAAAAGTGAGGAAAATGTAAACATGATAATAGTTAAACTTAATTTAATATCTTACAGAAATAGAAATAAAATAAATATCTGTAAGTAAATATGTTATTAAATAAAAACTAATGCATGTTTAAAGACTAAATCAAATCAAGGTTTTATTCATTTTTGGGAAAATGCGACATGTCGCCGCAAATTCGATTGTAAATCCGAGATATAATTTTGCTGGGACATTGTGTCGACATGTCGCCGCAACTTCGATTGAAAAAAACAACCACCATTTTGCGCAGACATTCCGGCGAAATGTCGCCGCAAGTTCCGTTGATCGCACGAGCGACTTTGTTATTCGCGTCTTCAGGGGAATTTTCGGCGAGCTGTCGCCGAAAAATCGATAGAATGTCCGAGGCGCTAGGACATGCAATGCTAAATGTCGCCGCAAATTTGTATGGCTTGTCCCCTGAAAATCCGAGGCGACATCTCACAAATTGCCTCGGATTTTCAGAGGAATTTGCGGCGACCGGTACTGAAGGGAAGCGACATAGAACTGCTTGCGTCGTTCGGTAGTCTGTGGCAGACTGAATTATTTTCGATGCGTAGCGACACTGCTGCGAACGAATGTTTTTCGCTCTCGCTGTGGCCGCTCTCTGGGGTTCTACGCTGTTCGGCTTTTCTGGGGTTCCACGCTCAGGCTAGCGTTTGTAATCAAAAAATCTTGAGTTTGACGCATCTATGTACTCTATGGTTAGTGGTTAAATGTCGCCGCAACTTAAATGAACGTGTCGCCGCTATGTCCCCCAAGACAGCGGACATGTCCGCGGAAACTCGACGGAGAGTCTCCGCAGACGCGTACTGCAGGGTATGTATGTATGTATGTATATGTACGTCGTTTGCCAGTGGTGGCAGTGGAGTTATCGTCGTATTCAAACACTTTCTCGTCGTTCGTCGAAAACTTTTTCACCGTTTCTTTGCCGCTTTTTCGTCGCTAGCCCCCAATTTATCGTCGTTTGATGCTAATTCTTACTCGTTTTCGCGCTTTTTTTTTTCGTCGTTTGATTTCACTGTTGCGTCGCACAGTGGGGATTTCTGGCATTTAGCATTGCAAAAATCATAGTGTCTAAACCAATAATGTGATTTCAAAAATTTAAAAAGCATAAAATAAAGAATACCTTAAGCTTCAAAATGAATGTTTGTCAAAAGTGCTGGGTTTTCGTGGTGCTGTAATATTTAAGGTCAAAGTCAGAAAATATTTCCAAGCACGTTTTTCCTTTAGAAAAGGATCGAAACACGGTTTTTTTTCAATCACAAATGGAATTTTTCATTGTTTTAGACGACTGTGTAACATTATTTAATGTTTTAATTTGATTTTTTAACATAATTGCAAAAAGATTTTTTAACATAATTGCAAAATTAGGTTAATTTTGAAAATTTGCTATTGATGGCTGATTTTCTTCAAAATAATTTTCAATATTTACATCAATATCTAATAAACTCAACATTGCGGGACTATAGTTGCTATTTTCCAAATACTTTCGTGATCGCACCTGTCTCAGTGATGCAATAAGTGGGTCCGAAGAGGCTGCTAGCATGTTAAAAAGGTCTTCATTTTGTCTAAGACGGGAAGTTTTTAATGTATTAGTGTATCTGAACCTTTTGTAGTCCTTGATTTTACATTCCTATGCTTCTTCGGATAGCTCTCCAAGTAGTAAACACTGATATTCTATTAAATCCTTTCCGTGACCCAAAATCTTTTGTACCGTTGGGGTAAGTTTTTTTGCGGATACAATTCAGTCAAAAATTGAGCAGTCTTTGAAGTATATTCGGCAAATTTTTTACCATTTACCATTTATTTTTTCACGAAATATGCCAGATTTCAGAAGCTTGCGATCCATTTTCGCCTTATGTTATATTGCGAATACAGATTTGATATTTACCTTAAGCTCCTTACTAGCGTTTTCGAATGAAACGCTCATTTCAAAATCATTTAAGTTTTCTAGTAAACTTTCAAAATCCTTTCATTCTTTAACAACATTTTTGCACAACTAAATAAAACTGTCTTGAATTAGATTGACAAATACTATTCAGTCCTGATTTAAGGTGTTTCCACTTATGGAGTTAAAAATAAACTGTCGCAAACGAGAGGAACAATTAGCTCTTTATGTTATATTTTTTGAATTAACTAGGTTAAACAAACAATCGGTATTACACTTTTTGTATTAATTAGGTAAAAAACTTAATATTTACATCCAATTAGGTAAACGGAAAGAAAAACCACCAACCCACAATTAGGACAAATTTTTCATCAACTTAAATAACATTTACCTGTCTTGTAAGTTTTTCCAAAGCAGGTAATTAGCAATTTATCATATAGCAATGGCATATATGTAAATAGGTAGTATTTGCAAAGCATTACGCAATGTTATCATTTAAATACAAAGAAGCTACAGGCCAATACGCATGCGCTCTTCTTCTTCCTTATACCTGCAGCGCATTTTTTAGACGAGGTTGCCTTAGTTTTATGGCTTACGCATCGGTGTCGCAGGTCTCCGCATATTGGGACTATATACATCTGATAGGTAAATATTTCACCTACCTAGTGTATGTAGTCCGGTATTGATACTCGTTGATCCTTGCTAGTTTTATTCCACCAAAGTTCAAAAAATGCCAATATTTAGTACATTTTTTAAACGCTTCTAGGTCAATAACGATTTAAGTAATTATTAAAATTTATGAAACATGCTATTGATAAAAAACATACTTTTCAGAAAAATTCAAATTCATCGATTGTTGAAATCGCCCAATATTCAGTTTTAAAGTTGCAATTTTTTTTGTAAATTATCATTTTCTCCTATGTAGTAAAAATGTCTCAACTTTGGGCGCCTCTAGCACCCATGAATCTCAACCGATTTCAAAAATTTGTTAGATTCATGATCTCTGAAGTATTACCCATCGATTGCATATATCATTTTTGCCAAACGCAATCATGAAAAAACGTATTTTTGCAACGCTATCCGAGCAGAGGCCCAACTGTGCGTCGTTTTGTGTATGTTTGTCTCTTTCTCACCCATTGATATTACTTTTTTATTTCTGTATAAGTTGAGCCATGCATATTTGTAGGTTGAGCCCCCCATATTTGTAGGAATTTGTTTTATTCAATATATTTATTTGTAGTATTTTAGTTTATTTTAATTATTTGATTATTTTAATTAGATTTAGTTAGAAATTAGTCGTCTTTACTGCTTTGCGTCGTTTCGTCTTTTTTTTTGCAACCGCTCTCGCTCGTCTATTCGGTTCGACTCCCCGTCTTTTGCTCAATTCGCCCCGCTCAGCAGAGTTGCCAGACCCGATCGCACATGGCTTCTAAATGGTGAGTGTATACTGCCAAGTCGGACTGTGGTGGAATATACGAACAAGTAATACAGGCAAAAAAAAATTAAACGAAATTTGAACATAAACTAATGCAATTTCCTGATTGGAAGACTGGACAATTTCAGACGAGATAGTGCTGAATCAACAGTTAAGGCAAGAATATGAAAGTCAAAAGCTAAACTATCTATGTACATAGAGTCTAGACAGTTTAGACTTTAGTCCCCGTACGTTCTGATAGGCCAGAGTATATGAAAAACGGATCTTTTCCACAGCAATGTTTGGTGCTTGAACTTTGCCCTACTTCTTCAGAAGTAGTACTGGGATCAAGCCTCGAAATAAAACTTTGCTTTTTGGGTGGAACTACAACAAGGGAACTAGAAGTACTAGGCATAGCAGTAGCGGCAACAGTAGATGCAGCAGCAGCTGAAGCAGCCAACACTTTACTAGCTCCTCTTGGCAATATTCCTGGGAACGGAAGTTTGCCCGGTTTGTTCGGATACTGTCTCTAGGGGAAATGGAAAGAGACTCCACACCTGCCAAAGCCGGACTTCTAAACGATATCAGCTGCTGTACATTTGGTGAACTGGTAGAGAACGATGTGCCGACGGACTGAGGGACACGCCCTGAAACCTGGCCCGGTTTCGAGTCGGAGATTCAATCAAAAGTTTAAAACTTCTGAATTAAACCTCCATCGCCAAAAGCTCGTGAAAGCTATGAACGCCAGCTGACAGGGTGTTAAATGCATCCCCAGTCCGTTTCATAAAACTTCGAATCTCGAGCTCCAAGCCACGGTACGACACACAGCCCCATTTAAGGCCGCCACCCTGTGCAATACTCCCGCACCTTGACTGTATAACCAGTACACTTAAAGTGCATTACATTGTCACACAGCCAACAGTAAAGCAAGTCTTCACTGCTCTTGCTGGGATTATTGCAGTTATATTTGCAACAGACAGACATTATTAGGTAATTGATTTATCGATAACAAATTATAAATCAATATGTAAATAAAAAGGGAAAAATGTATATACATATATAATTTTTAAATCAAACCTTGCAATTTAGCCGGCTCGAGGTCAATCTTACAAAAGAAGATTATTTCAAAGGCAACACAAAAAGGTGAGCAGGTTGTCTGTATAGCTATTTCAAGATCTACCAAGTTCTTTCATCAGCAGACTTTGCTAAAGAACTTCGGAATTATTGCAATTGAGCCATACCATGTCTTCAACCCTAGAATTAGTTGGGAATTACAGCAACCAAATGAAGCGAAAAATGTTGGTAAAGCCTACAACACCGAAGACCACCTTTTTGTACATACCCTTAGGCGCTATGAAAAATTAGTGTAAGAGCTTCGCCCTTACCAAACTACGAGCCCCGACCCGACGGTTAACAGACGATACTTTCAATACCATAGAAGATAGCACATGCAAACCTATTTTTTCTGAAAGATAATTTTATTCTCTATTAGATAACACCAAATGTTTGTTGTACTTCAATAACAACAACAACAACAATAATTTCTTTAAATGCTCTGCTGAACTAATAAAAACCAGAGGGGCCGGGGTTAACTTCGACCGCGTCGAAGTTTGTATACCCTTGCAACTGTTTTGGTAATTCTTTCCTTACCCACAGCCATCAAAGTGTAAAAACGTTTTATCCAAAAAGACTAATGTTTGCGAATGAACGGCCTTCAATCTTAGCATAGGATATAACGAACTTTTTGATGAAAGTCACTGTTTTCCACCTATCGTTTCTATGGGAGCTATATGATATAGTCACCCGATCTTGATCAAATTTGGCACAATCATTAATAAGAACATAAAACTGACAAATACCAACTTTTATGACAATAGCTATAAAATTAATGAAGTTATTGAGAAAGTCACTGTTCGTGACTTTGCCGTTTGTATGGGAGCTATATGATATAGTCACCCGATCTTGATCAAATTTGGCACAATCATTAATAGGAACATAAAACTGACAACTACCAACTTTTATGACAATAGCTATAAAATTAATGAAGTTATTGAGAAAGTCACTGTTCGTGACTTTGCCGTTTGTATGGGAGCTATATGATATAGTCACCCGATCTTGATCGAATTTGGCACAATCATTAACAAGAACATAAAACTGACAAATACCAACTTTCATGACAATAGCTATAAAATTAATGAAGTTATTGAGAAAGTCACTGTTTCGTGACTTTGACGTTTGTATGGGAGCTATATGATATAGTGGTCCGATCCGGCTGAATCCGAGATATACTTACAATGCCTGCAGTATATACAAGCCTACGTGCAGCTCAGCTCATTTCAGCTCTGTAGCTCTTACGGTCTCGGAGGAGTTCGCGTTGATCCAGACGGACGGACGGACGGACGGACATGGCTATTTGAACTCGTCTCGTCGTGCTGATCAAGAATATATATACTTTATATAGTCTGAGATGCTTCGTTCTATGCGTTGCACACTTCTGACCAAAATTAATATACCCTTTTTGCAAGGGTATAAAAATTTGACCACTATGAATTCGTACGGTGCATTGCTTAGCTTTGAATTAAAACAAGACAAAAATAAAAACAAACAGTGTAACATAATCACTACCTAGTCATAATCTGGAGACAGTTGTACCTATATATATATATATATGGAATGCGTGAAATGTGTTACCGCTTTAAATTATTCAAAGTTTCGCAATGAAACCGATTTCTAAAGAAATTAGAAGTTTAGTTGTAGATTTTTATAAATCTGGGAAGTCTTTTGGTGAAATGGCCAAACAATTAAATCTGGCTAAATCGTCCGTTCAAGGAATAATAGACAATTTTAAAAAATGGCAATATTGCCAACAACGTCGCAAATAGAGGCCGAACATCAGCAATATCAGATCGTGATAAAAGAGCCCTGGCCACAATTGTAAAAGCTAATCGTCGCCAAAATTTAAGAAATTTGGCATCAGAATGGTCTGAGAAAATCGGGAAAAGCGTTAAGCGTGAGTGGACGCGCCTGCAGTTGCGTAATATTGGATACAAGTTCTATAAAGTATGTATAGGGATTATCTATGCTACAAACTTAATATCTTAAATTACTCTTAGGCAAAGGAAAAACCATTGCTTACGCTTTGCCAAAAGAAGAAGCGTTTGCAATGGTGTCGCGAACGTATGACTTGGACTCAAATGGAATGGAATTCCATCATATTTAGCGATGAAGCTAAATTTGATGTGAGTGTCGGTGATGCGCGAAGAAGAGTTATCCGAAACAAAAAGTGAAGCATACCATTAAGATTGCCTTAAAAGGACAGTTAAGTTCCCAGCGAACGTAATGGTCTGGGGTTGTACATATGTCTGCCAAAGGCGTAGGGCAATTGCACTCTATTAATGGGATGGTCAACGCAGAAAAATACAACACCATATTAGAAGTTTTCTGCCATCACAACCAAAACTGGGTGACTGTGGTGAATACACCTTTGAACAGGATGGAGCATCATCTCATACTGCCAAAAGAACTCAAGCATGGTTGCAGAATAGGGAAATTAGGGTCTTATATTGGCCATCAAATAGTCCGGACCTAAGCCCAATCGAGAATATATGGGGAATAATTAAAAGAAACCTTAGAAATGAGATGCAAAGAACACTCTCTGATTTGAAAACAAAATTGCAGGAGATGTGGGACTCTATCTCAACCGAACAATGCCAAAATTTATTAAAATCTATGCCAAGGCGTTGTAAATGTGTTGTAAAGGCAAAAGGCGATGTTACCCAATATTAATATTTCATATATTTCAAACAGAAATCATATAGTATATACATATTTCGAGCGCCGTACGAATTAATAAATAGTGGTCAAATTTTTTTTATTAGTTCAGCAGAGCATTTAAAGAAATTATTGTTGTTGTTATTGAAGTACAACAAACATTTGGTGTTATATAATAGAGAATAAAATTATCTTTCAGAAAAAATAGGTTTGCATGTGTTATCTTCCATGGTATTGAAAATATCGTCTGTTAAACATTGCATTTGGGTAAAAAAGCTTGCCGTACGAATTAATAGTGGACGGGGCTCGTAATATCACGACCTATTATTTCATATGCGGTATATTGTACCTGAAGAGGATGAGCAGCACAGCGTACAAGTTGAATATTCGTCAGTTTTAGGTCATCAATCTTTCCAATTACATTTTCCTCTTCTGTATCATCTTCAATAAGGGTCTTTGTTCCATCATTAGAGGTAACACGGTATATATGTATATATATTCTCTAAAAATACCATACAAAAACTAACGGAAATTAAATTTTTACCTGCATATTCGATTAAGATAATCTGTATTATTTTTTTTTTATGCATACTTTAGTGTGTTCAGAGGTAAGGTGGATCATGCCCAACATCTTCATAACGATTTTTGTCTTTTTAACATTTGTGTGAATCATTTGCAGATTCCCACCTAGAATAGATTTATTCATTCTAGTCGTTAAGTCAATTTTTAATGATAAAAGCTTTCCCTTAACTAAAGCCTTTCTGCCGTCTTTGATGGTCTGTTCTCTTACGGATACGAAGCTCATAATGTTCCTTGACGTGATTGTAAATAGGATCAACAATTTCTTTAAAACCCTCGCTGTCCAAGCATAATGAAGTAATTAAGTCGTGTTGCGGAAAGGAGCGTGGTAAAAATTTGAAATAAACTTGATCACTTTACATACTACACGAGCCTACATACCAACTTTGGTGGCTCTATCTCTTATAGCCTCCGAAATCATAAGAATATACTTTATGGGGTCGGAAATGCTTCTTTCTGCCTGTTGCATACATTTTGGCGACCTTAACATACATATGAACGGCTGTACCACTGACGAGTAGTCACCATTTTGATAAGTGAATTCACTACAGTTTCTTTGCTTGTTTCATATTTAATTTGTATACCCTTGCAGAGGGTATTATAAAATGTTTGTAACGCACAGAAGGAGATGTTTCCGACCCCATAAACAATATATATTCTTGATCCGCATGGGAAGCTGAGTCGATATAGCCACGTCCATCCGTCCGTCGGTGCGTATGCGATTTATTCAGCCATCTTAAGAGCTATCGGAATGAAATTTTATACATATATAGTTTTATATATTTTATTTTATAGATATAGAACAAACATTTTTGCAAAAATTGGAGTATCCCCATGAAATTTGCCAATATAATAGTATTTGATATAAAATCTCGGGTCCCAAAATTTGAATCTGATCGGATAAATGGAACACAAGTTACTGTCAATACAAATCGGTTCAAGCGCTGCCGGCAACCGGCGCTGCCTACTACGTCATCATCAAATCAAATAGAGCACATGCATATACACACACACAGACGCAACGCTACATGAACTGTATGTGTATGCGTGCCGTGCTTTGCTTAGCAAATGATGGAAGAAGAAGAAACATTTGTAGTAAAAAGAGAAATAATTTGTATGTTTTGTTTGCGTGTTGATGAATTGAGTAGCAGGGAAAGAAATTTTAAAATGTAAAAAAGTGATTGCCAAGGACTGCAGGGGTATAAGAACTTCGACATTGCCGAAGTTAGCTTCTTTGATATTTTTCTTTGCTACTCTTCCTCCACGCATTCCTTTAACCCTCTCATGCCCGAATTAAATTGGGCGTGGCTAAAATTTTGTTGAGTTGACATATAAGCTAGACTTGACCTCAATATCAACTGAAAAAAATTTTGAATGGATTGGAATGGAATTTGGATTGGAGCACAAGTGCACATTACATTTGCTACACTTACAGCTTGGAAATCCCGATCTGCATACTCTACATCTTCCTCTTGTTCCCCATTCCGGCCAATGATTATAACCATTAAGTCGTAGTGACTTTTATGGGTCTGCAACATAAGCTCTTTTTAGAGGGGTTTGACTCAGAGCCCGTAGAAGGAGCTGATGATATTGGAGCTGGTGATGATGGAGCTGGTGATAATGGAGTTGGTGATGATGAGGGTGAATTCTTTGTCAAATGGAGTGATGATGGACGACCTCTCTTTTTGTTGACAAATATAGTATGCCTTACGTTCAAAAGCTCGGAAGCAACATTTAATTGGAAATTTAAGAGCGGCATATGCTTCAATTCGCCGTCTGTATTTGTTATGTCTCTACGGTACAACAGCCAACTGTTTACTAAACTTGAATTTATGTACCAATATACTATGCGCATGTACCATTTATTTGAGCGGTGGTTGATTTTGTACAATTCATGCAGCATATCCGCAAGATCAACCACTCCCATGTGTTTGTTGTAACATTCAACTATACCTCGACGAGGTATAGTTATAAACTTCTTCTCTTTGCGGCACCATCTGTTGCATTTATTCATCGGGTTCTTACCTGCATAATTTGAAACTAGTTGTACGTTTTTATTATCATACCAACGACAAGCAATCAAGTTGTGCGTTGCTTCATATTAAAAATCGCTTGATCCTCGCCCTCGTTTTTGAAGGTCTTTCTCACTGATTAGAGCACAATTTTTCAATCGGTTGCTTCTAATTGTACCAACGGCCAATATGCCTTTTTCTTTCAGAGCAATCATCAAGCTTATTGACGAAAACCAATTGTCAAAAAACAGTTTGAAATTTTGGTTTACTGGTAAATTAGATGATAAAAATAGCACGATATCTGATGAAACGCCTAAACCATATGTCTGGCACGTTCCTTCTCCAATGTACAGAGTAGAATCGTATATAATCCCAGATACACCAGCTCTCGTAAACATTTTGAAACCCCACTTGTGGGGCTTCATTGGAAGGTATTGTTTTAAACTATGTTGACCTAAGAAATGTATGTACTATTATGCTATTCAGAAATGTAATAAGTTACCTTTATATGCAATCATTTGCTCATCTATACTTTGAAATTCTTCTTGCGGAATTTCATTGAATTTTTTTTTTATGGCTTCTAACAATGGACGAACCTTGTATAACTTGTCATATTCAGGTGTTCCCTTATGAGGCTGATTAGAATTGTCGTTCAAATGGAAAAATTGTTTAATTTTTTCAAATCTGTTTCTCGGTAATGCATTTGCAACGGCCACTAGTTTGAAAGAAGTATGCCAACAAACCTTTCGACTTCAGGCACAGTGCATTTCAATTCTACGCCCTTCGTTTGAATGGCATATAAGTTCGTTTCCTCACATATTTTCTGCCACAGTTCATCGCTAAAATAAATACTAAAATATTGGATGGGGGTTTTCACGGCATTGCTGCGTAATTTGATTTTCCACTCCTCCACTTCAAACTCCTCAAATCAATTTGTTCCATCACCTCCTGTACAACGTTTTCATTTTCATTCAATTCTGCATCATTTTCGCATCTAATAAGTTGGTCAATCAATCTAACTTCCACATTTACAGCTCTGTTATCCAAATTTTGCAAAGTTACTTCTAGAATTTCCTCCATATTTCAATCTTCTTCTTCTTCATTTTCCTCATCAGCCGAATCATCCCAATCAAAGTTGGTAAATTTTTCAATCTCAGCTTGAGTCAGACCTTTTGGGCGCATTTAAGAATCTGTACACAGAAAAAATTTTATTTTTCGAAAATTTCCACAGTAGACCAATGTTGCATATACGCAACACTACATTTACAAAATTATTACAAACAAACTAAATAGTTTTTTCATTGGTTTTTTTTTTTAAATACTCACTTACCTTTCTTTATCAAGTTGTTGAACTTAGATTTACGATGAAGTAATTGTTTTAATGATTTTAAACACTAATTTAAAACCACGTGTTTTACAGATCTCATTTTTTAACTAAGCTCTCGGGAGAATAGCTACAAACTGAACGCGTGTGCAGCTGACTGCCGCACAATCAGCTGTAAGCTCACTCAACACATGCAGCTATATTTCAGCGAAAGATTCAAAACAAAAAACTTAAAATAACGGTAGTTATAGGCTTATAAATACAATGTTGCGTATATGCAACATCGGGCATGAGAGGGTTAATTGTTTACTATGTTTGGTAGAGAATTTGCATCACAAAACATAAAATGAAGAATCATACATAAAAAATTGATGCACTTTTTTTATTCGCTTTACGTCCCATTTTGTCTACAATTTTAATCACTGTGGCTCTCTCCACAAATTCACAAAATCAAGTGGCGCGTGTCAAAAAATTATTATTAAATTATTCGCTTTGCTCAAGTTTTTCTTTTTTATAAACCTATTGTGCACTCTATAAATGATCAATATAACGACTACTATAATCAATAATATTGTTATTGTTTTAAGATTTTGTTTATGTATTTTTTACTCCTTCCAAACTATTTTTCTGCATGGTTAAGTAAAACAAGTAAAAATATTATGGCCAAGGACTGCAACGGTATACAAACTGATTATTTTATTTGTATTAAGTCTAGTTAAAAATTTGCGCATGACACCCAAATCAACAATGTGCATGCAGTCGAGTGGTACTTCGGTTATCATTAAAACACCTATTTTAAAACAGAGTCAACTTTTCGTGACACCTGAATGCATTTGCTACAATCGTGACTGGAAGTATGACCAGGCATGCCAGTAACAAATGCTTTTGCAGGAGCATCACACACAATACCGCGAAGTTCTAAGTGAGCTTTTTTATTTCTAATGGTGAAGTCATTTTTCATAATCTCGCACAACTTAAGTGTGAACTTGAACAAAAATAAATCAGAGTTAAACGGCTTATTGCGACGGCTTATTTGTGTCTCTGTCCGCTGTTTTATTGCCCTGAATGCCAGTGTGACCTGGTACCCAAATCAGGGGTATTGGTGAGTTACTATTTCTCATATATGAGAGATGTACGGATTTTGGTTGTTGACCTGGGTTACTGCCTGTATTGCTGACAGTGAGTCTGAACAAATTGCAAAATTCTGTTTTTCTCTTAGTGCATATTTACAGGAAAGTATAGTTGCTGCTTCCGCTGTGTAATTCGAGGTGTGAGGTGGGAACAAAGCCGTTTTAACTATGTCTGACTCAGTTGTGATGCTGTATGAGACTCCTTGTATTGATTTTGATCCATCCTCTTTGAGGCTAAGGAACATTTTGCGATAAATTATGGGGGGTGGAGATGACATGGTCGTATAGTGATGAGAGAAATTAATTAATATTTTCTACTTCTTATTGGGGTAAACAATAGATCATTGTGTTTGCAGAAGTTCGATTTTTTTCGATTTTTTTTATTTTGTTTAACACTTCTTGGAGAGGTGTGTTTGCTGCGAGCATTAGAGTTTTGTACAGTTTTGCTGTTGCTAGCGAAAATCACGACTCGATTGGCATAAGGCCGGCTTCCTAAAACAGAACAGTTGGGGTAGACCGAAAGGCTCCGAAAGATTTCCTCAATGCATCATGATAGATGGATATAAGTTTTATTTTGTAGGAAGGGGGGTAATTGTCATACAAAGGTAAACAAAAGTCTATTTTTGATATGATCAAAGCTTTAATTGTATTTATCTAACGTCACACCTATATTTTTGGTTAGCTAACCATTTTATTATGTTAAGTCTTATTGCAATTTGGACTGTTAAGTGGTCTATGTGTTGTTTCCATCTGTATCTTTTTGTTATTTTATTGTTTTAATATCGATGCTTTATACATATAAAGCTTCTGCTCTATGACGTGACGGGCGTGTTTTTCATAGCTACTGATTTTTTATCAAATTTATTGTTTCTCCCAACTTTTAATTGTTGTTCGTAGCGGGGCGGAAGTATCCAAATAGGTGACAAGTGTTTGGCGGGTGCCAATTTCTTCAGGGGTCTGGTGAGTGGGGAATGAAATTGAAACGCGCGCAAAACTTCGTTTATAATTAATTTTGGTTTATTTATTTTCTTTACAAAATGTTCCGACACACACGAAAATGTTTCGGGTTGGAAAAATACAATATCGGAAAAAAAGCACAGTGAAAGAACGGGTGTTCGGGTTAGATGCTCGTACTGGATTGAATATGGCGATTTACTCGAGAACCCTTCGTCACCTTCCTCAGTATGACCGAATTCGGTTTTTGGAAAAAACCCTACCCCTCACACTCTGCTGTTCACCCGGTGGCGTGAACATACCGCCCCCCTTGCAACAAGTTGCAATTGCCTCGCTGGGCATGACTAAGGATGGGGGGATGGCAGCGTTCTGGATCGCCAAGACACGGGTGGAGATGGAGGGGGAACTTTGGATGTAGATGGTGTAGGCGGCGCGATGACTGATGACCTCTGGATAGAAGTCCGAGTGAAAGGCGGGTGCCTTTTGGGTCTTTGCTCTTTGGACGCTTTGAGTTGGATGTACGCGACTGAGCTGCCGATGTGCAAGAGCGTGTGGTGTTGCTTGCCACATCGATGGCATCCTGCTGTGCTCCTGCAGGAGCCATTGGAATGCTTATGAGCCAAACGGTTTGGACAGTATCCGTTGCTCAAGACTACCCGTAGCCTGTCGTCAGCTCGTAGTCCTCGAAACTGTCGGCACTGACGGAGCGCGTGTGCCCCTTGACAAACGCGGCACCTGAAGCAATTGGAACTGCGTTCTAAATCGGATGGTGCTGCTGCCTTTAGAGACATCTTCAGACTGCTGGAGGAGGTGGGCCGAGACCTTCTGGGTTTTCCAGTAACGGATCCACAGAGAACCCATCCGAACATCGTCTCGATCCCCACGAAAGAATCACCAACATTCTTGATGATTCGTTCCCCGAGGATAGTGGGAAGGAGCTCGGCTCCAAGCACCAAATCCACAGGAGCTTTTTGGTGAAATTGCGGATCAGCGAGCGGAAGGTCAAGCGAATCCTGCTTCACCTTATTCGGGACGGCGCAGGACGGAAGTGCTTCAGCTACACTAGGCAGCACCACGGCGACTGCTTCGAACTGTCGCAGCGGTTCGTCAGGAGGAGAAATCTGTAAGCGGCACACTTTGTCGCCGCTACCCGCATCGCATTGCCCAATGCCGCGAATGCTAGTTGATACGTTGCAGCTTGGAGGATTAATCAATTCAAACATTCTTTGGGAAATAAAGGATGCTTCGGATCCCATATCAATCAAAGCGCGGATTTGAAACTGCTTGCCACGATGATGAATAGTTACCCTCGCAGTACCCAGGAGGCCAGTGTTGCGAGTGGATGCGAAGTAACTTCCCACGTTTACATGGGGGGCTGCTGGAAGAATCGGAGGACGCAGGATTCGGAATTATACAAGCATCAGGTGCTGAGCTCTCTTGCACTTGAGTGGAAAAGGCCTGAGTTGGTGCCGTAGGTTTTCGGCTCACGGATGGAAAGGCCTGACCGCTAGAGCTTGGTTGAAGGACATCTGTGGCCTCTAGTACACGGTGGCGATCAGTTAGGAATCGATTCAGGTCGTCCCAGGATGAGACGGAGGTCTTATTTGGAACGGACTGTTCCCACAACAGAAGGGTGGCTTTGGGCATTTTGCTCGTACAGATTGCTATGAGAAGGATATCGAAATTGTCTGTACGAGCCCCGGAAAGCTCAAGACCGGTTAAGCAACCTTGAATTGACGTCTGCAGTTCTCTCAACGCTTTGCCAGACTCTTGGGTTACAGCTGGGATCTGTAGAAGCTGCTTGGCTTGGCTCATAATCAATAATCGATTATTTTCGTATCGCGCAGTGAGGTTATCCCACGCGGACTGGAACCCTTCATTGGTCAAGGGTGACCTAGAAACAATGGCTCTGGCTTCACCGCGAGTTTTGCAACTTAAGTGGTACAGTTTCTCCACTTGTGTTAGGCTTGGATTATGGATAAAAATCGCGGTAAACAAATCACGGAATGTAGGCCAAGCCAGGCTGTCTCCGTTGAAGATTTCGACTTCACACGGGGGAACTGTGTGGCTTTGATGGGTGGAATCGACGGAGAGTCTGACTGGTGGGGGAACCGTTTTTGCTGACAGCTGCTCGATTCGCTCTCCAAACAAAGTCCCGCCTCGAACATATACCATATAACAATATTCATGTTTAGCTTTAATTGTAGCTATGTGCTTCGGACTATCTTCCTTCTTTTGAGCCGCCAAGGCCTTATAACATCGTGAAAACTCTGCCTCGACTTGTGCCCAAAGCGACTTAAGCTGGTCTAAGTGTATTTTAATGGAGACGAGTGGCACATCGTCCGCTAAAGCCTGGGCCTCGCGAGCCTCGAACGCCGTTAATGCCTCGCACACGCCAACAAAGTCGGAAAGAGACATCGTAGAGTGTTCTCTGAGCTATTACGAATCGAATAAAAACAAAAAACTGCTTGGAATTAGAGCTCTCAAGCGAGGAGATCGAAACGAAGCTGTAAGTGGACTGTATAATTTAAGGATAGAGGAGTGAGAAGGAAAAATGTCTCCTCGTTTTAATGAACACAATGGATAAATGAAATTAGAAGAATTTATAATTTTCCTCGCAGTTGTGTGAATAATTATAAGGATATATAATCACTTGGATATTAAAATTTATACAATGTGGAAATTTGTTGAAATTTATAAGAGTATAAAAAAAACAAAAATATGGAGAAATTGAGATCAGTAGGATTACTTTTCAATGGAGGGCAAAAAACTCGGAATTAATGTTCGTTAAACGGACTAGATAAATTTCATGGATCTGTGAGGAAAAAATCAAAAACAAGACAAAATACTAATTCCATATGAATAAAATTGTACTTATTTTTCGTTAGAAAATATTTGCGAATTAAATTCAATCAGTCGATTGAAATATTTTTTTGCACAATACGAAAATCACGATTGAAAAATGGATGTCGTGACCGAGTCACGGCTTGGCTCAAGTGTCAGCACTGATGAGACTTGAGTGTCAGCACTGATCGGGAGTCAGCTGTTCTGCCGTTGTTTATGTTTTATGAATTTAATTAATTTTAAATTGTTTAAAGAAGATCACGATTTCCTGCTTTAATTATGTAGGTTTCGAATTATTAAATTGCGGAGAGCCAACCGGAGTGGCTGCAATTTATTTTGTGTGGGTGGAATCAAATTGTATGTGGACATATGTACATACATATGTATATATGTAAGTATGTCGTATGAGTGTGCTTACCGCGGCAAAAATTATTACATATGTATGTATGTATGTACATATATACATATGTATGTATGTATGCATATACAAAGTATTTGGCATAAATAATTTATGCCGCTGGACTAATGATCAGCCCGTGGAGTGTGCTTTACACTTTAAGGAAAGGTAAGTGGTACTTTTTAAACACTTTTACTTGCAGGTTAGAAAACAGCTGTTTTTACATGTACGTATATATATGTATACATACATATATGTACATACATATGTATTGTTATGCAATTGGACTTTTAGACATTCAGAATTTAAAAGAATGGGAAAAAGGCACTTCATAAACCATGTAACCTTTGGAACAGGTCAGGTATGTACATACAAGTATACAAAAGTGTGTAGGTCGCTATGGAAGAGCGGGAAACCTCACACTTTTATAAGTTTGCAATGGGGTGAATGAGATTTTTATTAAGAAATGTTGTACTTATCAGGAATTCCGCCGATGCAAGCTGGAAGAGCGGAAGGATATCCGGCTCGAAGGACCAATGTTCGTAGCGGGGCGGAAGGATCCAAATAGGTCACAAGTGTTTGGCGGGTGCCAATTTCTTCAGGGGTCTGGTGAGTGAGGAATGAAATTGAAACGCGCGCAAAACTTCGTTTATAATTAATTTTGGTTTATTTATTTTCTTTACAAAATGTCCCGACACACACGAAAATGTTTCGGGTTGGAAAAATACAATATCGGAAAAAAAGCACAGTGAAAGAACGGGTGTTCGGGTTAGATGCTCGTACTGGATTGAATATGGCGATTTACTGGAGAACCCTTCGTCACCTTCCTCAGTATGACCGAATTCGGTTTTTGGAAAAAACCCTACCCCTCCCACTCTGCAGTTCACACGGTGGCGTGAACAATTGTGAATAGTTCATTTACGCTTTAACCGGTGTGTTTTGCTTCACACCCTTGTGTTTTTTTTGCACTATTTGCCAAATTAATTGTTTTTTTTTTCCGTGATTAGTGTTTGGTGCATTTTATTTTTTACTGTTTCTGTTTTTTTCTCTCTCGTCATTGATTCTGCTGTTGCTCTCCTCATTGCCCTGATCACTGATGGACTAGTGTTTTTTTTATTTTTGATGTTCTCTCTTCTTTGTGCTTGTCCACAAAGAAACTTCTCTCCTGCGTAATCACTTTTGTAAGGCCGCCTCTCAAAGCTTGGCTCATAACTGTTCTTGCACTCTTTCTTGTACTGAGTACACTCTTTCTTGTACACTCTGGCTGTTTCTTTGTTTTATGTGTAATTATTGGTTTTTTTAATGATAATTATCTTGTTAGTGCTGTGTATTTAAATTTTCTATATATTCTTATATATTTTTGCCTTGTGTTTCTTTTGGCGTTTCAATGGCTTGTTGCCCACCTACTTGCAAGCATTTTGATCGTTTTGATGATCAGTATAGAGCAATATCTTGTTGGCTTTGCGATAATCTAATTCACTTAAAATGTGCTGGCCTTAACGGCCTTGACTATGACAAATTTTCTGGTTTGGTAAGACACAGGTCTAAGCTTGATTTTAGTCGTATGTACAGGGATCTTCGTTTAAAGTTTCTTTCTTTAAACAAAATGGCCAAACAGCTGTCTAGCGAGTGTGACTCTAGCGTACATTTATTGTCGCAATTTAATTCGTTCGACCTTCTGAGAAGTTGCCAAGAAATGTACTCTTGAGTTGCCTCATAAGCAGTCGCCAGCACTCTCTATTACATCTTCTCCCATTTTACTTTCACCTACACCATCTTCTTGTTCGTCTTTATGCTCTTGTTTTCAGATTGAAGTACCCATTACAAGCCCTGGTGATCAATTACAGGATCATGCTGGCTCTCAATCACTTGCGGATCCCAATGCTCCTCCGCCTCCACTGACTGTAGTGCCTCATCGCAAACAATTATTTATCTCTAGGCTTGCTCCAGATACTTCTGAGTCGTCTGTGGCAGCTTACATTGGTAATATATGCACTGCTAAGGTTTAAATTCAAAAGTTTAAATTTTCTAAGCCTCGCGAAATCTCCTCTTTTAAAATTACACTACCAAATGAGTATTTCTGAGCTATGGCTGACTCTAATTTTTGGCCAGAGGGCCTAGTTGTACACGAGTTTGCGCCCAATAAGCGCTCCCATCCGTTGCCTGTCCACCTTCCCAATTTATCTTCTGCTTCAAAAAACTAATAACGTCTATTCTTTGCATTAATTATCAAAATGTAAGAGGAGTTCTTACCAAGCTCTCGAAACTGTTCTGCGATATCCAAACCTTTTCGGCTGACATACTAGCTTTCTCTGAAACTTGGCTTCACTCCTCTGTTTTGGATAACGAAATCCTTCTAATAACTTTACTTCTTATAGGCTTGATCGTGTTGGTCATCGTGACGGTGGAGTACTTAGCTGTTGAGTTTATTTGCGTGAAGATCCTTATCACCCTACCAATGAAGTTACTTTTTCTTACAATTCCGTTAATAATTCATTTAATAACATCTCAAATACTCGTCGTAGATGTTTTCGTAAAACAAATTTCAATCTTCTTAACAGCCTTATTTTCTCTTTTGATTGGTCATTTCTATTTGAGTGCTGTGATATAGATTGTGCAGTTAATTTTTTCTACTCTGCTCTTAATTCTCTAATTGATAAATGCGTTCCTTATGTGAATGTCTCTTCCGTCTCCAGTGCGCCAGTCTGGTTCACACGTAGGATCTCTAATCTCCGTAACATTAAATCGAGATATTTTAAAAAATTTTAAAAAACTGGTTCGCGACTTGACTATGCAAATTATTGTGTAGCCAAATCTCAATTTTGTCTTTTAAATACTCAATGCTACAATAATTATATTGTTCGCAGTAAGGTTGAATTTTTTCAGGACCCCAAAAGATTTTATAACTTTGTTAATTCCAAAAGACGCTCTAATTTACTACCTTCCACCTTCAGACTTAATGACCAGACTGCTAATAATGATTCAGATATTGCAGATCTGTTTGCTAAATTCTTTCAGTCGACGTATTCTACTACTGCTTCGGATCCCACACCTTATCCCTTTGAGAAAATTATTACGTCTTCCCTTCAACACCTATCCAGATCCACTATTTCTCCTTGTCAGCATGGCTTCATGAAAGGTCGTTCGTCGCTTACCAATCTTTTAGAATTGACTACCCTTGTACACCATAGCTTCCGTAAAAAGTGTCAAACTGGTGTTGTTTATACTGACTTTAGTAAAGCGTTCGATACAGTTGACCAAGGCAGTCATCTGGGCCCACTGTTCTTTACCTTGTTTATAAATGATTTGCCTTTGCATGCTCATGTTTGCGGATGACGTCAACATTTGTTATTCCTAGAATGATCCTTCTTTCCAACAGTACTTGCAATCAGATCTCGATGCGTTCTGTGATTGGTGCCAAGTTAATAAATTTCACCTTAATGCCTCTAAGTGCTCTTTTATGACTTTCAGTCGTTTGTCGCCGTTCCTAGCTCATTACTCTATCAAGTCTGTTCTGTTAGATTGTGTACCATCATTCAAGGACTTAGGCATTGTGTTTGACCCAAAACTTTCATTTAATGTTCATACTTATATCTTCAATTGTCAATAGAGCATGCAGTCTTCTTGGCTTCTTTAAACGTTGGGCCAAAGAATTTCATAATCCCTATGTGACAAAGGTTTTATACACTTCGTTAGTTCGCCCTACTCTAGAATTTTGCTCACCAGTGTGGAACCCTCAATATGATGTTCACCAGCGTAGCATTGAATCGGTACAGAAGCAATTCCTTAAGTTTGCGTTACGCGGTCTTAATTGGGACCGCGCCTACCTATTTTATTCTGACAGACTTCTTCTTATTAATCTTCCTTCTCTTTACAACCGTAGGCTCGTATTGGGCATTCTCTTTCTCCATAAACTAGTCAACGGCGAAGTCATTTCTACTAATTTACTAGATACACTATATTTTTGTGTTCCCTCACGTCGGACCAGAAACTTTTTTCCTATTCACCTTAGTAGATGTCTGACTAACTACCTTATAATTAAGTCTTATATTTGTCGGGGTATTATAATATAAGATAATATATAAGACTTAATTATAAGGTAGATACAGACAACTGCGCGCATTTATACAGGCATTTATTGGGGACAAGTCAGTGTGTAGCTCCACGTCACACTGTGCGGACGTGTTATAAATAAGTAGGTGTTTCTTGTTTGTTAAATTATGTTAAAGTTAATCACAATTAAATGTATTTATAGTTGCGCTGAAGACGACCACCGATGATAGTGGTCGAAATATATCGGAGAAGAAAAATAAGAACAAACTGTTTTTTATTTACTCAACAATTTGACCTCAAGCCGGTCGAAATATATCGGAGAAGAAAAATAAGAACAAACTGTTTTTTATTTACTCAACAATTTGACCTCAAGCCGGCAAAAACACACAACTAAATAAATAATAATAATAATAAAAAAGTAAATTTTCTATGTAATCAATTCAAATTATTTCTTGTTTTCGAACGCAAAATATGTATATTTCTATGTCCGAAAGTTCGATGCCATCGAAAATGCAGGTAAGCATTTGTCCAGATTGGTCAAAAATTATTGATCACTTGCGCGATTTATTTAAATTTTGTTTCTTTTTGTCTTCCATTCATTGTCAATTTTTATACCCTTGCAAAAAGGGTATATTAATTTTGGTCAGAAGTGTGCAACGCATAGCAGGAAGCATCTCCGACCATATAAAGTATATATATTCTTGATCAGAAAGACGAGACGAGTTGAAATAGCCATGTTCGTCTGGATCAATGTGAACAGTGACTTTTGTCAATAACTTCGTTACTTTTGCCGCGATTGCTTTCAAAATAAACATTTATTAGTTTAATATATCTGTTAATACCTGTGCCGAATTTGATAAAGATCGGGTGACTAATTCATAAAGCTCCCATATAAACGATCGGTCGAAATCAGTGACTTTTGTCAATAACTTCGTTATAACATTTGTTAGTTTAATTTATCTGTTAATGATTGTTTTGAATTTGATAAAAATCAGGTGACTATATCATATAGTTCCCATAGGAACGATTGGTGTAAAACAGTGACTTTTGATTAATAACTTCGTTACTTCCTATGCTGAGATTGCAGGCCTTTCTTTCGCAAACATTTTTTCTACATTGATGTCTATAGGTAAGGAATGAGTTACCAAAAGAAGTTGCAAGTGTATAGAAACTTTGACGCGGTCAAAGCTAACCCCGGCCCTCTGGTTTTTTTTTTTTTTTTTTTTTTGAAACGAGCAAAAACTTTTCCAAAGTGAACTATTGTGGTTATGTTATGAGCTCGGACTACTATATCATATAGTTCTAGAACAAACATTTTTGCAAAAATTGGAGTATCCCCTTGAAATTTACCAATATGATAGTATTTGACATAAATTGACAGATCCCAAAATTTGAATCTGATCGGATAAATAGAACACAAGTTACAGTCAATATAAATCGGCTCAAGCACTGCCTATTACGTCATCATCAAATCAACACACACAGACACAACGCTACCGGAACTGTATGTGTATGCGAGCGGTGCTTTGCTTAGGGAATGATGGCAGAAGAAGAAATACTTGTAGTAAAAATATATATATATAAATATATATACATACATATATATATGTAGTGGTGATTTATTGATCGTTACTATATTTATTTATTATTTAATATTTGAATTGTTTGATGACAATCGAGTTCAATATATTGTTAAGATTTTAAACATACTTATAAAAATAACACTGGACTACTTATGGACCTTGACGTGCGACTCAGTTGACAGTCTCTTTGCGAATGACCCGCGGCCTCTTTAACAAGCTCTCTCTCAACTTATATAATGATCGTATGCCCTGCTCTCTCTGAACTACTAGAATGTTCGGCCACTACGCGTTTGTCTCCTCTCTTCTATCACTTCGGATTGCTCTCTCTCAATTCCATTTCCCACATTCGGCCCTCCTGACGGTACATTCGACCCGAATGACGGTCCCCACAATTTCATATATTCCGATACAGTTGATGTCCTATTAGGCCCTTCCGCTTGTCCGACTTTCTCTACTTCATATCTTCCATGATTTTTAATCGCCGTTACCTTATATGGTCCTAAATACTTTCCTTTAGGTTTCAGACCAACGCCATATTGGGTACGCTTAATAGCAACCAAATCATTTATTTTGAATCGTTTTCCCTCTTTTCTCTTTAGATTAGCTGACTTCTTGTTCTCCTCTTGAATTTGTTTTATATTTTCAACTGCCTCCATTCGTATTTTCTTCCTATGTTCTTCTAGTTCTTCGATTAGAAGATCATCGAGTAGTTCTTTAAGGTCGACATCCTCTGATCTACGCATGTCAATACAAGTTAGGATCTTAAAGGGAGCGATCTTAGTACTTCTAGTTGCCGTATCGTTGATGATTTGCTGAACTTTCCCTACGTGTTTATACCATGAAACTGGATTATCTAAACTCATTTTAGCTAACATTGGAATAACAATCTTGTGAATCCTTTCAACCTGCCCATTTCCTCGCGGTACTCCGGTGGTAATCAATAAATGCACGATGTCGTTATCCTCGCAATACTTTTTGAAGATGTGTGAAGTAAAAGCCGCGCCTCTATCAGATATCAATCGTACTGGGTTCCCAAAATTTGTCGCTTGAACTTCTAAGCACCGTATCACTTCATCTACGCCTGTGCTCCTGGTGGGATACAACCAAACGTACTTAGAAAAACCATCTATTATAACCAACAAGTAATTATACCGTTTATTCGTAAGTTCCATTGGTCCGACGTGATCAATATGGTAAGAACAAAGTGGTTTGTTACCCTTTTCTATTGAAGTTAGATATCCCTCTCTTTTGCCAGCCTTTGCGTTAACAACAATACACTCCACACAACTATGTACCACACGAATAACCTTATCTCTCAATTCGGGAATATAGTATGATTTCTCGATCAAATCTTGCGTTTTCTTGACGGAAAAATGGCCCTGGGTATGCGCAAGTCTAATAATCTCATGTTCCATTTCCGAAGGTACTACAATCAACTCACAATTAGGGTCTTTAAAGAGGATTTCGTTATCTATATAGAAGTCTTTATAACATTCCTTTTCGACTAGCGTCCTTACTGCCTTGGTCCACTCATCTTGCAACTGAGCTTCTTTTAATCGATGTTTAATAGTGTCCTCAACAAGCATAAAACATGCGAAACGACTCAACGCATCGACGTGCCTCATTTGAGTACCTGATCGATGTACAATAACATAATCAAAATCTTGAAGATACATAGCCCAACGAGCAACTCTCAAAGGAATATCTTTCTTCTTCATAGTCATAGCGAATGCGTTACAATCAGTAACTATGGTGAATCGAGATCCTAGGACATAAACACGCCATTTGGTTAGTGCTCCAATTATAGCAAGCACTTCGAGTTCGTAAGAATGATACCTTTCTTCACACAATTTTGTCTTACGACTCATATATTCAACGGGATGAAATGAATTATCCTCTGATTGCTTTTGTAACAAAGCTGCCCCAAATCCGTATTTTGAAGCATCCGCATGTATTTCAGTTTGCAATTTCGGGTTAAACAATTTAAGGACGGGTTCTTTAGTCAACGCAGCTCTTAGTTCTTCGAAAGCGAGTTTGTGTATATCTTTAAATTCAAACATCGAATCCTTACGCATTAAATCGGACAACGGCTTCGCGATTACTGCATAACTCTCAATAAATTTTCTAAAATAGGAAGTTAGACCCAAAAATCTTTGTAACCCCTTTTTGCTACTTGGGATGGGGAAATTCGAAACCATTTTCTACATCATACCCTAAAAATAGAACTTTTCGTTGCAGCATCTGACATTTACTCCAATTAATTCGTAACCCGTTTTTTGCTGACACGTCTAGTACGCGTTTTAGCTTGGCCAAACCATCATCTATACCTGCACTTGGAATGATGATGTCGTCCATGTAGACTACACAATCATTTGCTTTAATCAAATCTCGTAACACAACCATTATGAATCTTGTAAATACAGCTGGTGAATTAGAAATACCGAAAGGAACATACAGGAATTCATATTGTCCACTCTGAGTAACAAAAGAAGTGTATTTCTGAGAGCTTTCTACTACCGGTACATGGAAAAATCCGTTTGTTAAGTCCAAAGTTGAAAACATATTGGCACCTTGCAACTTTTCTAAAACGCTGTCCATATGAGCCATGGGAAAGTTATCACGAAGTATCTTTTCATTTAGTTTCCTGTAGTCACAGCATAAACGCTTCTGACCATTCTTTTTCGAGGCTAAGACAACTGGAGACGCGTACTCAGAAGTACTGGTTTTAATTATTTTCTCTGCTAGCCATTCTTGAATTTGTTTGTCAACGATTTCCTGGTCACAAAGGGCTAAACGTCTCGGGTGCTGATAGACAGGTATTTCGTCGCTCAATATAATTTTCATGCTTACTGGTGCGTTTGCATTTCTTTTTGGTTGGTAGTTTCGAATTAATTTCTCTACTTCCCCTTTTATCAAATGGTTCAAATGCGAAAGATTTATGTCCGGACTCTTATCACTCTCTTCAATATTTGTGATGAAGATATTTCCAATCTCTCCCGCCCACTGAGTATCTGACTCATTTTGTTCTCTCTTTGGTATACTATGAGTGTGACAAACTTCTATATCGTTGCGAATAGCAAACTTAGATCCATTTGCTGTTACACTTATATTGACAGTGTTCAATATCGTTCGACCTAGTATAGCATCAAAACTTATGTCCTGATCTGGCACTACATGGAATTCTATGTTCATAACTAAACCATCCACTTTCACTGGTATTTTAAAACTACCGAAAGTCAACACCTTACTGTCGCCAATTCCTGTTAAGTGTCTAGCTCCGCCTAATAACGGTTTCGATCCAATCATAAAATAAATTTTTCTTCGCATAAGACATAAACCAGCGCCAGTATCTACAAGTCCTTTAAATATAACGTTAGAATATACGACGTCTTTAAGTTCTAACCCTGACGGAGTAAATTCGCTTGACGGCTGTATTACTACATCTTCATTTTCTACCACGTTTGTATTTCTCTCGTATTTAATTGCATTTTCTGGTTTGCACTGGGCCATTCGATGTCCTACTTTACCACATTTAAAACACTTTTGATCGTTCTTTGGACAGTCTCGTCTGATATGTGATGTATCACCGCATCCGTAGCACTTTCGATTTTTAGATGTATCTATTATTGTACCCTGATTAATCTTTTTTCCTGACTGAGCCTCAAACTTGTTTAACGACTTGTATGAAGCACGCACTTTCTGATACGTTTCTATTTGAAATTTCAGTTGCTCTAGATTCCTGGCTTGAAATAGAATAGCTTTATTTACTTGTGAGTCTGGAATGCCCTTTACAAAGTATTCTATCAAGCTCTCATCGTCCAAATTCACTGGTTTGGCAATTTCCATTAAGGCATACAAATATTCATGTAAAGTCTCCTCTCTTTTCTGAGAACGTTGCGATAATATTGTATGAATCTCAGCTGCTGATCGTTTCGAACCAAATTCCTTGCGCAATGCTGTTTTTAACATCTCCCAATTGTGTATACCATGTTGACTCCGAATAAATGATTTAGCTGCCGCAGCTAACAACTGTTTGGCGTATATAAAGGTCTGTAGCTTGTCCCATTGTACTGTAATAGCACACTCTTGTTGGAGGAGACGTCATCGTTAACTTAGATTTGTATATCTTAAAATTTCTTATATTATTTGTTTAAGATTATTGGAATTTCTACCACTGTATTTACATTAACATGTTCTAAAAGCTTCTGTTACATGGCTCATGAAGAGCTTCTAACTCATGATACCGAAATATAAAAATGACTTCTTTATGGAATTCGAAGAGGAGAAGACTTATTTTTCCTTACTCCACTCCACATGCTATTGAGCATTGGAGTTTTGTACCATCTGCAACTGGGCAGATCAAACATTGGCGACCGTGACAGGACATTGCACTTCGCAAGTCCCAACATAAAACCTTAAAAACTATATAAAGTCGTTTATTCGTTAATTATATTGCATTCGTCGTTACATCATCTTGGACAGTCATCATTGGACTTTTCAGCTTACATCATCATCTTGGAAATTCATCATTGGACTTCTCGATTATTATATAATCATCTTGGATAGTCGTCATCGGACTTCTTCATCATTGACCTTTGCGAGATATATCATCGTGGGACATTTACATTGGAGCCCTATCATAACCTAAGTCAACTTGAGTGTGCAAATTTACATTATCATTTTCCACTCAAATTGTGACTCAATTGCCACTCATTAGCGATCGTAAAGCTTTCGCATGCTTTACACTCACATGTAAAACACTCGTAAGCTTTAACACGTGCTAAGTATAAAGCACAGCGGAGTAAGTACTCAAACTGTCATATAGAGAAACGATCTACATATCAAAGCTCACTTATTAGGCTCTTGAGTGGAACTTAATGCATTGAGTGTTTTTTTTTTAAAAACTAGAACTCGTTTAGCTTACGTTTAATTCATTTCTAACTTGCTACATTTCTTTCGTTAAGGGCCCAAAATGTCTCCACCAGTTGAAACGCAGCTTCTACCTCTTAGACAACAACGGAATCAACTGCAATCTAATATTCAAAGTTTAAGAGCTAGAATCGATCTTGAAAATGACCCTATTATATTAGATTGTCAGTCTCAAATTGTTGAGTCGTATTTTAAACAGGCATTACAAGTTCTAACCAATATTGAGAAGCTAGATCCTGCAGACGCGAGTCGGGCAGAGATAGAAAATCTTTTTATAGAAACAAAGGCGATCATATTACGGCGCATCGGCGCAAGTAAGAAGGAAAAACCAGAAGAACTTAGTTTCTTTAATTCATCGACTTATCATGGTGGACATCATAATCGGCTTCCATCCCTCAAATTACCTAAATTCGACGGCAAATATGGGGAATTCAAAAAATTTATTACTTCATTTACAAATATGGTACATGAAGACAACTCATTGTCCAATGTGGACAAATTTAACTATCTAATAAGTTGTCTATCTGGCCAAGCTCTAAGCGTAGTCTCGCCATTTCAAGTCTCAGACGAAAATTATCCCAAGGCCCTAGATCGCCTCAACGAGCGATATGACAAGAAAGTTCTTATTTTCGTAGAACATATTTCAAGTTTATTTAACATTGCTAGCATGAAAAAGGCAGACGCTGTTACCCTACGTACAATTTTGGATACGGTTTCAGCTCTCCGCGGATCATTGTTGTCTCTTGGGTCTGAAGCTGATGTATTAAACGCAGTACTTATTCATATTGTTATGTCAAAAATTGATCTTGAATCCAAACAAGCATACGATCGGGTTCAAGAATACGATAAATTGCCAGACTGGGCCGACTGTTATCAAATTCTCAGTCGACACTGTCAGTATTTGGAAGGGTATCTGCGAAACCGACAAGAGGAAAGACCCGTCAGAGACAAAATTCATAGTACTTCAAAAGTATTTGTTGCAGCCCAAAGTAGATGCATTCAATGTCAGTCGACTGAGCACAGGTTAGCATTCTGTCCAGTTTTTATTTCGCTACCGTTTATTGAGCGATTTAAGATTGTTAAAACAGCGTCACTTTGTTTGAATTGCCTCAATAAGGGTCATCCAGCCTCAAAGTGTCCTTCATTGAATAGATGTCGACATTGTGGAGGTTTACATCACACAAACATGCATAAGGATTCAAACGTCCAGGGAAATTATCAACCAGATGAACCTTCTATTCATCATCAATCGCAACAAATCATTCATAATACACATAACGAAAGTAAAACATTTGCAACATCAATGTTGACTCGCCACGCTCGGCGGGGATTACTTCCAACAGCAATTGTTCTTATTCAAGACAAACTTGGTGGGTTTCAGCTCGCAAGAGCATTACTTGATTCGTGCTCTGAGCTTACCTTTATAACTGAAGAATTAGCCAAAAGGCTTCAGCTTCCGTTTCGTTACGATCATTATGAGATTGCTGGAATCGGTGAAATACGTACACATATGAAACATTCCGTATCTACCAAAATTCGTTCAAGAATATCTCCAGATGAATGGAATATGGAGTTTATCGTGACTAAATCTATATCTCTACCTCAGCCTGAGAAAAGACTAGATGTGTCAAATTGGGCCATTCCCAAAGAAGTTGAGTTAGCCGACCCATTCTTTTATAAGCCCGGAAAGGTAGATTTATTGCTTAGCGTAAAGGAGTTTTTTGATCTACTTAAGACGGGTAAAATTAGTTTAGGAATTGGTCTTCCTCATCTAGTGGAAACTGCATTAGGCTGGATCGTCGGTGGCAAGATTGCTGAGCCTCAATCAACTCAACACTACACTTGTAATTTAACGCAACAGCAAGACCTTAACATATTATTACAAAGGTTTTGGAAAATGGATGAACTACTTGGAATTCAAAATAAAGATATTTCGTTAACCTCAGAAGAACAAGCATGTGAAGCTCACTTTCAGGTGCACACACAATTCTTGGAATCAGGGCGCATACAGGTTCGGTTGCCGTTCAAGGAATCGCCTGAGAAACTTGGAGACTCGTTGTCCTGTGCAAAAAGACGTTTTCTTCAACTCGAAAGACGGCTTGCATCTCAACACCAACTAAAGGAAATGTACAGCGAATTTTTAGATGAATATCTTAAGTTGAATCACATGGAGGTAGCTTCGTTAGACAATTTGCAATCGGGAAATCATTACATTATTCCTCACCATTGTGTCCTTAGACCGCAGAGCTCATCAACTAAACTTCGAGTAGTATTTGACGCTTCGTCTAAATCATCATCAAATATATCATTAAATGATATTCTCATGGTTGGTCCTACTATTCAACAAGATCTGATCCTAACATTACTCTCGTTTCGTTTGTATCGCCATGCCATTACAGCTGACATAACAAAAATGTACAGACAATTTCTCGTCGCACCAGAGGATAGAAGTTTCCAACAAATCTTGTGGAGAAAGTCACCGCAGGAACCTATTCAATTATATCAATTGAATACTGTTACCTATGGGATGTCGTGCGCTCCATTTCTCGCAATCAGGTCCTTAAAGTTTTTATCAGAGACGTATAAGGAGTTGTTTCCAATTGGATCTGCTGTATTAGCTGAGGATATGTACGTCGACGATCTACTTTATGGAGCTGACTCAATCGAAGAACTCAAGGCTAAGACGAATGAAGTTACCAAATTGCTCTCCAAGGCAGGCTTAGAATTGACAAAGTGGAATTTTAGTGGGGCACCAACAGATTATGAATATAATCTCAATATTGACAATAGTGATGTCACCAAGGCTCTTGGCATGTCGTGGCTGCCAACTGAAGATCTTATATTATTTCGATTTGATCTTCCATTAACTGCAATACCAACAAAGCGAAAAATAGTATCGATCATGGCCAGGCTCTATGATCTGATAGGATTATTAGCTCCAGTCGTAGTACGCTACAAAATTTTGATCCAAGACTTGTGGATCGAGCGTTTGGACTGGGACGACCCGTTGCCAGAGATCCTAAGGACTAGATGGCAACAACTTGAAGCTGATTTATCTAATCTTGACATGGTTCGCGTAAATCGATTTGTCAACACATCACCAAAAAATAAGTGTGAAATTCATGGATTTTCGGATGCCTCAAATCGAGCGTATGGATGTTGCATATACGCAAGGGTATTGGACAACGGAAAATATGTAACTTCATTGATCATTTCGAGATCGAGAGTTGCGCCCACTCAATCACAAAGCATACCTCGTTTAGAGCTTTGTGCTTCCGTTTTACTCTGCCAAACATGGACTAAAATCAAACACAAATTAAATTGTCTTGTCAGCAAAACATATTTTTGGACAGATTCAACTGTCGTTCTTCATTGGATTAAAATGCACCCATCAACTCTAAAATGCTTTATTGCCAATCGCGTATCAACCATACAAACTCAATCGCAGGATATTATTTGGAGTCACGTGCCTGGAAAGGATAATCCAGCCGACATTGTTTCACGTGGCTGTGCAGCGCGCGATTTGATGCAGACAATTTGGTTTCATGGACCAAAGTTCTTAACACTTGATGCATTACATTGGCCGAAATCTGAAAGAAAGACAGATTTCGAGCCCAAAGAATTAGAATTGCGAAACACCCTTGTATTGAAATGTAGCACTAGTTATAAAGAAAAGAGCATAGTTGAGCAGATCATTAGTAGACTATCATCGTTTCGTATGATTGTGAGAGTCTTAGCATACGTTTTACGAGTCTTCAACCGAGTTCCTATCAACCGCAATAATACGATTAATGCTACAAAAAGCATTTCAGTAGAAGAATTTAAATTGGCTTTTAATTATATAATCTCTTCCATTCAGAGTGATGTGTTTGCGAAAGAACTAAAGGACTTACAAGCAGGACGAAGTCTGAAGCCGGAGCTTCAAAAATTAAATCCATTCATCTCAAATGAACAGATAGGTTCTCAAACTATTCGACTTATCCGTGTTGGAGGCCGTCTAGCAATGGCTGACATACCATTGGACGCAAGAATGCCATTATTGCTTCCAAAGACTCATCATTTCACTTATAAATATATTAAAGATCTACACTTGCGAAACCTTCACGCGGGAGCTAAGGTTCTGATAGCGATTCTGCGCCTAACAGTATGGATTGTAAATGCTCGCGAATTGGTCCGAAAGGTTGTTCGAAGTTGCACACATTGCTATCATTACAAACCAGTATTAATGCGACAAATCATGGGTAACCTCCCAGCTGACCGTCTCCTGGCCGAACGCCCGTTTCTGATATGCGGAGTGGATCTATGTGGACCATTCCTTACTTCGTACCGCATTCGAAGCAAAGTTCCTTACAAAACATATTTGGCCATATTTGTTTGCTTTTCTTCAAAAGCTATTCATACAGAACTAATCTCAGACCTATCTGCTAATAATTTTATTCTCTGTTTGAAGCGATTCATCGGACGACGTGGTATACCCAAAAGGATTTATTGTGACAATGCCACCAACTTTGTCGGAGCATGTTCGCAACTTGAAGGCTTCAAACGGCAATTCTGTTCAGAACTCAATGCAAAAAATCTGGAGGAATTTAGCCGAAATGCCGGCTTTGAATTCATCTTCATTCCACCGCGTGCTCCCCATTTTGGAGGCTTATGGGAAGCCGCAGTAAAGTCAATGAAGACTCTGCTCATCAAAAATTTGACCTCTTCTCATTTAACGTACGAAGAGCTTCAATCGATTGCAATTGAAGTGGAGGCGATATTGAATTCCCGTCCAATATCCATTCACAGCGATGATCCCAATGACGGAGAGGCCCTGACGCCCGGCCACTTATTGATCGGATGTTCACTGCAAGCGATCCCTGAACCGGTAGTAAATGACTCAAAACTTTCTTATCTATCCCGTTGGCAAAGGGTGACCTATCTCAAGCAACGCTTTTGGGAACTCTGGAAGCGCGACTATGTCCATCAATTACAAGAACGCTCTAAGTGGTTGCATCCCGAAAACAACATAGCAAGGGATCAATTAGTTCTCATCCATGAAGACAATCTTCCACCGCAATGCTGGATCACTGGTCGTGTGGTCGAAGCCATACTTGGGGCAGATGGAAGGGTCAGAGTAGCCGATGTTCGCACCAAGAAAGGAATAATTCGTCGCCCAATCTGCAAACTTGCTCCATTGCCTTTGAGAGATGACGTTTATGTAAATTGAAGGAGTCACACTTCATCCTTCAATGGGGGAGTATGTTGGAGGAGACGTCATCGTTAACTTAGATTTGTATATCTTAAAATTTCTTATATTATTTGTTTAAGATTATTGGAATTTCTACCACTGTATTTACATTAACATGTTCTAAAAGCTTCTGTTACATGGCTCATGAAGAGCTTCTAACTCATGATACCGAAATATAAAAATGACTTCTTTATGGAATTCGAAGAGGAGAAGACTTATTTTTCCTTACTCCACTCCACATGCTATTGAGCATTGGGGTTTTTCCATCTGCAACTTGGCAGATCAAACACCCCATATTACAATATTTTCTTTTGTTCGATACCAATAATTATTGCTAAGGTTAGTTTTAATAAATTCAATAAAGGTTAGAACTATCTACATATAGTCCCCAAAAATTTACCCAACTCCGCTCCTGTCCCACGAAGTCTTCGTTTAAATTCTGCCAGCGGATTGTCTGCCCTCTTCTAACGTTTTGTCTCTTGCCGCGTCCAGCTTTGCCTCTGCCTCTGCTTACGTTTCACCTCACGCTACGTCCAGCTTTGCCTCTGCCAACGGGTTGCCTCTGCCTCTGCTGACGTTTTGCCTCACGCTACGTCCAGCTTTGCCTCTGCCAACGGATTGCACCTGCCTCTGCTTATGTTTAACCTCACGCTACGTCCAGCTTCGCCTCTGCCAACGGGTTGCCTCTGCCTCTGCTGACGTTTTGCCTCACGCTACGTCCAGCTTCGCCTCTGCCAACGGGTTGCCTCTGTCTCTGCTGACGTTTTGCCTCACGCTACGTCCAGCTTCGCCTCTGCCAACGGGTTGTCTCTGCCTCTGCTGACGTTTTGCCTCACGCTACGTCCAGCTTCGCCTCTGCCAACGGGTTGCCTCTGCCTCTGCTGACGTTTTGCCTCGATTCGCTCTGTCCAAATGTTTCTAGACTGTTCTAGAAAGATTCACTGATCGCCGTCCGTTACCAAACGTGCTCGTGCATGTAGTGTCTGCTTCGTAACGTATTTGGGCATCAACGATTTTACGCAACAAATCTAGCACAGCCTATCTCGCTTGCTCTTACACAATGATGCCGACACAAACGGTTTTTGCTTTGTCACTTCGTAGAACTTTATTTGTTGTCTCTTTCACTCACGCGGTGTTATATGTATGTTAATTTCTTTAAACAATATCCCGGACGAGCCCCCAAAAATGTAGTGGTGATTTATTGATCGTTACTATATTTATTTATTATTTAATATTTGAATTGTTTGATGACAATCGAGTTCAATATATTGTTAAGATTTTAAACATACTTATAAAAATAACACTGGACTACTTATGGACCTTGACGTGCGACTCAGTTGACAGTCTCTTTGCGAATGACCCGCGGCCTCTTTAACAAGCTCTCTCTCAACTTATATAATGATCGTATGCCCTGCTCTCTCTCAAGTACTAGAATGTTCGGCCACTACGCGTTTGTCTCCTCTCTTCTATCACTTCGGATTGCTCTCTCTCAATTCCATTTCCCACATATAAATAATGCTTTGTTTGTGTGAGTTGCAGGGAAATGTAAAAAAATTATTGCCAAGGACTGCAAGGGTTTTGTCGAAGTCAGCTTCATTGATATATTTTAGTGTTGCATTCAGAAAATATCGATAAAAAAAGTTTATCGAAATGAACCGCTTGGTGTATCGAACCAGCGACTCGCAAATAAGCAAAGTGAACTATGTGATGATCCGATTATTTCATTCTCTGCAATCCATCATCGATCACCGGCTAACTTGTATGGCTCAGGAATGGATTCGACTTCGATGGATGGATTAATCGGGTAACAAAAAATTATACAAAAAACGTTATACTCGGACTAGGAGATAGACTTTGGAACTAACGATCAGCTGGTATATTCACTAGGATCTACCAACTCTACCTTGGGCACCGTACTCCTTGGCAGCCCCCATGTTCAGTGGACTAGCCCATTGTCATCTCACCGGTTTCGGTTTCGGTCTTACCAGGAAACGAGTGAAAAGTAGGTCTTGACTAGGGTCTGAGGATCAATCTCGCCCAACGCAGGCCCTCGCCTACACCGTGAGATACATTCTTTCAGTCAGCCGATCATATTCCTCCGTCAGCAATCATTAGTTAGCATCTGCGTCTACTGCTTGAAGTCCTTGGTGTGGAAAACTCCCAATCGGATGCCATGTAAGTTCTCTAATTCATACATGTTTTTGCCCACTGGTCTCAATATCCTGCATCGGGAATTCCTTGTGCAGAATTTTGCATTTATGTTTCGCCTGATGTCGCTGAAAACGAAGTTACGCCTCCACACCTCCTGTCCCGGTCGGTATTGTATCTCTCTAGCCTTCAAATTATACCTTTTTTTCGACTTTTCAATGGCTTGATAGGACCTGGCCATGATCTTTTCCTGGAGGATTTGCAACTGGCCTTCTCTAGGCAGTTGCTTAATTTCCACCGCCGCATCAGCATCCAGCTTCCGAGCCAATCGGTAGTCGCCCCCGTTGCGAAACATGTGCTGGCCAAACATGGCATAATACGGAGATGTTCCAATCGTGGAGTGCACCGCGCTTCTCAGTGCCGCTTGTATCTCCGTGTGCATCCCAATGCGTATGATCCTCGTCAACGATCAACGCTACTGTACGCGTATGTGTGATCCCGAAATGGGACACCATTTCCTCGAACTCCTTGGAGGTAAACTGTTTCCCGTTGTCGGTGTCTAATATCTCCGGTACTCCAAACGTGTTAAAGAGTTCCTCCCTCAAGAACATTATTGTCGCTACAGACGTTGCTTTTGGCATGGTTTTGTTTTGTGTAAAGTCGTCCAACACTATTAGAATATAGGCATTACCTTTTCGGGATCGTGGATATTTGCCCAGGAAGTCCAGATACAGCTTCTGTATCGGCCGCGACGTGCACACCTCTGCTCCAATAGTTAGTCTGGTCGTCTGCGTGGTATGCTTCGCCTCCTTACACGTATCACATGCAATGTAATTTTTGACTTGCACTGTCATTCGTGGACAATAGTAAAACTGTTTTAGCTTGCCGAGCGTTCGTGCGACTACACCGTGCATCGCCTCTTCGCTATCATGCGCTTGCTGTATGAGTTTAGGGGTCAAGGCCTCTGGTATCCACAATTACCACGCCAAATCTCCGATTTCATTATCCGTGATCCGTATCCTTTTCAACACCAATCCGTCCTCTGCATGTAGGTCCGGAAATTGATCTGGATTGGACCGAACGCACTCGTACCGTTGCCGGTATTCCTCGCTCTCAAATTCGGTAGTCTCAAAATCAAAAAAATTCAATTCCTCGATCACAGCGGTCCGCGACAACATATCTGCCATATCTGCATTGCTACTGCAATGCCAATGACCAGCGAGCTAATCTCCCATTTAAATCTTTCAGGATCTTCAACCACTGGAGACTGGAATGATCTGTGATGACGGTAAACGGCATAAGCTCTACATATGGACGAAATTTCTCTATCGCCTTGACTACTGCCAAACTCTCCATCTCCATTACCGTGTAATTTAGCTGGGCTCCTCGTAGCTTCTGCGAAAAGAATGAGATAAGCCTCTCGTTTCCTTCGTCATCCTGCTGAAACAGGGCAGCTTCCAATCCTACATGGCACTCGTCACACTGAATAAAGGTCCTGCGACTAAAATCAGGATGTACTAATACTGGAGCGTTGGTTAGGGCTTTTTTTTAGTAAATTAAATGACTCTGTAGCCTCCTTTGTTAACTTAAATTTTCCTTTTGATTTCAGGCAATCGGTCAACGGTGCTGCTTTTTCTGCAAAGCCTTGGATGAATCGACGATACCAGCCGGCCGTCCCTAGAAAGCTACGGAGCTGTCTCACCGTGTTTGGCAATGGAATTTCCGTGATCGCTTTCACTTTATCGGGATCCGTTTTTATACCCTTGCATAGGGTATTATAAAATTGGTCAAATGTTTGTAACGCACAGAAGGAGACGTTTACGACCCCATAAAGTATATATATTCTTGATCAGCATGAGAAGCTGAGTCGATATAGCCATGTCCGTCTGTCCGTCTGTCTGTGCGTACGGGTTTTACTCAGCCATCTTAAGAGCTATTGGGATGAAATTTTTTTGTGAGCTTTTTATTACCCGGGCTAGATAAAGTATGAAAATCGTAAGGATCGGACCACTATATCATATAGCTCTAGAACAAAAATTTTTGCAAAAATTGGAGTATCCCCATGAAATTTACCAATATGATAGTATTTGATATAAAGTGACAGATACCAAAATGTGAATCTGATCGGATAAATCGAACACAAGTTACAGTCAATACAAATCGGTTCAAATTATGACGTAGTAGGCAGCAAGCAGCGCTGCCGGCAGCATGAAATCAAAAGAGCACATGCATACACACACATAGACGCAGAGCTACAAGAACTGTATGTGTATGCGTGTTGTGCTTCGCTTAGGGAATGATGCAAGAAGAAGAAAAATTTTTATAAAAGAGAAATAATTTGAATGTTTTGTTTGTGTATTGATGAATTCAGTTGCAGGGAAAGAAATTTCAAAATGTAAAAAAATTATTGCCAAAGACTGCAAGGGTATATAAACTTCGGCATTGCCGAAGTTAGCTTCTTTGATATTTAATTTTCCATCTCCGATCACAAATCCCAGGTATTTACGGAATCTGAAGCAAAATTTTGATTTCTTCAATCTGATAGAAGGCCAATCTTAGCCTTCTTCAAACATTCAGCTACTGCCTCCAGATGCTTCATGTGCTCTTCAAATGTGCAGGATATAATCAGGAGATCATCCAGATACACGAATACGTGGCTTCTCATGCCTTGTGGAATGACCTTATCCATGAGTCGGCATAAGCGCTGCGCCGCATTGCAGAGCCCGAAAGGCATTCTGCGGAACTGATACAGCGGGCGCCCGGGATGGTAAACGCCGTGTACTTCCGACTTTCCTCCTCCAACTCTACCTGCCAAAACGCGTGACTCAGGTCAACACTACCAATGAACATAGTATGCTCCATCCGGCTCAGAATGGACTCAATATTTTGCAACTGGTAAGCATCTTTGATTGTTAATTTATTCAATTTCCGTGCATCTAAACAAAGTCTATTTTTCCCAGGTTTCTGCACCAATGTTACCCTATTGTTCCACGGGCTTTCGCTCAATTCGCTCACTCCCAATTTGAGCATTTCATCGACTTCTTGGAACAAGAACTTCTGCTTTGGTGGTGATACTGGATAGAATCTCTCTTTGTGGTACGTCCAAGTTCGCACTTCTCATATGCCTGAAACTTCTCACAGACTTCTGCCAGGACCTTTTGTTGCGTCTTGTTGAGGACATGTGGTTCCACCGGCTCCTTTTTGGAATTAAACTCTTCATCCTCGATGGACAACTCCTCCACTCCCAAGAGATCAGGTGAGAGCTCGAATTTGCGCCAGAAATCTATGCCTAAGTATAACCTTTGACGAAGTGACGGGCATTTATATAACGTCATTTCTTGTGTTCTACCTCGATACGTAATACTCACATCCACCTTTTCCCGTTATAGCATGATTCACTCCTCCTGCCGTTTGAACTTTGGAGTAATATGTTTTTCTTGTTAATTCCAGTTTATCCACCAGCTTTTCACATCCTTCGCCCAGAAAACTCACTGAAGCTCCCGTGTCTAGCAGACCTTCTACGCGAAACTTTTGCATCTTTACCGTAGCGAATGCCCGATTCTCCTTTTACCTTGACACTGCTTCCAAGGCCGAACAAACCTCATGGCGTTTCACCCTTCGTTGTCGGTTACGCTCTCTCACACGCTTAACTCGGTGAGATATGGACCTTTTCCTATTGGTTTCTTCTACCAATCTACATGGGTTTCGTTTTTTACTGGATTGCTGGTAAGAATATGCTGGTATGGGTAAGTTAGATTGTTTATATTCTAATTTATTATATATTGGCCTTAATCTATTAACAATATCTATCTCTAACATGAAATTTTTGGAGGTTTTCACTCGTTCTTCCGTGGCATTGAGCGCAACTCCTTCTTCGTTTTGCTTCGCCTCGCGTTTCCCGTCTGATATTTGGGGCTTTTGGGTAACACTAGTTACCCGTCTGCATTTGTAGCAGAATATCTTGCGAACTACACTCTCGCACTCCCAAAATGTATGACCCTTCTCCGCACAGTTCCAACAGCCGAGTTCTGGCCGCTCCTTGCTGCCTTCGCGTGGCTTATACACCGCTTTAACAAACTCCACTTGATGAGTTTCGGACTCGCCCAAAACCGCTTCATGTAGTTGATGCCGATCCCTCTGAACTCTATATGGCTCCGCCGCTCCCGATGTACGTGACCATCTAGTTACCAAGAGTCTCTCCGCCTCGTGGCTTTGCTCTCGTCACTTTTCCAGGTTTGTAATCCATATTGGATAAATAATTTTCGATATATTGTCTTTGATATTAACCTTAATTACTCTGATCAGGTCATGGTCCGAGAAGTTGCTTTCTAAGCGTGATCGGAGGCTAAACATCGCTTGGAGGTATTTATCCACGCTTTCTCCTGTCCTCTGTCGCCTCTCTCTCAACTCACGTTCCCGCTCAAAGTTTGATCGTTGCGTCTGAAATCTCTGTTGCAATGCGTGCTTCAAATTCGGCCAATCTCCTGGTCCTGCCGAGCGGATGTGCATCTAGTACCAGTCCTTGGCCTGCCCTTCTACCAGGCAGTGGAAGTCTCGCAGTACTTCGCCCCAACTTACTTGGTACGCCATCTGTAAATGCTCCAGACGAAATATAAATTCAATCACTGGCATGCCTTTTGATCCTCTATCAAAAACAAGACCCCATCTTCTAGGATGTACCATTTCGGGACGCTGCACAGTGGGCCAGGCTGCCCATCTAGCGGAACTTTAGTAGCAACTTGCGCAAATGAAGACATATTCCATTGAAAATTTTAATTTAAGATATTTAACATATTTATAATATATTTCAAAAAAAATTAATCGGAATCAGATGAATCCGAGTCACTAATAGATTCGTTACAGCTATTTAGCAATCCTAAAACGGTTTTGTCCAAATTCATTTTTTTGAAAGTGGCTTTTGTTGTTTTGGAGAGAGTCGTTATAAGAGGATCCGATGAAACAAGTAGTCCATTCATAACATCTTCCATTGTATTGCTCCTCCTCTTATCCTTACGGGAATGCTTTAATCGTATATTCCTAAAATCCTTATTCCTGGCTTCAAGTGCTTCTTCGGACAATATACCAATAGGAAGTCCCACATTGTTGATGATGTCCGCTCCATGTATTAAAACTTTGTGTACAGATGACGGCATGTAAAACCATGGATATTTGTCGACATACATTTCAGCTGTTTCCATGGCATATGAGCTGAATAAATCAGTATTGACTTGATATCCACAAGCCATTACCCTTAGTATAACACTAAACCTATATATTAGAGCTTCGCTAACTCCAGTAATACCGGCTACTAAATTTGGTTGGCTAAAAAACCGTCTGGCGGTATTTCCATTGTTTGTATTGCCAGTGCTACCCACTGGAATATCCACCAATAAGCCCATTTGCTTTCTAAGCTGGAATTGGATTTCAGATTTTCTAGCTTCTACCTTTGCCTTATCTTCACCTCGAGCTTGCCATTTTTTTATTGGGAGTCTGTAGGCAATATGTAGAACGCATTCAAAAAATCATATCCACGCATACAATGTTGATAAACCATATTTAAAGAGATCTGCATCAATTCTATAATTTTTTACCAAACTAATATTATTCATATTCTTTGGCGCGGCTCTACAAATTCCACATATCATGGTAGGTGCTTCTGCAAGGACGCTAAATGTTTTGCCATCCAACATGGTCATGTGAAATTCGTGCATAATTGTATATAAATTGGTAGTCGTTGGTTGAATATTTTCTACTTGGTTTTTTACATGGTCGCTCTCTGATCTAATTAATTCGCTTGTTTCCTTTTGGCAAATTAGTTTTAAAGGCCTACAATAGCGAGTTGAGGAAGGCCGTGGGTTTTTCCATAAAACTTTTGATCCAAGCTGAATTTGTAATGGTACAAGGCAAACTGCAAAAAGGTGCTGATCGAGCATATTGGTTTCACCATTTTCAAACTTTTGCCGGTATGTTGCGTGTCCACTGCTTCCATCACAGCCCCATTTATGTACTGCAGTTAATTTTATTTTATTATTATTTGCCAATAATTGATTATGTAATGACCGGGTTCCGAGTTTGTGTATTAATTATAATGTTAAATAAAAACAGCGGCACGTCTGTGCCCTTAGCTGTGAGTTTTGATAATGATTTTCCTTTATTTCGTTAAAGAGTTCTTAGCCTATATCTGTTCTTATGCTGCCGTTGGACGCTCTCAGTCTGGGCGGCCAAAGTGCTGACTCAGCGGTCACACGCTCTCTTAGCCCTAGCTCATATTACGCATATGCATAATCAGTCATGTATGTATGTGCATGCCTGCACATACATATATACAAACAATTGAAGATTGTTTATGCTTGCAACAAAGTGTTACAAGTTGAGCTATACTTTAAGTATGAATGATAGGCGACTATGTGAATACACTACAATTATCAAAAACTGGGGAGTTCGCCTGTATAATTCGACTAACGGTATGGTCGACTAAACTTTGCAAAGTTGTCTCAGCTGAATAGTCTGAATATTTCAAGTTGGTTGGATAGCACATAACCTTAGCTGAATGCAACCTTTGGTAACTCGGATATATATCAGCATTCCTCTCCTTAGCACTACATCGCATTAGCTTGTACGTATGCTTCGTGTAGCCTACATCCATGTATAGAGCCAGGGCTTCTTCAGGTGAGTACGGATTTGGAAATTGTGCTTGTGCGTCCAATGACTTTTTAATTTTTTGTCCTGCCGTCTCATTTGCATTAAGCTCTGTAACGATTTTTGATGCGGTTCGCATTCCGGATTTATACAGACTAGTGCTTGTTGCCACCATTAACTCATCGCACGTGGTTTCCTTTACAAGGCTTGACACTTTTCTGGTCTGTACTTTAGGGCAGAGATCACCGAAATCCTTCTTGGGTCGACCCATGTGTGAACTAGACGTCATATTATACAAAAATATCAAAGAAGCTAACTTCGGCAATGCCGAAGTTTATATACCCTTGCAGTCCTTGGCAATAATTTTTTTACATTTTGAAATTTCTTTCCTTGCAACTCAATTCATCAACACACAAACAAAACATTCAAATTATTTCTCTTTTTACTACAAATTTTTAAGCAAGGCACAACACGCATACACATACATACATACGTGTAGCGCTACGTCTGTGTGTGCGTATGCATGTGCTCTGTTTGATTTGCTGATGACGTAGAACCGATTTGAATTGACTGTAACTTGTGTTCTATTTATCCGATCAAACTCAAATTTTGGGATCTGAGATCTTATATCAAATTCTATTATACTGGTAAATTTCATGGCGATACTCCAATTTTTGCAAAAAATTTTGTTCTAGAGCTATATGATATAGTAGTCCGATCCTGACAATTTTCATACTGTATTATCTCCCGGCTAAAAGTAGCTCAAATATGAAATTTCATTCCGATAGCTCTTAAGATGCCAGCGTGAAATTGATTTGCACAGACGGACGGACGGACGGACAGACGGACATGGCTATATCGACTCAGCTTCTCATGCTGATCAAGAATATATATACTTTATGTGGTCGGAAACGTCTCCTTCTGTGCGTTACAAACATCTGACCAATTTTATAATACCCTCTGCAAGGGTATAAAAAGCGAATCATCAAGCCATTTCTGATTTTTTTTTTCGAAGACTGATTTGTTGTAATGGCATGCCTTCCATTTTTCTGTAAGCCTGCTTACAAAGTTTGTTATTTTTTTGGTGATTTCCTCGATTTCCTTTTTTGAAAGGTTTCTGTTTTTTAAAATTGTACCAAATATAAGTTCTTTTAAAGCAATAACTTTTTTTGTAGCGATATTTTCGCCAAGCCAAGTGCATGCGCTTTGGAACCGACATAGAACCTAAAAAGTGTAATAAACTTAGCAGATGGTCGTAGATGGCTACAATTTTGAACACGTTAAAATCACAAAGACTCACACGATACATAAATGCTAATACTAGCTTGAATAAGATTGAATAAAGTAAGTTATAGTTCAGAGAAGTTAGTATAAGGCCCAAAACCGTACTTGTTAAAACAACATACTTCAAACACATTTATTTTGCTACACATGAATAGACAGGTCACAAAATAATTTTTTTTATTGAATACATACCTTTTCTAGACGAAAACAAAAGTAATTGGGCCAATTTGTTCTTATTTATTTAAGTTGAAGATCAACCAAGAAAGATCAAAAAGCGCAACCAGATATTTGCATGCCACGTGTCGAACATCTGTTTACTTTGAAAGCCCGCAGCTGATCAGGGGTGCATTGAAAAAATCGCACGAAAGCGTTTTTAAGCTTTTACAAGTGTTGCCAATTAGGATAAATAACAAAACAAACGAATTTTTAAAAAGTTAATTTTGACTTATGTCCCGCTAGACCGCTCAGTTGGCCCACTGTGCGCTGTTCCGTTCTTATTGGCAATCCAGGTTGTTGTCTCGTATTTTCAGGCCAATGCAAAGAAGATCTTTGTGGTGGACGCCCTTCCAGATTCTCGCGTTGCTGCCGCTCCAACACTCGATGGTCTATGGCTTCTGTAGGGTGGATTGAAGCTCTCTCTCCTTGGACATTTATGGACCTCGTCGTGGTGGATTGCGGAATCGCTTCTTGAACCGCCTCCCGAATCTGCTTCATAAAATCTAACATCTCCTGGCGAATTCGGGATTGCAATCGAGAGCTCTCTGCTGACATTGTCGCTCGGTATGTCTCTTGCGCCTGTGCTAGGGCTAGATTTATAGCCGATGTGATTTCCGTGGGTAGGACTGGTCGTGGGTTTTCCGGTTCCCTGTATTATTCACCTTCTGGCGCCTGGTGACGCACTCTTGTTCCCATATTATGTTTTGGGATTGCCCCGCTGCCTCCTATGGCATCTCTACGGATCCTCTTCGTTGATTTTCAGGTCTGTTGACATATTGAAGTCCGTCGGCGGTGAGACGTTTGAGATTCGTGAGTCTGCGCGGTTTTCTGCTTGGGATCGAGTTATTGGCGGACCCATTACCTCTGTACCTCTATTCTTTAAGTATTCCGAGCTTCTTTTATATTTTCTAATTTTTGATATCCTATGTCTTTCTTCTACTGACATTCCTTTCTATTTTTTCTATGTCTTGATTGTCTCTTTGTTTATTTATTTTTTACTTTCTTTTTTTTGCTTTATCTTTGTTGGAGGTGAGATGATTCCAGAACTTTAATCCCCTGAACTTGATCCTATTTCTTTGATTATAATTCCATCCGTTTCCATCTTCCCTAACTATTAACCTTTACCATTTCGATAACGCATTTCAGGCCGGACGTCTATGTGATCTCTTCTCTGACATCTCCACGTTTCACGGCTGAATTGCTTCAATGCTGATTTTGATCTTAGATAAGTATCTGGTCTCTTATCGTCCTAGTTCAATATCAAAAAGGATCTGTTTCTTTTCTTTCTTTTTCAGAACCAGACTAACCTTCTACGGTTTTTTATCGCTTTTTGGGACCTATTTCGTTAGTTGTTTAACGGTAGCAACTATGACTTATTACGATAACGGTACAACCCGAACAACTACGGACACTTGGTTTGTTTGTTTCATTTTTAAAAGCTAGCATTATTTGGGACATACGATTTGTTATGCTATTCCTTTGCTGCATTCTTTGCTTAACTTTTTATTTTTAATTTTTATACCATACACCCATAGGGTGAAATGGTATATTAAAGTCGCCAAAATGTATGTAACAGGCAGAAGGAAGCTTCTCCGACCCCATAAAGTATATATATTCTTGATCAGTATCAATAGCAGAGTCGATTTAGCCATGTCCGTCTGTCCGTCCGTATGAACGCCTAGTTCTCGGAGACTATAAGAGATAGAGCCACCAAATTTGGAATGGGGAAATTTGGCTCGTGTAGTATGTAGAGTGATCAAGTTTGTTTCAAATTTTTGCCACGCCTCTTTCCGCCCCCGCAATTCAAAAAAACGTTTATCTCAAAAACTATTGCAGCTAGAGACACCAAATTTGGTATGTATATTTGCATAGTAAATGCGCACATTTTGTATGTATAAAGTTTTTGCCACGCCCTTCCGCCCCCGGAATTTGAAAATCTCGATTATCTCCCGTAATTTTTTACCTTGTGCACTTAAATTTGATACTAATACCCAGCAAAATACCAAATTTGATCAAAATCGGACAAAAAACAGCTGAGTTATGCATATAAACGTTTTTCCATAAGGCCGGAGATGGCCGTTGGCGGGTGGGGGCGCTAGGGTGCTTACATGCATAAGTGCGCGAGATACTGAGATATGCTTCTAAAAAGCATGTGAACAGAATCCCATGTTCTGTGGACTAGCCCGTCGTCATCTCACCCCCACATAGACAAGACTCTACTCAGTCATTTCTCCTTCTTATACCCTTGCAGAAGGTATTATAAAATTGGTCAGATGTTTGTAACGCACAGAAGGAGACGTTTCCGACCCCATAAAGTATATATATTCTTGATCAGCATGAGAAGCTGAGTCGATATAGCCATGTCCGTCTGTCTGTGCGTACGCGTTTTACTCAGCCATCTTAAGAGCTATTGGGATGAAATTGTGGGCTTTTTATTACCCGGTTGAGATAAAGTATGAAAATCGTAAGGATCGGACCACTATATCATATGGCTCTAGAACAAACATTTTTGCAAAAATTGGAGTATCCCCATGAAATTTACCAATATGATAGTATTTGACATAAATTGACAGATCCCAAAATTTGAATCTGATCGGATAAATAGAACAGAAGTTACAGTCAACACAAATCGGTTCAAATGATGACCTAGGAGACAGCAATCAGCGCTGCCGGCATTTTTTCATTATATAAATATCATATTAAACAATTTCACTTTTTCTTTCACAATATTGATAGAGAGCCTAACCAGGGTACCACTGCACACTGGTTGCGCTTATATGGGGCTGGTGGCCAACAATACTTCCAGTAAAGATAGAGAGCTGAAATTTTTTCCTGGGTATTAGAGATGAATTTAGATAGCATACAGTAAATATTTTTGAAAGAGAAATACTCCCCGGCCCCCATAAAAAATGATGAAAATTCAAGATAAATAATAAACAATGTTACCATACATCATCCAATAAATCATATGTAGATGATAAAAAAGTGGATTTCTGATTCTTTGGCAGATTTCTTTGACCTGTTATAAAATGGTCTGATTTCAAAAGAAGCATTTTAATTAAATCTGTATTTGTCAGTATACGAGACATCTTCCTAGTATGCTGCAGCCGGCACTTTTTTATTTCTTTATTGTTTGACTCTGCAGCTTCCTCTGAGAGCTCTCCAATCGAAACCAAAGCGTGCTCTATAACCTTTGGTGCATGAATTAAAATTTTATGCACTGTTGCTGAAAGGTAGTACCATGGATACATTTCAATTAATGTATTCGCTGTATCTAGTGCGAATTTTTCGAATTTTTTTATATTTATTTTGTATCCTGATGCTAAGGCTTGCAGTATCGCAGCGCATCGGGCAATAACTTCTTCACCAATGCATGTAATCTGAGATGCTAAGCTTGGGTTACTGAAAAATTTTCTGGCAGTATTGCCATCGTTGGAGTTTCCTCTACCTCCATCCTTTGGCGTATCGACCAGTAACCCCATTTTCTCTCGAAACTCCGCTTGAATTTGATGTTTTTTCTTTAATACAATAGACTTGAGTTCTCCCGATCGTACTTGCCAAAGCTTTACATCCAGCTTGTACGAAATGTGCAAGAAATATTCGAAGAACAGGATATATGAATGAAGTGGTGATAGCCCGAATTCAAAAAACTTTTCTTGCACATCTCTTCCAACACATTCTTCAATATTATTCATTTCTGTGGGCTTTGCTCCACATATAAAGCATTTCATCGAGGACGTGTTGCTTAAAGCGTTGCAAACTTTACCATCCACCATGGTTAATTGAAGGGCGTGCTTTATAGAAAATGTTGTATTGCTAATTTTATGCTCTGTTGTCTTCAAGTTAGCTATTTTCTTCTTGAAGTAGAGCTCTTCTTCGACGGAAAGTGCGGCGGTTTCCTTTTTAAATTAATGCCTGAGTGGCCTACCATATCGGGTAGACGATGGCCTGAGATTTTTCCATATTACTTTAAAATCGGTTACAAGCTGAAGTGGGACAAATAAACTTTTCTCATCTTTAATACAATTGGAAAACTTTTGTTTATATTCGCTGTGGCCAGCGCTGTCATCGAATCCCCATTTTCCAATTAATGTTAAAGTTTTTTTCAGTTTCATCCAAACGTTCTTCAATTAAATTCTTTTGAAGCTCTAAAATACTTAAAGCCGTGTTGTCTAAAAGACTTTGTAGTTCCACTTTTGCATGTGTTTCGTCTACAACAATATTATTTGGATATCTCAATGTTTTGAACTTAAGAATTTTTAGTAACTTGGCAATAAGTTATAGCAAACTTCTGAATTTATAAATGATCTAATGACCAAGAATTGTTGTTTGGACAACCCAATGTCAACGACAAGCGACAAGACCTTTTCAATATTTATTTCAGTTGCATTAAGGCTTGACTGAGAATCAGATGAGCGCAAAACGGAAGCTGCAGACTCATCATGCTTTTGTAGTAGGGCTATTCGTCGACGTTTCGTCCTTTTTGAGGACTCAACAAGATCCATTTTGGGCCGTCCACGACTAGAGCTCAGATCAATTTGTTGAGCACTACTCGTAGGTTTCAGGACAAAAAATTCTTTAGTTTTTAGCCATTCAGATTTGTATTGTACAACTAAACTTCTAACTTTTTTTTACTGGATCCAGAAGGCAACTATCTTTTTGCAAATGTACTGAATACATTTCTTAAGGTCAATCGTATTGACTTCGTAGCCTTTGCTTTTTATGTTTAGTGCCAGTAAATTATCTTTGCCTTGCATTTTTTCGGCATTCAACAACAACAACACAAAGATCAACTGATAACGGTGGATATTTGTCCCATGAAAATAAATAAGACCACTTTAGTTTATTTATCAATACAAGCTAATTAGCAACTTTTAGTAACTAAACTTTCAAGATTATACCTTAAAACATTGACAAATACAGTGATGGCACTCTCAATGGGGGCATCCGGGAGCAACACAACTAAAACTTTTAGTAAACATAGAAAAGACGTACACAAACTGCACAAAAAAGGTTAACCCGTTCAAAATCACACAAAAATCTTTGAATTGATCAAATTAATCTTTAAATACACATTTATTAAAGTAAATACCTTCAATTACAAAATCCATTTTAAATTATTAATATCGGACCACTTTGTCAAACGTTTGATCACTTTTAAGAACGAATTTGCAATGACAAAGTACAAACAATCCTCAGACGGCTGCATGTACACAAGTTCATTCTTTTAATGCTATTTTTAGAAAGTTCCGTTAGATTTTCGGAAAACCGGTTTGGCGTTTTGAAGATTGAACATTTTAGTGTCAATTTGTGTTCGTTTTGTCCAAGTATTTTGTGATGATATTTTTGATTTTTGGCCTTTGGACGCAACCAGTGTGCACTGGGACGTATCGCGCTCTTGCTTACAAATTGTTGTTGCATGTGTTCAATTTATCGCGCTCTCCCGCTCATTCCTATTCTTGTTTGATTTGGGCTCTCTTTTGCTTACCCGCAACTCAGAGATACGTGTTTTTGTTTTTGTGTATTTTTGTAATTTGTTTTCTTTAGTTGTGGAGGCTTACTCTGCACATTAACCCTTGTGTCAGAACTGGTCAGTATATTACCTTTAAAAATTGTTATTTTATTTCTCATTCATTTGTTTTTCTTAATTAAATTAAATTATTCTATATAATGGTTGTCTGCTCTAAAAATAATTGCATAGTTGCCACTAATGCGGTTGACTCCCATGATTAAATTCTTTGTTGGCTGTGTGACAATGCGGTTCACGTTAGGTGTGCAGGTTACACAGGCAGAATCAAGGAGTCTATTGCTAAAGGTGGTGGCTTAAAATATGGATGTGATGCTTGCCGGGAGGTCGAGAATGAGATGCGCTCATTCATGAGGCGGACTAGAGATAGATTTGAATCTTTGAGGGCAGGTTTTAACAAACTCCAAGCGGAATTTAATGCGGTGGAGACTCATTTTATAAGCTTATCGCTTATGAATGAGTCTCCGAAACGTAAAAGAACCAGTTCTTGGGGTATTTCTTTATCTGTAGATCCGCCAGTGTCTCTTGTCGTCCCCAACCAGCCTCAGGCACCGTCCTCTCCCAATGTACAGCAATTGATATCGTTAAAGAGCCCAGTGGTGATTAGGATTAGGATTAAGGAATTACCGGTATCACCTGGGAATGGTCTCTTAAAAACGATGCCAACTGTAGTGTCCGAAGTGTTCGGGCAATTGCCCATTCCAATGGAAATTGCCGATATCTCTAAAACGTTGTCCAACGTTGCTGCTGCGGCTGACGCTTTGGGACCGCGGCCTCTTGTTGGCATACCACCAAAGAAACATATATTTGTTTCTAGGCTAGACCCTGTTGTCACATCTGATGATGTAATAGCCTATATTCGGAAAAAGTTAGTCTCGAATATTGCGGTGGAAAAGTTTAAATTTTCGTATTCTCGGGACATCTCGTCGTTTAAAAATAGAGTTTCTGCCAATATTTTCGACATTATATGTCGAGAAGATTTTTGGCCAAAGCATATAATAGTTAAGGAATACCCATATTTCCACAACGATCGCAAAGTCCATGAGTGTTCTGGGTTTCATTAATGGTCTTTTTACTTCGCTTGTCCGTCATATTTTAGAGTATGGATCTTGCATTCGGTCACCTCAATATGAGTCGCACCAGATTAGACTTGAATCAGTTCAAAAGCAGTTCTTTCTATTTGCTCTTTGTGGCTTAAGCTGGGATCGAAATGTCAATTTGCCTTCGTACTCTAGTAGACTTCTTTTGATTAACCTTCATTCCTTAATTAACCGTAGAATTATGCTTGGTGTTATTTTTATGCACATGCTCCTAATCGGTGATATTGACTCGCCTGAGTTATTGGCTCAGGTAAATCTGTCGGTACCATGTTGACAGAGTTGACATCCTATTATACCTTTAACCCTTAGTCGTTGTTCTGCCATGCATGAACCGGTTAGAGTCCTCTGCTCTGATTACAATCTTTTATTCCCTGTAATCTTCTCAGAGTCTTCTATTAACACACTTAAAACATCTATCCTTTCCTATTTAGTTCATAGATAGCTGTAGTATTATTTGTTTGTCTGTTTTTTCCATTGTGTATCTGTCCACGCGATTGGGCGAGGCGGGCAGCTATCTGCTTGGGCTCGCGCGTAACAGGCTTTGCCCTGGTGTCGTAGGGGCCACTCGAACGTACTGCGCATAGTATTGTCAACGTCCGCTAGAAATAATTAATCGGGTTTTCTACTATTGGAATACAATTTTCATTATCCTCATGATATTGTAGCTGCGGTGCTTTCTGTTGATCCTAAAAAGATTTCATTTGTTTCTAGAAAGGGCATCTGCTACGTGATTCTCTTTTCCTAGTAAGTATTTTATTTTGTAATCGAATTCATTCAATTTTATCCTCCATCTCTTTAATTTCATGTTAGGTTCTTTTGATATTGTTTAACCAGACAAGGGACTTATGATCACTTAAGATTTCAAAATGTCTACCGAAGAGGTATGGCCTAAAATATTTGGTTGCCCATACGATAGAAAGTAGTTCCTTTTCTATGGCTGAATAACTCATGAATTCATGAATAAGTTCATGTTCGTCAAGTGTTTTACTAGCATAAGAAATATGTCTATGCTCCTGTGAGATGAACGCACCTAAAGCTATATTGCTAGCATCTGTGTACAGATAAAATGGTTTTTCGAACATGCAAATATGGGGTCGTTCTTAAGAAGATATTTAAATATTTCAAAGGATGAAATGTAATGTGTGTCATTTATGTTAATTTTAACTGGTTTCTTTAATCCAAGAGTTAAAGGTTTTGCAATATGTGCAAAGTTTGGTATGAATTTCCGGAAGAATCCACATAAACCTAAAAATGATTTTATTTCTTTATGAGTCTTTGGGATTGGGAAATTTTTATTTGCTTGTATTTTATTTGGATTAGGTTTTATACCGTCTGTTAATAACTTTTTTCATAAATTCGCATTTGTCGAGTTGGAGTTTAAGATTGGCTTCTCTTAGTTTGTTAAATTCCTTTCTGAGTGATAGTATGTGTTCCTCCAATAAAGTGGAGTACACTATGATGTGATCCAGATAAACAAGGCAATCCTTATAAATAAGGTCTTCCAAAAGATTATTCACGCATCTTTGGAATGTTGCCGGGGCATTTTTAAGACCAAATGGCATACGTGTGTATTCGTAATGGCCATGTTTAGTTGAGAAAGTTATTTTTGCAATAGATTCAGGATCCATTTAAATTTGATGAAATCCCTTAGAATAAATCAATGGTGGTGAAGTATTGGTATTTTCGCAGTTTGTCGAGAATTTCATCCATGACTGGAATTGGGAATTTGTCATTTATTGTGACTTTATTTAAATTTCGATAGTCAATGACTAATCTGAATTATTGTTTGTTGGAAGCATCTCCTTTTTTTTGTAACGATCCAAATGGGTGAACAGTAAGGTGAGTTCGATTTTCGAATGATACCTTGTTCGATCATTTCATTTATCTGTTTGTTGATTTCTATATCAAATGTTTGGGGATATTTGTATGGACGTTTATTGGGTCCTCATGTTTTGTATGAATAGAGTGCTTTATTGTACTCGTGAAAGTCAAACTTTAACCTTCGTTGTACTGAATGTCACTGAATTTGTACAAGACCTTACTGCTCCTTCAATCATGTGAATTTTGAAATCTCCTAAATAGGTTTTGAAGTTAAAAAAGTTTTTGGACATTATATTTATTGAAGATCCTGAGTCGACTACATATCTCAAACGTTTATTGTTCACTATTATTCTGATGAAGGACTTGTCCCTATCTCTTCTTCCGATGGATCCGAGGCATTCTGATGAAAATTTTCTGATGTGTCCATTTTTCTAATTCCACTATTTCTTTCTTTTTGCCTTTTTGTAGGCTGGTTTGCTACATTATTTTTTGGATACTTATTTTACTGTTGATAATTCATTGGATTTTAAGCCCTGTAAATAATTTTCGTTGAAACTCTTGATAATGTTATTCCATTCATCCATTCCATCTTTATACCCTTGCAGAGGGTATCATAAAATTTGTCAGATGTTTGTAACGCGCAGAAGGAGACTTTTCCGACCGCATAAAGTATACATATTCTTGATCAGCATGAGAAGCTGAGTTGATATAGCCATGTCCGTCTGTCTGTGCGTCAGTGCGTACGCGTTTTACTCAGCCATCTTAAGAGCTATCGGGATGAAATTTATTTTGGGGGGCTTTTTATTACCCGGGTTAGATAAAGTATGAAAATCTTTAAGATGAGACTACTATATCATATAGCTCTAGAAGAAACATTTTTCCAAAAATTGGAGTATCCCTATGAAGTTTACCAATATGTTAGAATTTGATATAAAATCTTAGAACCAAAACCAAAATTTGAATCTGGTCGGATAAATGATAAATAGAACACAAGTTATTCAAAAAAAAAAGCTTCTGCTCTCTGAAGTGACGGTCGTGTTTTTGCGTAGCTCCTGAGTTTTTATTAATATATATTGTTTTCTCTCAATTTTTAATTGTGCCTAGTTTGTTATCGCTTTCGCTGGTGTCGTTTGCTTGAAACCCTTGTGTTTTATTTGCATAATTCGCCAAATTAAACAGTTTTTTTTTTTTTTTCGTGATTAGTGTTTGTTGCATTTAAATTGTTTTTATTTTTATACCATACACCCATAGGGTGAAATGGTATATTAAAGTCGCCAAAATGTATGTAACAGGCAGAAGGAAGCTTTTCCGACCCCATAAAGTATATATATTCTTGATCAGTATCAACAGCCGAGTCGATATAGACATGTCCGTCCGTCCGTCCGTCTGTCCGTATGAACACGTAGATCTCAGAGACTATAAGAGCTAGAGTCACCAAATTTGGTACGTAGACTCGTGTATTACCTACGGTGGTCAAGTTTATTTCAAATTTTTGCCACGCCCCCTCCGCCCACGAAATTTAAACAAATTTGATTTTCTTAAAGACTATAATAGCTAAGGACATCAAATTTAGTATGATTAATCCTTTAGTAAGCGCGCACAAATTTGTTGCAAAAAAAAATTTGCCACGCCCCCTCCGCCCACGAAATTTAAACAAATTTGATTTTCTTAAAGACTACAATAGCTAAAGACATCAAATTTAGTATGATTAATCCTTTAGTAAGCGCGCACAAATTTGTTGCAAAAAAAATTTGCCACGCCCCCCTCCGCCCACGAAATTTAAACAAATTTGATTTTCTTAAAGACTATAATAGCTAGAGGCACCCAATTTGGTATGTGTATTTGTTTAATAAATGCGCATATATTGTATATGCAACGATTTTGCCACGCCCCTTTCCGCCCCCGTAATTTGGAAAAACTCGATTATCTCACGTAATTTTCTACCTTTTGTAATTAAATTTGGCACACTTGAATTTGATACTAATACCCAGCAAAACACCAAATTTGATCAAAATCGGACAAAAAACAACGAAGTTATGCATATAAACGTTTTTCCATAAGGCCGTAGTTGGTCGTTGGCTGGTGGGGGCGCTAGGGTGCTCGTATACTTGAGTGAGGGAGATTCTAAGATATGCTTGTAATAAAAAGCATGTGAAAATGCATATGTTTAATAAATTTAAAATATTTGCTTTACTGGTGTATGGTATACCTAAGTCGGCGAGACGACTTACTTACTTCATTTCTATTGTTCTCTCTCGTCATTGCTTCTGCAGTTGCTCCCCTCATCGCCCCATTCATACCATCAGTGCTAGTGGTTTAGTTGTTCTCTCTGCTTTGTGCTTGTGCTCAGCTTCTCTCCCGCGTAATCACTTTTGTAAAGCCGCCTCTCAAAGCTCGTCTTATAACTGTTCTTGCACTCTCTCTTGTGCTGTGTACTCTAGCTGTCTCTTTGTTTTTATTTGTAATTATTGATTTTTATACCCTTGCAGAGGGTATTATAAAATTGGTCAGATGTTTGTAACGCACAGAAGGAGACGTTTCCGACCCCATAAAGTATACATATTCTTGATCAGCATGAGAAGCTGAGTCGATATAGCCATGTCCGTCTGTCTGTGCGTACGCGTTTTACTCAGCCATCTTAAGAGCTATTGGGGTGAAATTTTTTTTGTGGGCTTTTTATTACCCGGGCTAGATAAAGTATGAAATTTGTCAGGATCGGGCCACTATATCAAATAGTTCTAGAACAAACATTTTTGCAAAAATTGGAGTATCCCCATGAAATTACTACCAATATGATAGTATTTGACATAAATTGGCAGATCCCAAAATTTGAATCTGATCGGATAAATAGAACAGAAGTTACAGGCAACACAAATCGGTTCAAATGATGACCTAGTAGACAGCAAGCAGCGCTGCCGGCAGCAATCAGCGCACATGCATACACACACACAGACGCAGCGCTACAAGAACTGTATGTGTATGCGTGTTGTGCTTTGCTTAGGGAATGATGCAAGAAGAGAGAAAATTTATTATAAAATGAAGTAAGTAAGTCGTCTCGCCGACTTAGGTATACCATACACCAGTAAAGCAAATATTTTAAATTTATTAAACAAATGCATTTTCACATGCTTTTTATTACAAGCATAGAATCTCCCTCACTCAAGTATACGAGCACCCTAGCGCCCCCACCAGCCAACGGCCAACTACGGCCTCATGGAAAAACGTTTATATGCATAACTTCGTTGTTTTTTATCCGATTTTGATCAAATTTGGTGTTTTGCTGGGTATTAGTATCAAATTCAAGAGTGCCAAATTTGATTACAAAAGGTAGAAAATTACGTGAGATAATCGAGTTTTTCCAAATTACGGGGGCGGAAAGAGGCGTGGCAAAATCGTTGCATATACAATATATGCGCATTTATTAAACAAATACACATACCAAATTTGGTGCCTCTAGCTATTATAGTCTTTAAGAAAATCAAATTTGTTTAAATTTCGTGGGCGGAGGGGGCGTGGCAATTTTTTTTGCAACAAATTTGTGCGCGCTTACTAAAGGATTAATCATACTAAATTTGATGTCTTTAGCTATTATAGTCTTTAAGAAAATCAAATTTGTTTAAATTTCGTGGGCGGAGGGGGCGTGGCAAAAATTTGAAATAAACTTGACCACCGTAGGTAATACTCGAGTCTACGTACCAAATTTGGTGACTCTAGCTCTTATAGTCTCTGAGATCTACGTGTTCATACGGACAGACGGACGGACGGACGGACGGACGGACGGACGGACGGACGGACGGACGGACGGACGGACGGACATGTCTATATCGACTCGGCTGTTGATACTGATCAAGAATATATATACTTTATGGGGTCGGAAAAGCTTCCTTCTGCCTGTTACATACATTTTGGCGACTTTAATATACCATTTCAACCTATGGGTGTATGGTATAAAAAAGAGAAATAATTTGAATGTTTTGTTTGTGAATTGATGAATTCAGTTGCAGGGAAAGAAATTTCAAAATGTAAAAAAATTATTGCGAAAGACTGCAAGGGTATATAATAGCTTCTTTGATATTTATTTTTTATCGATAATTATTTTTGTGCTATGTATTTAAATTTTGGCTTGTTGTCTACCTACTTGCAAGCATTCTGATCGTTTTGACGATCAGTATAGAGCAATATCGTGTTGGCTTTGCGATAATCTTATTCACTTAAAATGTGCTGGCCTCAACGGCCGTGATTACGACAAATTTTCTGGTTTGTCTGTGTCTAAGCCTGAGCTTGGCTTAATGCGCTGGACTTGTATATGTAGCCGAATGTAAAGGGATCTTCGTTTAAAGTTTCTTTCTCTAAATAAAATGGCCAAACAGCTGTCTAATGAGTGTGACTCTAGCATACATTTATTGTCGCAATTCAAGTTTGGTCCACCTTCTAAGGAATTGCCCAAGAAATGTACCCTTGAGTTGCCTCATAAGCAGTCGGCCGCACTCTCTATTACATCTTCTCCCACTTTACTTTCGCCTACACCATCTTCTTGTCCCTCTTTATGCTCTTCTTTTCAGATTGAAGTACCCACCACAAGCCCTGGTGTACCTCAATCTATCCCTCACGGGAACTCTGATCAATTACTGGATCATGCTGGCTTTCAATCACTTGCGGATCCCCATGCTCCCCCGCCTCCACTAACTGTAGTGCCTCATCGTAAACAATTATTTATCTCTAGGATTGCTCCAGATACTTCTGAATCGTCTGTGGCAGCTTACATTGGTAATATATGCCCTGCTAAGGTTTTAATTAAAAAGTTTAAGTTTTCTAGGGCTCGCGAAATCTCCTCTTTTAAAATTACTGTACCAAATGAGTATTTCTCAGCTATGGTTGACCCTAACTTTTGGCCAGAGTGCCTAGTTGTACACGAATTTGCGCCCAATAAGCGCTCCCGCCCTTTGCCTGTCCACCTTCCTAATGCATCTTCTGCTTCAAAAAACTAATAACGTCTAGTCTTTGCATTCATTATCAAAATGTAAGAGGACTTCTTACCAAGCTCTCGAAACTATTCTGTAACAGCCAAACCTTTGCGGCTGACATTTAGCTTTCTCTGAATCTTGGCTTAACTCCTCTGTTTTGGATAATGAAATTCTTTCTAATAACTTTATTTCTTATAAGCTTGATCGTGTTGGTCGTCGTGGCGGTGGAGTACTCATTGCTGTCAACATGAATCTGTGTTCAAGTGTTGTGCAGATTGATCTCCCCTTAGGTGTTGAGTTTATTTGCGTCGAAGTTACATGTTCTAACTTTAGCTTATATATCTCTTGTTCATATATTCCTCCAACTTCTGATATCATGATCTACATGCACCATGCTGATGCTTTGCGAACTATTTTTAGTCGTCTTAAAGATCGTGATTTATTGCTTGATTTTATAGCTTTAGGTGATTTTAACTTGCCTAATGTTTCTTGGCTTGTTGATGATAATCTATCTTTCTTAATTCCTTCATCTCAACATGTTTTTCTTGATAGCCTACTTAAATGTCCGCTATATCAGTTGAATTCTTTTCTTAACTCTTCTAAAAGAATCCTCGATCTTGTTTTTGTCTCTGATCCCACTGTTAGTGCTGTATCACAAACACAGCCCCTAGTGAAGCCTGAAGATACTTATCACCCTCCCATTGAAATTACTATTTCTTACAATTCCGTTAATAATTCATTCAATAACATCTCAAATTCTCGTCGTATATGTTTTCGTAAAACAAATTTCAATCTTCTTAACAGCCTTATTTTCTCTTTTGATTGGTCATTTCTATTTGAGTGCTGTGATATAGATTGTGCAGTAAATTTTTTCTACTCTGCTCTTAATTCTCTAATTGATAAATGCGTTCCTTATGTGAATGTCTCTACCGTCTCCAGTGCGCCAGTCTGCTTCACACGTAGGCACTCTACTCCGTAACATTAAATCGAGATATTTTAAAAGATTTAAAAAAACTGGTTCGCGACTTGACTATGCAAATTATTGTGTAGCCAAATCTCAATTTTGCCTTTTAAATACTCAATGCTACAATATTTATATCACCCCCAAAAGATTTTATAACTTTGTTAATTCCAAAAGACGCTCTAATTTACTACCTTCCACCTTCAGACTTAATGACCAGACTGCTAATAGTGATTCAGATATTGCAGATTTGTTTGCTAAATTCGTTCAGTCGACTTATTCTACTACTGCTTCAGATCCCACACCTTATCCCTTCACAATTCCACATTTAAATTGTATGTTTTTTCCTAGTATTACTGAAGACTGTATTATCTCTAGCTTGTCATCTATGACGTCTTGCTTCGCACCCGGGCCTGATAATATACCTAGTTGCATCCTTAAAATGTGTTCGATTTCCCTATCTAAGCCTTTATCTCGGTTATTCTTTATATCGAGTGAGACTTGTAATTTTCCTGATATTTGGAAGGAGTCTTTTAATCTTCCACTTTTTAAAAAGGGTAACAAATCGGATATTTCTAACTACTGTGGCATTGCCAAACATACGGCAATACCTAAGCTATTTGAGAAAATTATTACGTCTTCCCTTCAACACCTATCCAGATCCACTATTACTCCTTTTCAGCATGGCTCCATGAAAGGTCGTTCGTCGCTTACCAATCTTTTAGAATTGACTACCCTTGTACACCATGGCTTCCGTAAAAAATGTCAAACTGATGTTATTTATACTGACTTTAGTAAGGCTTTCGATACGGTTGATCATTCTATGCTTCTCATGAAACTTAACATCATGGGTTTTTCCCCGAAACTATTGGCTTGGTTAAAGTCGTATCTTATTGGCAGAACCCAAAAGGTGTCTTTTCGTTCCTCGATATCTAAAACTGTTCGAGTTACGTCAGGTGTCCCCCAAGGCAGACATCTGGGCCCACTGTTATTCACCTTGTTTATAAATGATTTGCCTTTGGCCTTGGCTCATTCACGCGTGCTCATGTTTGCGGATGACGTCAAGATTTGTTATTCATATAATGATCCTTCTTTCCAACAGTACTTGCAATCAGTTCTCGATGCGTTCTGTGTTTGGTGTCACGTTAATAAATTACACCTTAATGCCTCTAAATGCTCTTTTATGACTTTCAGTCGTTTGTCGCCGTTCCTAGCTCATTACTCTATTAAGTCTGTTCTGTTAGATTGTGTACCATTATTTAAAGACTTAGGCGTTATGTTTGACCCAAAACTTTTTTTTAATGTTCATATATCTTCAATTGTCAATAGAACATGCAGTCTTCTTGGCTTCATTAAACGTTGGGCCAAAGAATTTGATGATCCATATGTGACAAAGGTTTTATACACTTCGTTAGTTCGCCCTATTTTAAAATATTGCTCACCAGTGTGGAACCCTCAATAGCGTAGTATTGAATCGATACAGAAGCAATTCCTTAAGTTTGCGTTACGCGGTCTTAATTGGGACCCGAATCTTGGCCTACCTTCTTATTCTGACAGACTTCTTCTTATTAATCTTTCTTCACTTTACAACCGTAGGCTCGTATTTGGCATTCTCTTTCTACATAAACTAGTCAACGGCGAAGTCATTTCTACCAATTTACTAGATAAGCTATATTTTTGTGTTCCCTCACGTCGGACCAGAAACTTTTTTCCTCTTCACCTTAGTAGATCTCTGACTAACTACTCTCTTCACGAACCTCTTCGTGTTCTTTTCAATCTTTTAACAACCTTTCTCACCTTATTTCTCCTCATCTATCTGTCACTTCTCTTCGCGCTATACTTTTTAATTATCTACAGCGTAACCACTGAAAGTATTCTGGACTGGATATTGGATTGGCTGCAACTCATCCCTGACCACATTGGCTGTGAATCGGGGCATAGCTGGCACCTTGTTGCAAATAAAACACCTCCACCGGGTCGGGGATGTTTAGTTGTGCATAAAGCTAAGCTACCTTCACGAATTAATTATTATCTGTATTTTAGCTTAAGCTTTTTCGTCGACTGCTGACTTAGTTGACGTAAATAAATAAATAAATAAATACAAATCGGTTCAAGCGCTGCTGGCAGCGCTGCTTGCTGCCTACTACGTCAACAGCAATTCAATCAGACCATACGCATACACACACACAGACCCAGCGCTACAATTTGAATGTTTTGTTTGTGTGTTGATGAATTGAGTTGGAGGGAAAGAAATTTCAAAATGTAAAAAAATTTTGCAAGGACTGCAAGGGTATATAAACTTCGGCATTGCCGAAGTTAGCTTCTTTGATATTTTATAGTGTTATTTAAAGCATTTGTATAAATGTTTTTTGCATCGTTTTGCATGCTTGGTTCGTTTGTAATAATATAGGATTTGTCTTCTAATTCTGTTACAAACTTACGAAGGTTTCCTGCATAGTTGATGTTGTAGAGGCGTCAAAGAAGTTCCTTACAGGGGGTCTGCGTTCTCAATTCATTGATGAGGAATGATCTAAGTTCCGGCCAGGTGTTGGCTTGTCCAATTTGCGAGAGCCTTTGTGCCTCTCCAGTGAACTTCATCTCGATTGCGCTGAACAATATGTTATGTTGCCTTATATCATGGGTTGGATATAAGTGCATGATGAAATCTATACTTCTTATGAATGACATCAGATTTTCTAGTGCTCCATCATACAAAAATGAGGTCGTGCTCGTGTCATTTTTCTAGTTCGTTTGATACCAAATTTATGCTAAGCGTTTAAACGTTTTGGGCCCGAGTAGCTTAAGGAAATGTTTACCGAAATTTGAAATAAAGTAGTTTTCAAGCTATAAGCATTTTACCCGTTTTCTAAGCTATTTCATTTTGAAATAAGTCAGATCTAGCTTGTACTTGGCTAATTTGGCAACACTTTAGCGGTGTTCGCGCAAAAATTTGAAAGGTGGTCGTGCAAACACTCGAATCCATTGTTGAACATGTTAGCATATTAAATTTGACTGTACATACACCAAATGGCACTCTATGTTTTAAATGATCCATTTATCAAAACGTGAATTACTAAAAATTTAAAATTTTACATTTTAAGGTAATCGATGAGATAAAGCTCTTGATCCCATTTAAACACAAACAGATAAAAATAATCGAATACGATTTAATTTTTAATGATACTATAAATTACGTGTAAATAGAGGTATGAACTAAAAAAATTTATTTTTAATTTACCAATTTCTTTGCATTTTGATGCCAAGTAATTCTTTTAACGCATTTAATCATTAAAAAAGTAATGGTAAAAATAAACTGTTATGTTCAATTCAGAATAAAAGTAGGTCTTGTGTTTCTTCTGTCATTGTCAATACCCTAGATCCGATTCGTGTTCATTTCAGTAACAAGGCACAGCGGCATGTGAAACCATCAGTTTCAGTCATTTTTTTCTTTTAGGACAGTACTTGAACTCATGACTGCCCATCAATATCAGAATTCTGGCGCTCCCGGAGCGTCAAAATACGCTGCAAACTGTCGCTGGGGTCGACCTATGGCCACGCCACGACCTTTATCAAAAATTTCTAATGTTTGCGAAGGAACAAGCTACAATCTTACCACATGTAATAACGAAGTTATTGATCAAAGTCACTGTTTACCACTGATTGTTTCTATGCGAACTATATGAATTAATCACTGATTCAACACTGTCCGACATATACTTTATGAAGTCGGAAAAGCTCCCTTCAGCATGTGACATACATTCTAACGGCATTAATATACGTTTTCACCCTTTGGTACCTTTCCAATATCTGTTGCTCACGTAAGCTTAGGAGCACACTAGCGCCCCCGCCAACCAACGGCCAACTTTGGCCTTATGGAAAAATGTTTATAACGTTATATGCATAACTTGGATATTTTTGTTAGATTTTGATCAAATTTGCTATTTTACAGCATATTAGTATCAAATTTAAGTGTGCTAAATTGATTGCACAAGGAAGAAACTTACGGGACATAACCGAGTTTTTCAAATTTCGGGGGGCTAAAAGGGGCGTGGCAAAATCTTTATACATACAAAATGTGCGCATTTACTAAGCAAATATACATATCAAATATGGTGTCACTCGCTAGAATAGTTTTTGAGATAAACGCTTTTTTTAAATTGCGGGGGCGGAAAGACTTTGAAATAGACTTGATCACTTTACATCCTAAAGCAGCCTGCATTCCAAATTTGGTGGCTCTATCTCTTATAGTCTCCGAGATCTACGCGTTCATACGGACAGACGGACAAGGCTAGATCGACTCGGCTGTAAATGCTGATCAAGAATATATATATCTTATAAGGTCGGAAAAGCTTCCTTCTGCCTGTTACATACATTTTGGCGACTTTAATACAGGGTGAGGCACCCATAGCCCGTGCGGGCACTTTTGCTCGGCAATTGCTCTTGCGGCCGTCTGTGTGCATGCCGATGTGAGCACAAGTACAAGTTGAGAGCGTAAAAAAATTAAGTAAGTAAGTCGTCTCGCCGACTTAGGTATACCATACACCAGTAAAACAAATATTTTAAATTTGTAATAACTAATGCATTTGCCTATTTTAAAAAATTCTGTTCTCATGCTTTTTACAAGCATATCTTAATATCTCGCGCACTTATGCACAGCACCCTAGCGCCCCCCACCCGCCAACGGCCATCTCCGGCCTTATGCAAAAACGTTTATATGCATAACTCAGCTATTTTTTGTCCGATTTTGATCAAAATAAATGTGCCAAATTTGATTGCACAAGGTAAAAAATTACGGGAGATAATCGAGTTTTTCAAATTGCGGTGGCGAAAAGGGGCGTGGCAAAATCTTTATACATACAAAATATGCGCATTTACTATGCAAATATACCTACCAAATATGATATGTCTCTAGCTACAATAGTTTTTGAGATAAACGTTTTTTTTTGAATTGCGGGGGCTGAAAGAGGCGTAGCAAAAATTTGAAATAAACTTGATCACTCTACATACTACACGAACCTACATTACGAATTTGGTGGCTCTATCTCTTATAGACTCGGCTGTTGATACTGATCAAGAATATATATACTTTATGGGGTTGGAAACGTCTCCTTCTGTGCGTTACAAACATCTGACCAATTTTACAATACCCTCTGCAAGGGTATTGAGAACACCCTGCATGAGAAAAAGAGCCGATTTGCATTAGTTTGCATGTATAATAGAAAAAATTGAAAAAAAAAAGAAATAATGAACAAAAATGAAATAAATTATATTTATTCGCACATTTTGTATTTTGTCTTACAATTAATAAAAAAAAGTTTTTCAAAATGTCCATGAGTTCCACTGGAGCTGAAGAGGGTGTTTAATTTGTAGAATGTGGCTTGGTTCAGATATTCCAAAGAGTTATCAAAGTATATAAAATTTCTAGCGAGTTCTCCGGATCCGTATCCGAAACATCTGTATGTTTCTTCCACCATTTTTTCTAAATACCTTGAGATCATGGAGTTATTCCTCCAATATCAAAGTAATTTAAAAAAAAAAAAACAGTATTGGGGTACAATCCACAAATCCCTAATAGACGTATCTATCCATTCCCGAGCAGTTTACGCACCGAAAAATTTTAGCTGGATGCTTGGGCAAGAAATGGCTGCCACAAATGCATCATGGAATACGGGAGCTATGCTTCTGTGACATCTCGCAGTGGCTTGCTTAAAAACCAGAATTCCATGTCTGCCTGAATTTTTATACCCTTGCAGAGGGTATTATGAAATTGGTCAGATGTTTGTAACGCACAGAAGGAGACGTTTCCGACCCCATAAAGTATATATATTCTTGATCAGCATGAGAAGCTGAGTTGATATAGTCATATCCGTCTGTCTATGCGTACGCGTTTTACTCAGCCATCTTAAGAGCTGTCGGGTTAAAATTTTTGGGGGGTGTTTATTACCCGGGTGAGATAAAGTATGAAAATTGTCAGGATCGAACTACTATATCATACAGCTCTAGAACAAACATTTTTGCAAAAATTGGAGTATCGCCATGAAATTTACCATTATGATATAAATATAAACTCTCAGATCCCAAAATTGGAATCTGATCGGATAAATAGAACACAAGTTACATTCAATACAAATCGGTTCAAGCGCTGCTTGCTGCCTACTACGTCATCTTCAAATCAAACAGAGCACATACATACACACACACACACACAGACGCAGCGGACTGTATGTGTATGTGTGTTGTGCTTTGCTTAGGGAATGATGGAAGAAGAAGAAAAAAATTGTAGTAAAAAGGGTAATAATTTGATTGTTTTGTGTGTGTGTTGATAAATTGAGTTGCAGCACTAACCATAGAATACATAGATGCGTCAAACTCAAGATTTTTTGATTACAAACGCTAGCCTGAGCGTGGAACCCCAGAGAACTTCGGCAAAAGCCGAACAGCGTAGAACCCCAGAGAGCGCCCACAGCATGATGAAATAACATAAGGTGGTCCCGTCGGCAAGAGACATACACTTAACGTATGCTTGCAATAAGTGCGAGTGAAAGGAATAGTATTCTGAGTATCGTATTGAGTCTGAGTGAGACAGCGATATGATTGTTGATTAACCCTTAGCATGTCCGTGGGGTTTGAATTAACTCATATAATTAGACGAAATTATTTTTTAAAGTTTTATTTTTAATAATTTGGAGTTTCCAATTAACTTTTGTTTTTGATTTTTAATTTCAATTTTTTTGTTAATTCTAAAATATATTCTAATTTTAAAATAAAAAGATTTTACTTGTTTATCAACATCGACGTTTTGCGCTGCTAATATTAATTTTTCCTTTACATTATTTGTAATTTCAAAATTATTGTTATTTGTATAATGCAAAAAAATACATTCTAGCTCTTTTAACTTCTCTTGAAATTTTTCGGACGGCTTAATAAGTCCGCCGTGAGACACCTCGTCGACGTATGTAAATGTCAAATTTTCTTTTACTTTGTCACTGATTCTCAATTTTTTTAATGACATAGCCCGCGATATATTCCATCGCATCCTCCGTCAACTCATCCATTCCGGTGACATCTATATTGCTTAACATCTCATCGACAGGCTCATCATCGACAGGCTCATCATCTTTACTCTTATTTTCCTTTTCTTTAGAACTGAAGTCTAAATTAAGCCAGCTTTCAGAGTTTTCCTCTTCGATATTTCCCGAATTTCTTAACATTTCTGTATTCCTGGCTGGATAAGCATAAGGATAATGATTAAATAATAAAATGAAAAGAAACAGATAAAAGTCAAAACACAATAGACAGCAAATAACTACCTACATTCTCAACTGAAACTTTCCTGAAACATATAGCTAAACATTAAACAATTATAAATCATGGAATTACATTTTTGTTAACGTATTCTTTTTAAATTTGTCATATCTATTATATATTTTCTTAACCTATACTTAAACTGCAGTGGAGTGGGATGGTCGAATTGTCCACCTCTCGATCGCATGCTGCCAAAAAAAATGCTCCACAATGTCTTGGTTGAGACAGCTTGTTAATATGTATTGCATACTGAAGTTTTCTTGCAAATATTTATACAAGCCATCAAGCGAAGCATTATTCACAATGATACCTTTTTGAAATGGGAGCCTTTCCGACATTCTATTCAAAATATCATTCTGTATATCCAACTGCTTGCCATAAGGTTGCGAGCACTCAATGCAATTGGATGTGGACAATTTAGAATTAAAAATGTCGAACCAATCATTCATCAATTTGAAGAAGTCCGCAGTTTCGGTGGCATTTTCAATGTCATACCCCAATGAATAGCAGCGTCTGATCGAGCTAGCGATGGTATTCGAAAACAGCTGGGTAGCCAATTTAACCTTCTGTTTTGCGAGCGATCGAACATTAATGTGATTTTCATTAATTTTAAAGAGGATAGACAGATCGGACTTGTTTCAAAGATGAAGTGCCTCCTGAATTGTTTTTTTTTTTTGTTAATTTTTTCCCATTTATTGTTAATCCGGAATCCACATAGTGGTTACGGACTAACTTAATTAAATGTGGCGTATCCGAAAAAACGAAAATCTTTAAATGGTCATCTGCAGGATGGCTAAGCCAGGTTTTTGCTAAAAATGGAATTTCAAGGATTATCTGATTTTCTTAAGGCATATACGAAACTTACATTCTGATATACCGAGCTCTGTCCATAGCTTTTGGTTTCCAGTACCTAAATCGGATACAATAGCAACTACTAAATATCCTTTCCTATGCAGTTTCCTTAATATATTGTTAAGAGTATCCGGGTCCATTCGGGTATTAAAATCGAAAAAAACTGGCTGCTTCCACGATTTTTTTAGACCACGAACAATAGCCAGTTGGACATAGTCGCTTGACTCGTAAACAATATCAGCAGAGCTGTCATACTCGAAGGCAGCAGCGACCTTCTCGTCGCTGCGAGTATCTCGACCATCTCGTCGAAAGCGAGTACGCAAAGCTTGTCGGCGTCATCAACTCCATCACTGTCCATTAGGTCTATGACCACATCCAAACATCCTCTTTTTATGTCCACATCTGATAACCATCTGTACAAAGTGGTACGACTGGGCAAAGGAAATCCTTTTTTGTACAGATGGTTATACATACGCTCGAGGGCCTGCGGTGTGGAGACAAATAGCTGTAGAAATGTCGTCGGAATTGAACGTAGCTCTTTGTCCACCATTCTTCAGTATCCGTATCTGCGTGTCCGTGAGGATTTTGCGTAGAGACTCCTCCAACTGTTGAGACTCCCTCAGCTGCTGCTCTAAGCGACGCATTTCGTACTCCAAAGTACGAATTTTTTTCCCTCAAGCTCTTATTTTCATTAAACAATGAACAGGACCTAACGCACAGTCACGTTATTGTTTACATAAATGATTTTTTTTACTATTCAAACTTACTCTGTTTGTTTACTCCCACTGGTATATCCTTCTTTAATCTTTTCTGGTTCAGGCTCTATCACTTTACTAGGTACGGCATCTGCGTTAAGTCGCCTCCTTTTAAATGTCTGACCTTTTTGCAGATGCAGCCTTCCACTGCGAATCATTAAAGTGGGTATCACAAATTTGGGAGTTTTCACCAAGGCTGCACCCAAGGCTCTGCTCCCACAATTTTCTCTTAATAGCACACTTCGGCACGTGAATTAATTTCACTCCAGTCACAGCTTTGCAGCAAAATTTGCAATATTTCATTTTTTTTTTTATTCAACGTAAGGGTTAATGTTTTCAAAAAAAAATTCGTCCGCACACAACCTTTCCTCTCAACAAGCAAACGTGCACTGAATTTAAGTGTATACTTCGGTAAGCTTCGGCTTCCGACGGGACCACCTTATGTTATTTCATCATGCTTCGTAGTGTGTGTGTGACGTGAAGTTGTACAACACCGCATTTCAATAGCTCGTTCGACAAAAATTTTTAATTTTCGACAAAACAGCGACTAAGCGAATAGGACATGCCCCTGTGGAAAGAATATCAAGAAATATTGGTATCAGTTTTGTATGTAGCCCGGTGGCTGTGTCAATAGAGTGCTCGCTTGGCGATCCGAATGATGCCTGGTTCGATTCCTAGCTCGAAATTGTGAAATAAGGTTTTCTTTCTTTTTTATATTTATTTTTTTAATAAAAAAAAAAAGATTAAAAAAAGGAAAAAAAAAAAATAATGAAAAAAAATGAAAGAGCAAGAAAACTTAAAAAACGAGGAAAAAAGAAAATGGTAATATAGAAAGATTACTTGATAAAATATGTATGTAGATTATTGTGTAGTTTTATTATATTATGCTTATATATAGCTTAGGATATTTATATTTTACGACTTTTAATATGCAACTTAATCAACTTTAGGCAACTTAAACAACTGACGACTTGCGACTTGATTTCACTTCCGACTGACAGCAGACGACTTCTTCAACTGACGCTTGACTCTTTTTCTAACATCATGGCAACCTCCGACCGAAAGCCTGCCTTCCTTAGGGATGCCACACAGTTGGTACATGCGTTATTGCCACCTTACATTCGGTCAGGATCGGGCCACTATATCATATAGTTCTAGAACAAACATTTTTGCAAAAATTGGAGTATCCCCATGAAATTTACCAATATGATAGTATTTGACATAAATTGACAGATCCCAAAATTTGAATCTGATCGGATAAATAGAACAGAAGTTACAGTTAACACAAATCGGTTCAAAGGATGACCTAGTAGACAGCAAGCAGCGCTGCCGGCAGCAATCAGCGCTGCTTGCTGCTCAAACAGAGCACATGCATTCACACACACAGACGCAGCGCTACAAGAACTGTATGTGTATGCGTGTTGTGCTTTGCTTAGGGAATGATGCAAGAAGAAAGAAAATTTATTATAAAAAGAGAAATAATTTGAATGTTTTGTTTGTGTATTGATGAATTCAGTTGCAGGGAAAGAAATTTCGAAATGTAAAAAAATTATTGCGAAAGACTGCAAGGGTATATAAACTTCGGCATTGCCGAAGTTAGCTTCTTTGATATTTAAGTTAATAACATTTTTTCATAATCGTGTTATAGACAATATGAAATGTTTGAAATGTGCTGACTACCGCAGATTATGTGAATATCGTAAAGACTGACCGGGAGCTAAATGAGAGGCATCCAAGTGATTTAAAGAGATAATTACTTATTAATAACTCAACAATTCAACTATTCGATAACTTGTCATTTTCATTTCAATTTTTAGTCATTTTTTTATATGTTCTGCATTATGGAGTAAATGCAATGGGCCAAAACCTGCTGAGAGCGTGTGTATTCTTCTTGGGTGCTTACTCAAACCACCGTGATCAACAAAATGCTGTATAACGCTCTCAGTTGATTGCTGAAGCACAGAAATCAGCTTAACAAGCTCTGTGAACTAACAATGTTTTACAGATTTCTTGTGTCCACGCTGTTCATAATCAAAATGAAATGGAATAAACTAAGTTTATATACCCTTGCAGTCCTTGGCAATAATTTTTTTACATTTTGAAATTTCATACCCTGCAACCACTAACCATAGAATACATACAGTGAGTCAAAAAGTATTGGCACACTCACAAAGTTGAAGTTTTTCGTGCTATAACTTTTCATCCAATAACAAATTTAAAAAATTTAAAACACTATTTTCTAAATTCATGGTTTTATTATACATCTAAAACAAAACAAAAAATAAATTTCAACGTTTTTTTTATAAGTTTAAGCTTAAAAAAGTAAAAAAAGGCACAAATTTACATCAAATAAGTATTGGCACAGGTATCGAAATCAGCTTGCTCCTTTGCAGGTGTACCGGGCTAATACTTTGTGGGTCCTCCTTTTGACTGAATGACTGTAAACGCCTTTTCATGCAGTTCACCAGATTTGCAGTTTCGGAAGGTGTTATTTTATTCCATTCTGCAATTAGTGCCTCTTTTAGGGAATCCTTCGAAGTTATGTAGTGAGATCTTATCTTACGCTCCAGAAGATGCCACACATGCTCAATCGGATTTAAGTCCGGCGATTGTGGGGGTGTTTTCAGCTGTTTGCAATGGTATATCAACCACTCTTGAACAAGATAAGATGAATGTTTCGGGTCATTATCTTGTTGAAATTGCCAAGTTGTACCATTAAGGCCCATTTTTTCAACGCTTGGGCTTAAATTTTCTTTAAGAATGTCTCGATATACATGCTTATCCATTGTCTCATTTATAAACACCAGATTTCCAACACCAGATGCCGCAAAACACCCCCAAACCATTACGTTACCTCCACCGTGTTTTACTGTTTTGAGGAGGTTGTTCTCTTGAAGCTCTTTGTTTGGCTTCCGCCAAATCTTTTGGCCACCATCTGATCCAAATAGGTTAAACTTCGATTCATCACTGAATACTGTGGTGTTCCAAAACGAGTCCGGTTTATTTAAGTGCTGTTTAGCAAATTCTAGCCTCTTTTTCTTATTTGCCTTCGAAATAAAGGGTTTGCGACGAGGCCTTAGAAGAATAAGAATTAATGCTTTGAGCAATTATTATTTTTTTTCATCTTCCCACTTCAATAACATTTTGCAAACAGTGCAAAATGCTTTGAGCAATTATTATTTTTTTTCATCTTCCCACTTCAATAACATTTTGCAAACAGTGTTTGAATTTTTTGTATGACATATGTACATACATGTAAGGTGGCAATAACGCATGCACCAACTGTGTGGCATCCCTAAGGAAGGCAGGCTTTCGGTCGGAGGTTGCCATGATGTTAGAAAAAGAGTCGAGCGTCAGTTGAAGAAGTCGTCTGCTGTCAGTCGGAAGTGAAATCAAGTCGCAAGTCGTCAGTTGTTTAAGTTGCGTAAAGTTGATTAAGTTGCATATTAAAAGTCGTAAAATATAAATATCCTAAGCTATATATAAGCATAATATAATAAAACTACACAATAATCTACATTTGGGGGCTCAACCCGGTCTAGAACCAAAACGCCGAAAAATTGTGAAATTCTAAGTAAGATTGCGTCATCCAAAGAACGCATAAGTGTCAATATGAGCGACGAGGAGGGAGCTAGATTCTTTGATGCAGCGGAAGAGAGACAACAGCATAGCGGTGTGCAAACTCGAGCACAGGCGCAGCGGCAAAAAAGTAACACCATCAAACAAGATCAGTCTGAACAGACTTATAACAAAATAGAATGCAGCGAAAATTCTGGTCAAGGGTGCGACCCAGGAATAAACGAGATGAACAATCAGAGTCTGCAGCAGATTATCCAGTTGTTAACACTTAAAATACAGGCGGACGAAATTACTCAGAATGCACGAAGCGAACCAAAAATTGCAGCAGATAATTTTTCCAAAATTTTGCCTGAATTCGATGGTGAATGCGTCCCGGTGGAACATTGGTTTCTAAATTTCGAGCAGAATGCAGACGCGTATGAGCTAACGTAAAAACACAAGTATGTGCAGGCACGAAGTAAGATGACTAAAACGGCACAATTGTTTTGGAATCCACTTTTGTAAGTTCTTACGACCAGTTAAAGGCCGCGCTAATAGCAGAATTTCGACGTACAGTGCAAAGCGCAGAAATTCATAAAAAGTTAAAGGACAGAAAGAAGAAAATAGATGAAAGTTTCCACGACTACATTTTGAATATGAAGAAGATTGCTATGCTTGGTAAAGTAGATATGGACTCAGTTATTGGATACATAGTGGATGGCCTAGACATAAAAGATGAATACAAGTTTAATATGTATGGGTGTAAAACAGAGCACGAGCTAAAGGAAAAATACGACATATATGAACGTAAGTGTGGAAGCGAGATGAAATACAAGCAGCACGGCGTCAGACACAGTGATGGCCAAAAGAACATGTCGACTGCAAAAATAAATCGTTGCTTTAATTGTGGCTCGACTGATCATGTTCCAAAAAATTGCAATGTTGAAACAAAGTGCTTCAAGTGTAATGATTTCGGGCACATTTAGAAGAATTGCCCAGAAGTACAGTACGTCATGCAGATAGTCAAGGACGAGAGGCGCATAAAAAGCATTACGATTAATGATGTCCAAATCCTTTGCTTGGTTGACACGGGTTCTAATGTGTCAATTATATGTCTCTCAACGTTCAATACAATAAAAAATGTCATCTTGAAGAAATGCTATTCAGAACTTCATGGCTTGGGAAACAAGAAAACACAGCCGATTGGTATGTTTATAGCTGCAGTGCAGATTGGCGAAGATGAGGTGCAACAGAAGTTTATAGTTGTTCCCGACGGTCATATTGCCTATGAGGGTTTACTCGGATTCGACTTTTTGTCAAAATGTTGCTACGAATGGAATTGAGAGGGCTACGTATTTTCGACGGTGTCAGCGCGATCGAATAGTGCTGAAACAAACGAGCTAAGTATATATAACATTGTTGAAACAAAAACTGATGTAAATGCACCTCCACAGTTTAAACAACATATTCAGACGATGGTGGATGAATACAAACCAGCTCCTCAAGTTGCCGAATGCTCCGTTGCCCTGAAAATTGTACCAGATGGACAAATGATACCGTTCCGCCAGCAGGCCAGTCGTCACCCGCCCGTAGAGTCTGATGCAGTCAAAAAACAGGTTGAAGAATGGCTAACCAAAGATATAGTGCGCAAATCAAACTCGAATTTTGCCAGCAGAGTGGTTGTAGTCAAGAAGAAGGATGGAAATTATCGAGTTTGCGTTGACTTTCGGCAACTCAACAATATGGTACTCAAAGATTGCTTTCCGGTGCCCTTGATGGACGATGTTTTGGAAAAATTGCAAGCGGCAAAGGTGTATACAGTAATGGACTTAGAAAACAGTTTTTTCCATGTTCCAATAGTTGAAGAAAGTCGCAAGTTCACAGCATTTGTCACGAAGGAAGGACTTTTTGAATTCAATCGAGCACCATTCGGATTTTGCGATTCGTCAGCGGTCTTCATCCGTTTCGTCAGCTCCATATTTCAAGATTTAATCTTTATATGGATGACATTATAATTTATGCTCAGACGAATGAGGATTGCCTTCGGAAACTGAATATTGTTCTCAAGAATTTGCTGAGTACAAATTGATTATCAACTGGAAAAAATGCCACTTTCTCCAAAATAAGGTTAATTTTTTTGGGCCATACAATCGAAGACGGTAAAATTCTCCCAGGAAAGGAAAAATCACAAACGATTCAAAGATTTGTAACACCGAAGAATATAAGAGCAGTTCAGTCCTTTTTGGGACTAACAGAATTTTTCCGGAAGTTCATAAAAGGTTATGCACACATTGCACGTCCGTTGACTGATCTGTTGAAAAAAGATGTCGTTTTTAAATTTGAGACTGCGGAGATAAACGCGTTCAACAAATTGAAGGATTCACTGTCCCAAGAGCCAATTTTGAAAATATACTGCAGAGGTGCGCTTACAGAACTTCATACAGATGCATCCAAAGATGGCTTCGGCGCAGCATTGCTTCAGAAGTTCAAACAGGATTTACACCCGATATTTTTCTGGAGTAAAAAGACTTCGGCGAGTGATTCAAAACGACACAGCTATATACTGGAGGTTAAAGCCGCTTATCTTGCCGTTCAGAAGTTCCGACACTACCTTCTTGGTACGCCTATTAAGTTGGTAACAGATTGCACGGCGTTCACGCAAACAATTAAAAAGAAGGATGTGCCACGCGAAGTTGCACAGTGGATATTACACCTTCAGGATTTTGACTTTCAGGTCGAACATCGATCTGCAGAAAAAATGAAACATGTCGATTGTTTAAGTAGATATCCTATAGATGTATTGCCCATTTCGTCGGAAATCTCAGCTCGCTTGAAAGTTGCGCAACAAAAGGAATTTTGTTGCAATAAGCAATAAGAAACTAGGAAAACAAGAGGGATATCTGCGCTGTATTGAAAAAAGGGGACAGACCATTACACACTCTGCATGTTGACCACCTTGGACCTATGGACTCATCGGCAAAACAGTACAAGTTTATATTCGCTGTAGTCGATGCTTTCTCAAAGTTTGTATGGCTATTCAACACTAAAAGTACAGGAACTGAAGAAGTTTTAAAAAAACTTGAGGAGTGGTCGAACGTTTTTGGACAACCCCACCGCATAGTGAGCGACAGAGGAAGCGCATTTACATCAAACGCCTTTGTTGATTACATGGAACAGAATGGAATCGAACACGTATTGACAACAACTGGAGTGGCCAGGGGTAATGGTCAGATAGAGCGAGTAAACAGGGTTATTCTATCGATGATTTGCAAGCTGTCGGCTGAAGATTCCTCAAAATGGTATAAATTCGTGGCTCAAGTCCAAAGAGCTATAAACTCGCATGTACACTGTTCAACGAAAAAAACCCCGTTTCAGTTAATGTTTGGAGTAGAGATGCAGAACAAATCAAACGACAAAATTTTATCTATGTTGGAACAGGAGCTTGTTGAAAATTTTGAAAGCGACAGGATGCAAATGCATGTGGAAGCAAAGAGCTAAATAGAACAAGCACAAAAAATGTATAAGCAGAACCATGACAAAAAATGCAAAGACGATCGTAAATACCAGCTGGGCGACCTGGTCGCAATAAAACGCACTCAGTTTGTTGCTGGTAGAAAACTCGCAACCGCTTATCTTGGACCATATGAAGTGGTTAACATCAAGCGCAACAGCCGATACGAGGTGAGAAACGCTGCTCACGTAGAAGGTCCCACAACAACGTCAACAAGTTCAGACAATATGAAACTGTGGAAGTACGTCGAGTCCAACGAAGAACTATTGTCGTCTGGGTCAGACGACGCGGAACAGGATGACCGAATGTAAGGTGGCAATAACGCATGCACCAACTGTGTGGCATCCCTAAGGAAGGCAGGCTTTCGGTCGGAGGTTGCCATGATGTTAGAAAAAGAGTCGAGCGTCAGTTGAAGAAGTCGTCTGCTGTCAGTCGGAAGTGAAATCAAGTCGCAAGTCGTCAGTTGTTTAAGTTGCCTAAAGTTGATTAAGTTGCATATTAAAAGTCGTAAAATATAAATATCCTAAGCTATATATAAGCATAATATAATAAAACTACACAATAATCTACATACATATTTTATCAAGTAATCTTTCTATATTACCATTTTCTTTTTTCCTCGTTTTTTAAGTTTTCTTGCTCTTTCATTTTTTTTTCATTATTTTTTTTTATTTTTCTTTTTTTTAATCTTTTTTTTTTTATTAAAAAATAAATATAAAAAAGAAAGAAAACCTTATTTCACAATTTCGAGCTAGGAATCGAACCAGGCATCATTCGGATCGCCAAGCGAGCACTCTATTGACACAGCCACCGGGCTACATACAAAACTGATACCAATATTTCTTGATATTCTTTCCACAGGGGCATGTCCTATTCGCTTAGTCGCTGTTTTGTCGAAAATTAAAAATTTTTGTCGAACGAGCTATTGAAATGCGGTGTTGTACAACTTCACGTCACACACACACTACGAAGCATGATGAAATAACATAAGGTGGTCCCGTCGGAAGCCGAAGCTTACCGAAGTATACACTTAAATTCAGTGCACGTTTGCTTGTTGAGAGGAAAGGTTGTGTGCGGACGAATTTTTTTTTGAAAACATTAACCCTTACGTTGAATAAAAAAAAATGAAATATTGCAAATTTTGCTGCAAAGCTGTGACTGGAGTGAAATTAATTCACGTGCCGAAGTGTGCTATTAAGAGAAAATTGTGGGAGCAGAGCCTTGGGTGCAGCCTTGGTGAAAACTCCCAAATTTGTGATACCCACTTTAATGATTCGCAGTGGAAGGCTGCATCTGCAAAAGGTCAGACATTTAAAAGGAGGCGACTTAACGCAGATGCCGTACCTAGTAAAGTGATAGAGCCTGAACCAGAAAAGATTAAAGAAGGATATACCAGTGGGAGTAAACAAACAGAGTAAGTTTGAATAGTAAAAAAAATCATTTATGTAAACAATAACGTGACTGTGCGTTAGGTCCTGTTCATTGTTTAATGAAAATAAGAGCTTGAGGGAAAAAATTCGTACTTTGGAGTACGAAATGCGTCGCTTAGAGCAGCAGCTGAGGGAGTCTCAACAGTTGGAGGAGTCTCTACGCAAAATCCTCACGGACACGCAGATACGGATACTGAAGAATGGTGGACAAAGAGCTACGTTCAATTCCGACGACATTTCTACAGCTATTTGTCTCCACACCGCAGGCCCTCGAGCGTATGTATAACCATCTGTACAAAAAGGATTTCCTTTGCCCAGTCGTACCACTTTGTACAGATGGTTATCAGATGTGGACATAAAAAGAGGATGTTTGGATGTGGTCATAGACCTAATGGACAGTGATGGAGTTGATGACGCCGACAAGCTTTGCGTACTCGCTTTCGACGAGATGGTCGAGATACTCGCAGCGACGAGAAGGTCGCTGCTGCCTTCGAGTATGACAGCTCTGCTGATATTGTTTACGAGTCAAGCGACTATGTCCAACTGGCTATTTTTCGTGGTCTAAAAAAATCGTGGAAGCAGCCAGTTTTTTTCGATTTTAATACCCGAATGGACCCGGATACTCTTAACAATATATTAAGGAAACTGCATAGGAAAGGATATTTAGTAGTTGCTATTGTATCCGATTTAGGTACTGGAAACCAAAAGCTATGGACAGAGCTCGGTATATCAGAATGTAAGTTTCGTATATGCCTTAAGAAAATCAGATAATCCTTGAAATTCCATTTTTAGCAAAAACCTGGCTTAGCCATCCTGCAGATGACCATTTAAAGATTTTCGTTTTTTCGGATACGCCACATTTAATTAAGTTAGTCCGTAACCACTATGTGGATTCCGGATTAACAATAAATGGGAAAAAATTAACAAAAAAAAAAACAATTCAGGAGGCACTTCATCTTTGAAACAAGTCCGATCTGTCTATCCTCTTTAAAATTAATGAAAATCACATTAATGTTCGATCGCTCGCAAAACAGAAGGTTAAATTGGCTACCCAGCTGTTTTCGAATACCATCGCTAGCTCGATCAGACGCTGCTATTCATTGGGGTATGACATTGAAAATGCCACCGAAACTGCGGACTTCTTCAAATTGATGAATGATTGGTTCGACATTTTTAATTCTAAATTGTCCACATCCAATTGCATTGAGTGCTCGCAACCTTATGGCAAGCAGTTGGATATACAGAATGATATTTTGAATAGAATGTCGGAAAGGCTCCCATTTCAAAAAAGGTATCATTGTGAATAATGCTTCGCTTGATGGCTTGTATAAATATTTGCAAGAAAACTTCAGTATGCAATACATATTAACAAGCTGTCTCAACCAAGACATTGTGGAGCATTTTTTTGGCAGCATGCGATCGAGAGGTGGACAATTCGACCATCCCACTCCACTGCAGTTTAAGTATAGGTTAAGAAAATATATAATAGATATGACAAATTTAAAAGAATACGTTAACAAAAATGTAATTCCATGATTTATAATTGTTTAATGTTTAGCTATATGTTTCAGGAAAGTTTCAGTTGAGAATGTAGGTAGTTATTTGCTGTCTATTGTGTTTTGACTTTTATCTGTTTCTTTTCATTTTATTATTTAATCATTATCCTTATGCTTATCCAGCCAGGAATACAGAAATGTTAAGAAATTCGGGAAATATCGAAGAGGAAAACTCTGAAAGCTGGCTTAATTTAGACTTCAGTTCTAAAGAAAAGGAAAATAAGAGTAAAGATGATGAGCCTGTCGATGATGAGCCTGTCGATGAGATGTTAAGCAATATAGATGTCACCGAAATGGATGAGTTGACGGAGGATGCGATGGAATATATCGCGGGCTATGTCATTAAAAAATTGAGAATCAGTGACAAAGTAAAAGAAAATTTGACATTTACATACGTCGACGAGGTGTCTCACGGCGGACTTATTAAGCCGTCCGAAAAATTTCAAGAGAAGTTAAAAGAGCTAGAATGTATTTTTTTGCATTATACAAATAACAATAATTTTGAAATTACAAATAATGTAAAGGAAAAATTAATATTAGCAGCGCAAAACGTCGATGTTGATAAACAAGTAAAATCTTTTTATTTTAAAATTAGAATATATTTTAGAATTAACAAAAAAATTGAAATTAAAAATCAAAAACAAAAGTTAATTGGAAACTCCAAATTATTAAAAATAAAACTTTAAAAATAATTTCGTCTAATTATATGAGTTAATTCAAACCCCACGGACATGCTAAGGGTTAATCAACAATCATATCGCTGTCTCACTCAGACTCAATACGATACTCAGAATACTATTCCTTTCACTCGCACTTATTGCAAGCATACGTTAAGTGTATGTCTCTTGCCGACGGGACCACCTTATGTTATTTCATCATGCTGTGGCCGCTCTCTGGGGTTCTACGCTGTTCGGCTTTTGCCGAAGTTCTCTGGGGTTCCACGCTCAGGCTAGCGTTTGTAATCAAAAAATCTTGAGTTTGACGCATCTATGTATTCTATGGTTAGTGCTGCAACTCAATTTATCAACACACACACAAAACAATCAAATTATTACCCTTTTTACTACAATTTTTTCTTCTTCTTCCATCATTCCCTAAGCAAAGCACAACACACATACACATACAGTCCGCTGCGTCTGTGTGTGTGTGTGTATGTATGTGCTCTGTTTGATTTGAAGATGACGTAGTAGGCAGCAAGCAGCGCTTGAACCGATTTGTATTGAATGTAACTTGTGTTCTATTTATCCGATCAGATTCCAATTTTGGGATCTGAGAGTTTATATTTATATCATAATGGTAAATTTCATGGCGATACTCCAATTTTTGCAAAAATGTTTGTTCTAGAGCTGTATGATATAGTAGTTCGATCCTGACAATTTTCATACTTTATCTCACCCGGGTAATAAACACCCCCCAAAAATTTTAACCCGACAGCTCTTAAGATGGCTGAGTAAAACGCGTACGCATAGACAGACGGATATGACTATATCAACTCAGCTTCTCATGCTGATCAAGAATATATATACTTTATGGGGTCGGAAACGTCTCCTTCTGTGCGTTACAAACATCTGACCAATTTCATAATACCCTCTGCAAGGGTATAAAAATTCAGGCAGACATGGAATTCTGGTTTTTAAGCAAGCCACTGCGAGATGTCACAGAAGCATAGCTCCCGTATTCCATGATGCATTTGTGGCAGCCATTTCTTGCCCAAGCATCCAGCTAAAATTTTTCGGTGCGTAAACTGCTCGGGAATGGATAGATACGTCTATTAGGGATTTGTGGATTGTACCCCAATACTGTTTTTTTTTTTTTAAATTACTTTGATATTGGAGGAATAACTCCATGATCTCAAGGTATTTAGAAAAAATGGTGGAAGAAACATACAGATGTTTCGGATACGGATCCGGAGAACTCGCTAGAAATTTTATATACTTTGATAACTCTTTGGAATATCTGAACCAAGCCACATTCTACAAATTAAACACCCTCTTCAGCTCCAGTGGAACTCATGGACATTTTGAAAAACTTTTTTTTATTAATTGTAAGACAAAATACAAAATGTGCGAATAAATATAATTTATTTCATTTTTGTTCATTATTTCTTTTTTTTTTCAATTTTTTCTATTATACATGCAAACTAATGCAAATCGGCTCTTTTTCTCATGCAGGGTGTTCTCAATACCCTTGCAGAGGGTATTGTAAAATTGGTCAGATGTTTGTAACGCACAGAAGGAGACGTTTCCAACCCCATAAAGTATATATATTCTTGATCAGTATCAACAGCCGAGTCTATAAGAGATAGAGCCACCAAATTCGTAATGTAGGTTCGTGTAGTATGTAGAGTGATCAAGTTTATTTCAAATTTTTGCTACGCCTCTTTCAGCCCCCGCAATTCAAAAAAAAACGTTTATCTCAAAAACTATTGTAGCTAGAGACATCATATTTGGTAGGTATATTTGCATAGTAAATGCGCATATTTTGTGTGTATAAAGATTTTGCCACGCCCCTTTTCGCCACCGCAATTTGAAAAACTCGATTATCTCCCGTAATTTTTTACCTTGTGCAATCAAATTTGGCACATTTATTTTGATCAAAATCGGACAAAAAATAGCTGAGTTATGCATATAAACGTTTTTGCATAAGGCCGGAGATGGCCGTTGGCGGGTGTGGGCGCTAGGGTGCTGTGCATAAGTGCGCGAGATATTAAGATATGCTTGTAAAAAGCATGAGAACAGAATTTTTTAAAATAGGCAAATGCATTAGTTATTACAAATTTAAAATATTTGTTTTACTGGTGTATGGTATACCTAAGTCGGCGAGACGACTTACTTACTTAATTTTTTTACGCTCTCAACTTGTACTTGTGCTCACATCGGCATGCACACAGACGGCCGCAAGAGCAATTGCCGAGCAAAAGTGCCCGCACGGGCTATGGGTGCCTCACCCTGTATTAAAGTCGCCAAAATGTATGTAACAGGCAGAAGGAAGCTTTTCCGACCCCATAAGATATATATATTCTTGATCAGCATTTACAGCCGAGTCGATCTAGCCTTGTCCGTCTGTCCGTATGAACGCGTAGATCTCGGAGACTATAAGAGATAGAGCCACCAAATTTGGAATGCAGGCTGCTTTAGGATGTAAAGTGATCAAGTCTATTTCAAAGTTTCTTCCTTGTGCAATCAATTTAGCACACTTAAATTTGATACTAATATGCTGTAAAATAGCAAATTTGATCAAAATCTAACAAAAATATCCAAGTTATGCATATAACGTTATAAACATTTTTCCATAAGGCCAAAGTTGGCCGTTGGTTGGCGGGGGCGCTAGTGTGCTCCTAAGCTTACGTGAGCAACAGATATTGGAAAGGTACCAAAGGGTGAAAACGTATATTAATGCCGTTAGAATGTATGTCACAGGCTGAAGGGAGCTTTTCCGACTTCATAAAGTATATGTCGGACAGTGTTGAATCAGTGATTAATTCATATAGTTCGCATAGAAACAATCAGTGGTAAACAGTGACTTTGATCAATAACTTCGTTATTACATGTGGTAAGATTGTAGCTTGTTCCTTCGCAAACATTAGAAATTTTTGATAAAGGTCGTGGCGTGGCCATAGGTCGACCCCAGCGACAGTTTGCAGCGTATTTTGACGCTCCGGGAGCGCCAGAATTCTGATATTGATGGGCAGTCATGAGTTCAAGTACTGTCCTAAAAAGAAGAAAAAAATGACTGAAACTGATGGTTTCACATGCCGCTGTGCCTTGTTACTGAAATGAACACGAATCGGATCTAGGGTATTGACAATGACAGAAGAAACACAAGACCTACTTTTATTCTGAATTGAACATAACAGATTATTTTTACCATTACTTTTTTAATGATTAAATGCGTTAAAAGAATTACTTGGCATCAAAATGCAAAGAAATTGGTAAATTAAAAATAAATTTTTTAGTTCATACCTCTATTTACACGTAATTTATAGTATCATTAAAAATTAAATCGTATTCGATTATTTTTATCTGTTTGTGTTTAAATGGGATCAAGAGCTTTATCTCATCGATTACCTTAAAATGTAAAATTTTAAATTTTTAGTAATTCACGTTTTGATAAATGGATCATTTAAAACATAGAGTGTCATTTGGTGTATGTACAGTCAAATTTAATATGCTAACATGTTCAACAATGGATTCGAGTGTTTGCACGACCACCTTTCAAATTTTTGCGCGAACACCGCTAAAGTGTTGCCAAATTAGCCAAGTACAAGCTAGATCTGACTTATTTCAAAATGAAATAGCTTAGAAAACGGGTAAAATGCTTATAGCTTGAAAACTACTTTATTTCAAATTTCGGTAAACATTTCCTTAAGCTACTCGGGCCCAAAACGTTTAAACGCTTAGCATAAATTTGGTATCAAACGAACTAGAAAAATGACACGAGCACGACCTCATTTTTGTATGATGGAGCACTAGAAAATCTGATGTCATTCATAAGAAGTATAGATTTCATCATGCACTTATATCCAACCCATGATATAAGGCAACATAACATATTGTTCAGCGCAATCGAGATGAAGTTCACTGGAGAGGCACAAAGGCTCTCGCAAATTGGACAAGCCAACACCTGGCCGGAACTTAGATCATTCCTCATCAATGAATTGAGAACGCAGACCCCCTGTGAGGAACTTCTTTGACGCCTCTACAACATCAACTATGCAGGAAACCTTCGTAAGTTTGTAACAGAATTAGAAGACAAATCCTATATTATTACAAACGAACCAAGCATGCAAAACGATGAAAAAAACATTTATACAAATGCTTTAAATAACACTATAAAATATCAAAGAAGCTAACTTCGGCAATGCCGAAGTTTATATACCCTTGCAGTCCTTGCAAAATTTTTTTTTACATTTTGAAATTTCTTTCCCTCCAACTCAATTCATCAACACACAAACAAAACATTCAAATTGTAGCGCTGGGTCTGTGTGTGTGTGTATGCGTATGGTCTGATTGAATTGCTGTTGACGTAGTAGGCAGCAAGCAGCGCTGCCAGCAGCGCTTGAACCGATTTGTATTTATTTATTTATTTATTTACGTCAACTAAGTCAGCAGTCGACGAAAAAGCTTAAGCTAAAATACAGATAATAATTAATTCGTGAAGGTAGCTTAGCTTTATGCACAACTAAACATCCCCGACCCGGTGGAGGTGTTTTATTTGCAACAAGGTGCCAGCTATGCCCCGATTCACAGCCAATGTGGTCAGGGGATGAGTTGCAGCCAATCCAATATCCAGTCCAGAATACTTTCAGTGGTTACGCTGTAGATAATTAAAAAGTATAGCGCGAAGAGAAGTGACAGATAGATGAGGAGAAATAAGGTGAGAAAGGTTGTTAAAAGATTGAAAAGAACACGAAGAGGTTCGTGAAGAGAGTAGTTAGTCAGAGATCTACTAAGGTGAAGAGGAAAAAAGTTTCTGGTCCGACGTGAGGGAACACAAAAATATAGCTTATCTAGTAAATTGGTAGAAATGACTTCGCCGTTGACTAGTTTATGTAGAAAGAGAATGCCAAATACGAGCCTACGGTTGTAAAGTGAAGAAAGATTAATAAGAAGAAGTCTGTCAGAATAAGAAGGTAGGCCAAGATTCGGGTCCCAATTAAGACCGCGTAACGCAAACTTAAGGAATTGCTTCTGTACCGATTCAATACTACGCTGGTGAACATCATATTGAGGGTTCCACACTGGTGAGCAATATTCTAAAATAGGGCGAACTAACGAAGTGTATAAAACCTTTGTCACATATGGATCATCAAATTCTTTGGCCCAACGTTTAATGAAGCCAAGAAGACTGCATGTTCTATTGACAATTGAAGATATATGAACATTAAAAAAAAGTTTTGGGTCAAACATAACGCCTAAGTCTTTAAATAATGGTACACAATCTAACAGAACAGACTTAATAGAGTAATGAGCTAGGAACGGCGACAAACGACTGAAAGTCATAAAAGAGCATTTAGAGGCATTAAGGTGTAATTTATTAACGTGACACCAAACACAGAACGCATCGAGAACTGATTGCAAGTACTGTTGGAAAGAAGGATCATTATATGAATAACAAATCTTGACGTCATCCGCAAACATGAGCACGCGTGAATGAGCCAAGGCCGAAGGCAAATCATTTATAAACAAGGTAAATAACAGTGGGCCCAGATGTCTGCCTTGGGGGACACCTGACGTAACTCGAACAGTTTTAGATATCGAGGAACGAAAAGACACCTTTTGGGTTCTGCCAATAAGATACGACTTTAACCAAGCCAATAGTTTCGGGGAAAAACCCATGATGTTAAGTTTCATGAGAACCATAAAATGATCAACCGTATCAAAAGCCTTACTAAAGTCAGTATAAATAACATCAGTTTGACACTTTTTACGGAAGCCATGGTGTACAAGGGTAGTCAATTCTAAAAGATTGGTAAGCGACGAACGACCTTTCATGGAGCCATGCTGAAAAGGAGTAATAGTGGATCTGGATAGGTGTTGAAGGGAAGACGTAATAATTTTCTCAAATAGCTTAGGTATTGCCGTATGTTTGGCAATGCCACAGTAGTTAGAAATATCCGATTTGTTACCCTTTTTAAAAAGTGGAATAATAAAAGACTCCTTCCAAATATCAGGGAAGCGACAAGTCTCACTCGATATAAAGAATAACCGAGATAAAGGCTTAGATAGGGAAATCGAACACATTTTAAAGATGCAACTAGGTATATTATCAGGCCCGGGTGCGAAGCAAGACGTCATAGATGACAAGCTAGAGATAATACAGTCTTCAGTAATACCAGTAAGGGATAAGGTGTGGGATCTGAAGCAGTAGTAGAATAAGTCGACTGAACGAATTTAGCAAACAAATCTGCAATATCTGAATCACTATTAGCAGTCTGGTCATTAAGTCTGAAGGTGGAAGGTAGTAAATTAGAGCGTCTTTTGGAATTAACAAAGTTATAAAATCTTTTGGGGTTCTTATAAAATTCAACCTTACAGCGAATGATATAAATATTGTAGCATTGAGTATTTAAAAGGCAAAATTGAGATTTGGCTACACAATAATTTGCATAGTCAAGTCGCGAACCAGTTTTTTTAAATCTTTTAAAATATCTCGATTTAATGTTACGGAGTAGAGTGCCTACGTGTGAAGCAGACTGGCGCACTGGAGACGGTAGAGACATTCACATAAGGAACGCATTTATCAATTAGAGAATTAAGAGCAGAGTAGAAAAAATTTACTGCACAATCTATATCACAGCACTCAAATAGAAATGACCAATCAAAAGAGAAAATAAGGCTGTTAAGAAGATTGAAATTTGTTTTACGAAAACATCTACGACGAGAATTTGAGATGTTATTGAATGAATTATTAACGGAATTGTAAGAAATAGTAATTTCAATGGGAGGGTGATAAGTATCTTCAGGCTTCACTAGGGGCTGTGTTTGTGATACAGCACTAACAGTGGGATCAGAGACAAAAAACAAGATCGAGGATTCTTTTAGAAGAGTTAAGAAAAGAATTCAACTGATATAGCGGACATTTAAGTAGGCTATCAAGAAAAACATGTTGAGATGAAGGAATTAAGAAAGATAGATTATCATCAACAAGCCAAGAAACATTAGGCAAGTTAAAATCACCTAAAGCTATAAAATCAAGCAATAAATCACGATCTTTAAGACGACTAAAAATAGTTCGCAAAGCATCAGCATGGTGCATGTAGATCATGATATCAGAAGTTGGAGGAATATATGAACAAGAGATATATAAGCTAAAGTTAGAACATGTAACTTCGACGCAAATAAACTCAACACCTAAGGGGAGATCAATCTGCACAACACTTGAACACAGATTCATGTTGACAGCAATGAGTACTCCACCGCCACGACGACCAACACGATCAAGCTTATAAGAAATAAAGTTATTAGAAAGAATTTCATTATCCAAAACAGAGGAGTTAAGCCAAGATTCAGAGAAAGCTAAATGTCAGCCGCAAAGGTTTGGCTGTTACAGAATAGTTTCGAGAGCTTGGTAAGAAGTCCTCTTACATTTTGATAATGAATGCAAAGACTAGACGTTATTAGTTTTTTGAAGCAGAAGATGCATTATGAAGGTGGACAGGCAAAGGGCGGGAGCGCTTATTGGGCGCAAATTCGTGTACAACTAGGCACTCTGGCCAAAAGTTAGGGTCAACCATAGCTGAGAAATACTCATTTGGTACAGTAATTTTAAAAGAGGAGATTTCATGAGCCCTAGAAAACTTAAACTTTTTAATTAAAACCTTAGCAGGGCATATATTACCAATGTAAGCTGCCACAGACGATTCAGAAGTATCTGGAGCAATCCTAGAGATAAATAATTGTTTACGATGAGGCACTACAGTTAGTGGAGGCGGGGGAGCATGGGGATCCGCAAGTGATTGAAAGCCAGCATGATCCAGTAATTGATCAGAGTTCCCGTGAGGGATAGATTGAGGTACACCAGGGCTTGTGGTGGGTACTTCAATCTGAAAAGAAGAGCATAAAGAGGGACAAGAAGATGGTGTAGGCGAAAGTAAAGTGGGAGAAGATGTAATAGAGAGTGCGGCCGACTGCTTATGAGGCAACTCAAGGGTACATTTCTTGGGCAATTCCTTAGAAGGTGGACCAAACTTGAATTGCGACAATAAATGTATGCTAGAGTCACACTCATTAGACAGCTGTTTGGCCATTTTATTTAGAGAAAGAAACTTTAAACGAAGATCCCTTTACATTCGGCTACATATACAAGTCCAGCGCATTAAGCCAAGCTCAGGCTTAGACACAGACAAACCAGAAAATTTGTCGTAATCACGGCCGTTGAGGCCAGCACATTTTAAGTGAATAAGATTATCGCAAAGCCAACACGATATTGCTCTATACTGATCGTCAAAACGATCAGAATGCTTGCAAGTAGGTAGACAACAAGCCAAAATTTAAATACATAGCACAAAAATAATTATCGATAAAAAATAAATATCAAAGAAGCTAACTTCGGCAATGCCGAAGTTTATATACCCCTGCAGTCTTTCGCAATAATTTTTTTACATTTTGAAATTTCTTTCCCTGCAACTGAATTCATCAATTCACAAACAAAACATTCAAATTATTTCTCTTTTTTATACCATACACCCATAGGTTGAAATGGTATATTAAAGTCGCCAAAATGTATGTAACAGGCAGAAGGAAGCTTTTCCGACCCCATAAAGTATATATATTCTTGATCAGTATCAACAGCCGAGTCGATATAGACATGTCCGTCCGTCCGTCCGTCTGTCCGTATGAACACGTAGATCTCAGAGACTATAAGAGCTAGAGTCACCAAATTTGGTACGTAGACTCGTGTATTACCTACGGTGGTCAAGTTTATTTCAAATTTTTGCCACGCCCCCCTCCGCCCACGAAATTTAAACAAATTTGATTTTCTTAAAGACTATAATAGCTAAGGACATCAAATTTAGTATGATTAATCCTTTAGTAAGCGCGCACAAATTTGTTGCAAAAAAATTTGCCACGCCCCCCTCCGCCCACAAAATTTAAACAAATTTGATTTTCTTAAAGACTACAATAGCTAAAGACATCAAATTTAGTATGATTAATCCTTTAGTAAGCGCGCACAAATTTGTTGCAAAAAAATTTGCCACGCCCGCCTCCGCCCACGAAATTTAAACAAATTTGATTTTCTTAAAGACTATAATAGCTAGAGGCACCAAATTTGGTATGTGTATTTGTTTAATAAATGCGCATATATTGTATATGCAACGATTTTGCCACGCCTCTTTCCGCCCCCGTAATTTGGAAAAACTCGATTATCTCACGTAATTTTCTACCTTTTGTAATAAAATTTGGCACTCTTGAATTTGATACTAATACCCAGCAAAACACCAAATTTGATCAAAATCGGATAAAAAACAACGAAGTTATGCATTTAAACGTTTTTCCATGAGGCCGTAGTTGGCCGTTGGCTGGTGGGGGCGCTAGGGTGCTCGTATACTTGAGTGAGGGAGATTCTATGCTTGTAATAAAAAGCATGTGAAAATGCATTTGTTTAATAAATTTAAAATATTTGCTTTACTGGTGTATGGTATACCTAAGTCGGCGAGACGACTTACTTACTTCATTTTATAATAAATTTTCTCTCTTCTTGCATCATTCCCTAAGCAAAGCACAACACGCATACACATACAGTTCTTGTAGCGCTGCGTCTGTGTGTGTGTATGCATGTGCGCTGATTGCTGCCGGCAGCGCTGCTTGCTGTCTACTAGGTCATCATTTGAACCGATTTGTGTTGCCTGTAACTTCTGTTCTATTTATCCGATCAGATTCAAATTTTGGGATCTGTCAATTTATGTCAAATACTATCATATTGGTAGTAATTTCATGGGGATACTCCAATTTTTGCAAAAATGTTTGTTCTAGAACTATTTGATATAGTGGCCCGATCCTGACAAATTTCATACTTTATCTAGCCCGGGTAATAAAAAAGCCCACAAAAAAAATTTCACCCCAATAGCTCTTAAGATGGCTGAGTAAAACGCGTACGCACAGACAGACGGACATGGCTATATCGACTCAGCTTCTCATGCTGATCAAGAATATGTATACTTTATGGGGTCGGAAACGTCTCCTTCTGTGCGTTACAAACATCTGACCAATTTTATAATACCCTCTGCAAGGGTATAAAAATCAATAATTACAAATAAAAACAAAGAGACAGCTAGAGTACACAGCACAAGAGAGAGTGCAAGAACAGTTATAAGACGAGCTTTGAGAGGCGGCTTTACAAAAGTGATTACGCGGGAGAGAAGCTGAGCACAAGCACAAAGCAGAGAGAACAACTAAACCACTAGCACTGATGGTATGAATGGGGCGATGAGGGGGAGCAACTGCAGGAAGCAATGACGAGAGAGAACAATAGAAATGAAGTAAGTAAGTCGTCTCGCCGACTTAGGTATACCATACACCAGTAAAGCAAATATTTTAAATTTATTAAACATATGCATTTTCACATGCTTTTTATTACAAGCATATCTTAGAATCTCCCTCACTCAAGTATACGAGCACCCTAGCGCCCCCACCAGCCAACGACCAACTACGGCCTTATGGAAAAACGTTTATATGCATAACTTCGTTGTTTTTTATCCGATTTTGATCAAATTTGGTGTTTTGCTGGGTATTAGTATCAAATTCAAGTGTGCCAAATTTAATTACAAAAGGTAGAAAATTACGTGAGATAATCGAGTTTTTCCAAATTACGGGGGCGGAAAGGGGCGTGGCAAAATCGTTGCATATACAATATATGCGCATTTATTAAACAAATACACATACCAAATTGGGTGCCTCTAGCTATTATAGTCTTTAAGAAAATCAAATTTGTTTAAATTTCGTGGGCGGAGGGGGCGTGGCAAATTTTTTTTGCAACAAATTTGTGCGCGCTTACTAAAGGATTAATCATACTAAATTTGATGTCTTTAGCTATTGTAGTCTTTAAGAAAATCAAATTTGTTTAAATTTCGTGGGCGGAGGGGGCGTGGCAAATTTTTTTGCAACAAATTTGTGCGCGCTTACTAAAGGATTAATCATACTAAATTTGATGTCCTTAGCTATTATAGTCTTTAAGAAAATCAAATTTGTTTAAATTTCGTGGGCGGAGGGGGGCGTGGCAAAAATTTGAAATAAACTTGACCACCGTAGGTAATACACGAGTCTACGTACCAAATTTGGTGACTCTAGCTCTTATAGTCTCTGAGATCTACGTGTTCATACGGACAGACGGACGGACGGACGGACGGACGGCCGGACATGTCTATATCGACTCGGCTGTTGATACTGATCAAGAATATATATACTTTATGGGGTCGGAAAAGCTTCCTTCTGCCTGTTACATACATTTTGGCGACTTTAATATACCATTTCACCCTATGGGTGTATGGTATAAAAATTTAGTAGATGTTTTTAAACCTTGCAGAAAAATTAATCTAAAACTGAGGTGACATTCCTAGATCACAAATGCACAGACAAAGGAATCTTGCCAGACGACACAAAAATTTGACGTCATCAGGAATTATCCAGTTCCACATGATGCAGATAGTGCTAGACGTTTCGTTGCATTTTGCAATTACTATAGACGTTTCATAAAAAATTTCGCCGAATATTACCGGCACATAACAAGATTATGTAAAAACCAGAGGGCCGGGGTTAACTTCGACCGCGTCGAAGTTTGTATACCCTTGCAACTGTTTTGGTAATTCTTTCCTTACCCATAGCCATCAAAGTGTAAAAACGTTTTATCCAAAAAGACTAATGTTTGCGAAAGAACGGCCTTCAATCTTAGCATAGGATATAACGAACTTTTTGTTGAAAGTCACTGTTTTCCACCTATCGTTTCTATGGGAGCTATATGATATAGTCACCCGATCTTGACCAAATTTGTCACATTTATAGCTTCAATAAACTAACGTTTATTCAATTTCACGACAATAGCTTAAAAAGTAACGAAGTTATTGAGAAAAGTCACTGTTCGCGACTTTGCCGTTTGTATGGGAGCTATATGATATAGTCACCCGATCTTGATCAAGATTGGCACAATCATTAATAAGAACATAAAACTGACAAATACCAACTTTTATGACAATAGCTATAAAATTAATGAAGTTATTGCCGTTTGTATGGGAGCTATATGATATAGTCACGTGATCTTGATCAAATTTGGCACAATCATTAATAAGAACATAAAACTGACAAATGCCAACTTTTATGACAATAGCTATAAAATTAATGAAGTTATTGAGAAAGTCACTGTTTCGTGACTTTGACGTTTGTATGGGAGCTATATGATATAGTGGTCCGATCCGGCTGAATCCGATATATAGATATACAATGCCTGCAGTATATACAAGCCTACGTGCAAAATTTCAGCTCTGTAGCTCTTACGGTCTCGGAGGAGTTCGCGTTGATCCAGACGGACTGACGGACTGACGGACGGACAGACATGGCTATTTGAACTCGTCTCGTCGTGCTGATCAAGAATATATATACTTTATATGGTCTGAGATGCTTCGTTCTATGCGTTGCACACTTCTGACCAAAATTAATATACCCTTTTCGCACGGGTATAAAAATGTTCCATTCGAATGGACAGCAGAATGCGAAAATGCATTCCAATAGTTAAAAGAAAAGCACGTTCAACCTAATCTATTGTAGTGCCCAGATTTTATCAAAGAATTTTTCATAATCACAGATGCAAGCAAACAAGCATGTGGAGCAGTTTTAACGCAAAACTACAATGGACTCCAGCTTCCAGTTTCAAATGCATCCAGAGCATTCACTAAAGCTGAAAGCAACAAGAGTACTACAGAACAAGAGCTAGCAGCAATACATTGGGCAATTACACATTTTCGACCATATCTATATGGAAAACACTTCACAGTGCGAACATACCATAGACCATTAACATATTTATTCTCCATGGACAACCCGAGTTCAAAACTAACACGCATGCAGCTAGAATAAGAAGAGTACGACTTTGCAGTAGAGTAATTGAGAGGTAAAAATAATTTTGTGGCAGACGCCCTATCGCGGATAACTATATCTGAATTACAAGATATGAATACAAAAGTCCTGAAAGTCACTACCAGGCAACAAAGTAGACAGAAAAACTGCGCAGTTAATAACGAAGAACTTTTGCCAAGGCGAAAACTTCAAGATGCTTCTAGGCCCAACGTATACGAAGTCATAAATAATGACGAGGTACGGAAAGTAGTGATCTTGCGAATAACAGAATCTAAATGTTCACTGAAACGTGGAAAGAAAGTTATGGCAAGAATTGAAGTTAGCGATTTGTATACCAATGGAATTCTCAACTTAGGTCAGTTCTTCCAAAGGCTTGAAATGCAAGCCGGTATACTTGAAATCAGCCAACTAAAAGTAGCACCGAGCGAAAAGATCTTTGAAGGAGGTCATACTGGCATTACCAGAACGCTGGCAAAAATCAAAAGACGCTACTATTGGAAAAATATGGAACGCCATATCAAAGAGTACATAAGTAGATGTCATAAATTCCAGGTATCAAAACGACGACACACACGAAAACCCCCAAGATAATAACAGACACACCAGCGAAGGCTTTTGATAAAGTGATAGTGGACACAATAGGTCCGCTACCAAAATCAGATAATGAAAATGAGTATATTGTCACATTAATATCACTGTGATAGTCGAAAAAAAGACATGGCAAAATTCGATGGTTTCACCCTATTCCGGGTCCTGCGAATAGAACTGCATCATTAGTTTTTTAAGTTATCACGATGGTTTCTTACAAAATTTTTTGCGGAAGTTTTTCATCAAGGTTGCCATTTTTTCGCAAAGGGAATTTTTTCCATTTGTTTCTAACTTCTAAAATGGCTATAAATGTTGGGAAAACATCTAGCCTCTAAATCCGTCCGTTTTCGAGATTGAGGACAAAATGTAAAAAAAAATCGAATCTTGACCCAATTTTTTTCCATTCGAATCTTCATCATAATATGAGAATTTATTATGCTCAATGGCAGCAGAAAAGACACCAGACCGATCTTATTTACGATTTATAATATAACCATTTAATCAAATTGAATTTTTTTTAGATATGTAAACAAAATTAAACTAACTGTATTTGTTTAGGTTTTAAAAAATATTTATACAGTCGGTATAATATTTTACATTATTTCACAACAATATACGTCAACTGCGTAGCCTGGTTTGAACACAGGAGGATGGACACCAAGGAATAATGCAGACACAATGCAATAACAATTTGCAGAATTGGTCAAAAAGGTTGCGGTATAAAATTGGTTTTCGCATTCCAATAATTTGGATAGATCCACAAGGTCATCAAACGGATAACTGCTATGCATGCCAGAATAAACTCGCAAAACTGAAGAAGAGTTCACCGAGTATGGTCTATAAAATTGTACAATCTGCACAGTTGCCAGTACCTCACTCAGAGAATATTCCACTTCCAAGATGTCAAAACCCAACAGAAAGATACATTCCGCCAACATTTTTCACCGAACCTGAAAAGCTACTATAAATGTATGAGCCATCGCAAATCGATAAACCTTGCCAACATGTCGAGATATCCCAAGCTCGCTTAAATACGATGGTAAGTCAACTGAAATTGTCGCAAAGGCAAGCAATCTGTTTAGCACATCATTTACAATCTGTTAACATTTTGTCTACGGATGCTATCGGAAGAGACAAGAAGAGCTTTTGGAGTTTTTCGAAATTAATGGCAACAATACGTTTGCCTACTGCAAAAATATCGCTGGGTTAATGGAACATATGAATTGCGAGTACAAACCAGAGGAATGGCGATTGTTTATTGATGCATCCAAAAATAGTTGTGAAATACATAATATGCAGTTATTATACCGACTGAATAAATATATTTCAAAAACTAAACAAATACCGTTAGTTTGATTTTGTTAACATATCTAAAAAAAATTCAATTTGATTAAATGGTTATAATATATATAGTAAAATAGATCGGTCTGGTGTCTTTTCTGCTGCCATTGAGCATAATAAATTCTCATATTATGATGAAGATTCGAATGGAAATTTTTAATTTGAGCAAAATACGAGAATGAAAACATAAAAAAATTGGGTCAAGATTCGATTTCTTTTATATTTTGTCCTCAATCTCGGAAACGGACGGATTTAGAGGCTAGATGTTTTCCCATTATTTGTAGCCCTTTTCAATTCTAAGAAACTTTGCTAAAGAAAGTTTCTAAAAAAAACTGAATATTTTAGAAGTTAGAAGCAAATGGAAAAAATTCCCTTTGCGAAAAAAATGGAAAGCTTCATGAAAAACTTTTTTTTATAGAAATATTTGGAAATCAGCTGATGTAGAATTATTTCCTCTCTCTTTTTATTATGTTATTTGCGTTTTTTTTTTTTATTTCAGTAGACGTCTGTAATGTGTATTGTTTTGTGTGAGTGGTATATATATATTTTTTTATTATTGATATAGTGTGAACCCAATGGCAACGGCATAAGAACCAGAAGACTTTGTATTGTGTACAGAATTTGTGTACTAAGGCAAAAAAATTTTTTTTTAATTTTTTGTTTGTTGACTTGGAATATGTAATAAAAATGTAACTTGATACGAAACACTTAGGTTGGGAAAGGGTATGGTTTTTTTTTTTTTTATTTATAGAGTTTCGACTTGCGGTCGAAGCAACAATGTAAATGAGTGCTCGATCGTTGTGTAAAAGTGGTTGTGTGGCAATAGTAAAAGGGTTTTTTTTCTAAAAATTAATTATATTAGAAAAACATATTATTATATTTTTTTTTTTATTTAAATTATATTTGGCGGTTATCAGCACTTGATGTCCGCCACAATATAAAAATTATTTGTTTCAATAATATCAACAGTGATCAGCACTTGATGTCTGTTGATATGTATATTGAAAATTTATTTTGTAGGGTATAACACTTTTTGTCGTTATTCTTTTTCTTTATTGGGCAGTGATCAGCACTTGATGACTGCCACAATATAAGAATTATTTATTTCAAAAATGTCAAACAGTGATCACCAATTGATGTCTGTTGGCATATCGAAAATATGTATTGTAGGGTATAACTATTTCATCGTTATTTATTATAATAATAATTTTTTTTCTTCATATATATTATGTCACAATAAAGGGGAATTTAATGCTCTTGCGGTATTTTACTTGGATAGAGGGGTATTTGTAACACATTATCTTTACTTGTACACATATTCTTTATTTGTTCTTTACACTGGGTTGCCACTGGGGACTCACCTTCTTATCTTTATCTTTACATTAATAGAATAGTGAAGATCCTTAGTGTCATCATTGGGAACGTTTTGATTCAACTGCCGGCTGCGCAATTACCAGTCCAGTGCCCTTGAAGCCTTGGTTCTCTGGGTGTCTTGAGACTTGTAGTTATTCTGTTGATATGATTGTACGCCAAATAAAAAAACTCGACTGCTCCTTTTCGATTTCAACTTCGAAGTAAGTCTTGGTTTATTGATTTTCATTTAAAAAGCCTATGCAGAGGCTATGTATAGTAAAGTACATAATATATATATAAGGGCTATGTATAGTGAGACCGCTGAATCGGCTTTACGCCAAATTCGAGCAGATCTCTGGCTCTATTGAATTCCAAGCTGCCAGTAACCCCTCTTTCAATTGGTCAAGCGTGCTGTACCGGTTTTGGTATACTTTCCTAGCCAAAACCTCCCAAAGATTTTCAATGACGTTAATATCCGGGCTCTGGGCATGCGTTTGAAGTAGTTTGGGGCAATTATGTTTTAGCCAGAGCTTAGCTACCATTGACGTGTGATTGGGATCGTTGTCTTGATAAAAAGCAAAGTCGTCAAGGATCCCCAATTTCTCCGCACTCTGCTTAACATTTTGTTTCAAAATATCAAGGTAGCCAAATTTATCCATTACACCATCAATGAAGTGTAATTGGCCAACTCCCGCACTCGACATGCAGCCCCAGACCATCACAGAACCTCCACCATGCTTCACAGTGCCTATAGTGTTCTTGGGCTCAAACTCAGTGTTTGGCTTACGCCACACATACACCTTACCATCGCACCCATGTAAATTAAATTTACTTTCATCAGTAAACAATACCTTTAAATAAGATAATTCATGAAAAAAAAAAAATGTTTAATGTGATATACAACCAACATACACGATTCCAAAAATCATTAGGTTTTTGCAAGTACTCCTTTGCAAACATTACTCTGAACGTCTTGTTCTTAGGGCTTATAAAAGGCTTTTCCTGCGCAACTCGGCCATGAAAATCATACCGATGCAAAGTATTGCGAACAGTGTTTTCACAAACATCCTTTCCGAGTTTGGTTTTTACCGACAACCTGAGCTCCTTAGCGGTTTTAAAGGGATCCTCCTTAATTTCTCTTATAATTGACCGCTCTTCTCTTGAGTCTAACTGCTTTATTTTGCCTTCCTGGGTTTTGTTCATCAGGCTGCCATCTTCCCGGAACCTTTTAATAATATCATGGACGGTAGATTTGCTCCTTCCGACCAGATCTGCTATTTCCCTTACAGTTTTTCCATCAAAATGCAGCTTTAAAATGATCTGCCGTGCTTCAAGACCAGTTTGCTTTACACGTGGAGCCATTTCAAAAAATAATTTGTCTTACTGTCAGGCAAATGAGCTTGGGCACACACCGAAAAGCGATAATCAGAACAAAGCGGCAAAATTCCGCGAAATAACGGATCTTTTTCTTGCTCTTTTCATTTGTCCGATTTGGCGTTGAAGCTTAAAATCGGAGTTGTTAGTCGTTTTTAAATTTTTAAAAAATGTTAGTGTTTGAAATTTAGATTTTTTTTTTTTTTTGTTGTAGTAAGATAAGCCTTCATAAATTTAAGGAAAAATATTAAAACTTAAAATAAGTAACTTATTGTTAGTAATAAAGAAAAAACTAATTTTAATAAACACAAAGTCTTGTCCGATTTGGCGTGGGAACCATGTATGTACATATATAGCATATATTCGAATATTGTCAGCTGTTTTCTGCTGTGTGTGTTATCTGTTAAAAGAAAGAGGAAAAAATGAAGAAAAATGTGTGCAATGTATTTTTTGTTGTCATTTATTTAAATTATATATTTATTACATATAATTTATATTAGAGTTTAAAAACATGATTTTATCAATGTTTTCTGGATTAGAAGCTATTGAACATCGCTTTTCTGAAACTTAATATCTTGCGATTGAAAAGTTTTTTCAGAAGCTGCGCTGCTGACTGCAACACAAAATATTTGGCAGCTTGTTTTATTGGGAAAAATGTTTGTGCATGTTCCACCAATCCAAAACGTCAAAATTGGTTGAGTATGGAACACTTATGTTTGTATAGCCTGCTATTTCCATTTTAATCTGATCTTTATTAGACTCAAGCTGGACAGCCTCTATGAAATCATCAAATCCATCGCTAGCTGTTTGAGTTTGAAAAGTTTCACAACTTGAGTCTACTAAAAAATGCTGCATAATAGTTTAGCTTATTTGTTGGTGAAAACAGAAATAATTCAATGCTGTGATATTTTGATAAATTTGGAGAAATTGTATGCAAAATTTGAGATCGTAGTGAAAACTTTATTGATTCAATTAGTTCAATATCACTGTACTCGGACTAACTTTTTTTTTAAATTATATATATTTGGTAGAATCAAATGAATAGTGGGGCGTTTAACTGCTTCTAGTTTTTTGGAAACGTTTTCAAATGCTTCTAACAGACAGACTATGGCAGGTAAATTATTTTTATTGATTCCTTCAATTCTGTAGAACCTTCCTTGACCGGGTTCCATTAGGTTTAAAGAATGTAAGATCGGACACGTCTATGCCGTTTGATTGTAGTTTTTAGATTGATTCTTTATTCCAAATTATTCTTGCTTAAGCTAATTTTACATACATATATATTCTTATGCTGCGACTTATGCGACAGCTACAAAAGAGAGGGAGAGTGTCAGTACATACATACATACTGTTGGAGCGCATGCATCAAAGTGCTTGGTCAGCGGTCCCACGCTGGCCTGGCTCTAGCTCATGTTACGCTTGTGCATACAGTGCTTATGTGAATATATGTATGTGCATATACAAATGTACATACATATATGTTCATGCTTAATTGTATGTTTATGTGAATATGTTTATGTGAATACTTCAATGTATACACATGAACATATTCAAGTGCACAATTATATTTTAATGCGTATATGTTTAATTGTTTATACTTGCAACAAAGTGTTACAAGTTGAGCTTATTGTATTGAATGATTATTTGTATGAATATACTACACCTCCCCTTTTTAGAGAATAACGTAATATTGTGGAGTTTTGTAAGGATTATTGATATAGAAAGGTAAAATAAAGGTAAAGTAAAAGTGTATCTTACGAGAAAAAAATTTTTTTCTTTGTTTTTCTTTTCTTTTTCTTGTTTTTAGAAATTGCATGAATTTGTTTTCAATAATAGATGAATCCATAAAGATTTTTTTTTTTTTTTTTTTTTTTTTTTTTTTATATTTTGTTTTGTTTTTTTTTTTTATGGTTGATTATTTTTACGGTTGATCATTCAGAAAACGGTTTTAGTCTGTTTTTATGAACCTTCTGGTTTTTATTCTTATCATCTGCTATTAGTATATTGTCATTTTCTTCTATACTCACTACCTTATAAGGCCCTATATATTTAGCATCTAGTTTATGACCTATTTCTTTTCTTAATAAGACTTTATCTCCTATTATAAATCAAAATCGGAAATATATTTGTCGTAATATTTCTTATTCTTTAACTTATGGGTTTCTAACATTATCCTAGCTCTTTTATATGCTATTTCTATTCTAAATTTTATTTCCTTAGAGTAGTCGTCTAAATTGTATATTGGATCTATTCTATCTATTTTGTTAAAATCTATGAACTGATTTGGTAGTCTTCCAAATAGTAGTTCATATGGACAATATTCATGCACTGCCGAGGGTGTTGTGTTGTAACAATAAGTGAAATATGGTATCCAAGCATCCCAATCGGACTTATCTGCTGATATGTATGACCGAATATATTCATTGAATGTTCTATGACTTCGTTCTATTGTCCCTAAAGTCTGGTGGTGGTATGCTGTAGATGTCAGATTTTTAATCCTCATGTACGTGCATATATCTGTTATAATCTGATTTTTATACTCAGTTCCCATGTCCGTAATGAGTGTTTTCATTGGACCGTACTGTAGTATACAATTTTCGAATATAGCTTTAGCTACATTACTTGCACTCTTAGATGCGACTGGAATGGCTATTAAGTATTTTGTCAGATCGCATATCAATGTGACAATATACTCATTTTCATTATCTGATTTTGGTAGCGGACCTATTGTGTCCGCTATAACTTTATCAAAAGCCTTGGCTGGTGTTTCTGTTATTATCATAGGAATCTTCGTATGTGTCGTCGTTTTTGGCACCTGGCATTTATGACATCTCCTTATGTACTCTTTTTATATGGCGTCCCATATTTTTCCAATAGTAGTGTCTTTTGATTTTTGCCAGTGTTCCGGAAATGCCAGTATGACCTCCTTGAATTGGATTATCATGATATGTAGACAGTATTGCTTCTTTTTCTTTTTCATTTGCTATTAGGGTCACCGGCCGGAGTAGCGCTACTCTTAATGTTTTCAATATAGTATTGCCCATATTTTTAAAAGAATCAATTGAAATAATTTCAAAGATCTTTTCGCTCGGTGCTACTTTTAGTTGGCTGATTTCAACTATACCGGCTTGCATTTCAAGCCTTTGGAAGAACTGACCTAAGTCGAGAATTCCATTGGTATACAAATCGCTGACTTCAATTCTTGCCATAACTTTCTTTCCACGTTTCAGTGAACATTTAGATTCTGTTATTCGCAAGGTCACTACTTTCCGTACCTCGTCATTATTTATGACTTCGTATACGTTGGGCCTAGAAGCATTTTGAAGTTTTTGCCTTGGCAAAAGTTCTTCTTTATTAACTGCGCAGTTTTTCTGTCTACTTTGTTGCCTGGTAGTGACTTTCAGGACTTTTGTACTCATATCTTTTAACTCGTATATAGTTATCCACGATAAGGCGTCTGCCACAAAATTATTTTTACCTCTCAAATACTCTACTGTAAAGTCGTACTCTTCCAATTCTAGCTGCATGCGTGTTAGTTTTGAACTCGGGTTGTCCATGGAGAATAAATATGTTAATGGTCTATGGTATGTTCGCACTGTGAAGTGTTTTCCATATAGATATGGTTGAAAATGTGTTATTGCCCAATGTATTGCTGCTAGCTCTTGTTCTGTAGTACTCTTGTTGCTTTCAGCTTTAGTGAACGCTCTTGATGCATATGAAACTGGAAGCTGGAGTCCATTATAGTTTTGTGTTAAAACTGCTCCACATGCTTGTTTGCTTGCATCTGTGATTATGCAAAAATTCTTTGCTGAAATCTGGGTACTGCAATAGATTAGGTTGAACGAGCTTTTCTTTTAAGTATTGGAATGCATTTTCGCATTCTGCTGTCCATTCGAATGGAACTTTCTTTTTACATAATCTTGTTATGTGCCGGGAATATTCGGCGAAATTTTTTATGAAACGTCGATAATAATTACAAAATGCAACGAAACGTCTAGCACTATCTGCATCATGTGGGACTGGATAATTCTTGATGACGTCAAATTTTGTGTCGTCTGGTAAGATTCCTTTGTCTGTGCATTTGTGATCTAGGAATGTCACCTCATGCATAAAAAATGAGCATTTTTCTGGATGCAGTTTTAGATTGTTTTTTCTGCAAAGTTTAAAAACATCTACCAAATTTTTAATCATATGTTGTTCAGAACAACCGATAACGATTAAATCATCCATATAGAGGAAAGCTTGGCGGTCAAGCCCTGAGAATGCTATTGTCATCATTCTCTGAAATGAATTAGGTGCTATTTTTAGACCGAAAGGTAATCGCGTGAAGCGATATGAGCCATTGCTCGTTGAAAAGAACGTTATATCTCTTGATTTTTCTTCTAGTTCTATTTGGTGAAAACCTTGCCTTAAGTCAAGGCAAGAAAAATATTTTGCTCTTCCCAATTGATCAAGAATATCATCAATTCTGGGGAGTGGAAACTTATCTGACAGCAATTTTTTGTTTATTTGACGATAGTCAATTACTAATCGCCAATTTTTTTCCTTAGATCCCGAAAGTGTTTTCTTTGGGACTAGTAAGAGTGGGCTATTATAAGGCGAAACAGACGGTTCAACAATACCCTGTGTTTAAGAATAAACATCGTGTTCATCTGAGCTGGCTTCACCAAATCAGATTGACCAAAGAAATATACAAATGAAACATAAACAAAAGTAAGTCATAAAATTCATATGACAATTATTGCTTAATACCAAACAAAACATGCATCCACATTCTGTGGAAAACACTTAAGACTATAACAGCGGCGCGGTATCAAGTAACCAGCGCTGAGCATGAAATATAAACAATTTTCAACCCCGAAAACGTGGGGCATTAGAATAAGCATTTTTAAGAACAATTGTCGCTTCTTAGAGTTTAAGAGTTTTTAAATAAAATCAGTTCATATTTTGAATTCAACGAATGAAGACTGGGTTATTTTCTCTGCTCTCCGGGAATCCCTATTCATTTTGGTCCTTCGAGAAAAAGGAACTCTGTAGTTTTCCCCCACCAGTGGTAAGGGACTCAGAGTGTGAATCAGCTCCTTGAAGTCTGATCTTATGCAAGTGTAAATGCTAAGATCAGCTAAAGGTAGCAAAAATAAATTTACTCTTGTTTTCCCCCACCCGTGGTAAGAGACAGAGTATAATATAAAAAGCAAAATATTGCTTAATAATTAAAAAGTGCGTTGTCCGATTTTAAAGACAGTTTGGCTAGTGGAGCAACTGTAGTAATATCGGCGGCGGGAGTTTTTGTGTGTGGCGTATTCGAAGCCCTAATATCGAAAAAAAAAAGTTAAAGTTAAAAGTGCATATGTAGTTGCAAGTCAGCAACTACAAAAACAGCAGAGCAACAAGATAGTTGCAGAGAAGAGGTGGCTAATAGGAGAAAATCTGGTGCGATGACCGGCACCGGTACCGCCTGAGCCCATAGGCCCTGGACACAGAAAAAAAAAAACACACCGGGGAAGACGGGTCCTAAGGACTGCCCTGGACCATTTGACTCACCTTATTGCGAATACGCCTGTGCGAAGTCCAGCACCGGCACCGTCTAGCGCGACAAGCTAGACCCCGGAACAGAGAGATCGGAGAAAGCAGCATCGGCGCCCCAACAGCCTGTGCGAAGACCAGCACCGGCAACTTGAAAGCTGTTCAACGTCTGGACCGATAGCGCTACAAAGAGCGCCCACCAAAATAAACAACTATGCGCTGCGTCGCACATTTTTTTTAATGCACTGCGATGCATATTTTTTTTCATAATTATAAAAAACTATGTACAATTGTGCGGCAATAAAAGCTGTCCGATTAGAGTGTGGCCTGAAAACCATACGCAAAAATAGGCAGGGATATATGTAAAAAAAAACAAACATTTAAAAAACCAATTAAAAAAAAAAAAAAAAAAAAAAAAAAAAAGAGAATCAATTGATTGTCACACATATATACATCCACTATATAAAATGTTCAGTAATAAGACTGCTAAATTGTTAGAGAAGCAGGTAGAGTTGCATACCAGGTTAAGGCAGTTGGAAGCACTGGATCCCAGAAACGTTACCAGCAAGGTAATCGAGGAAGTAAAAGTGATTAGTAGCCGATGGATGCCTAACCATGAAAAATTGCTCCAGCAGGGGATTTTCGATCATCAGTACTACAGAGATAAAGTACATGAAGAGGTTTTAACGATAGTTGCCAAAATAATAGCTACAGGAGAGTCAGAAAAACCAGGCACTAGTAAGTCAGTGTTAGTTGAAGCAGAAGCGGATATGTCAGAAATGTTTGATGATAGCAAAGGAGAGTCGCGCGGGAATGCGACCTCCAGTCATGAAAACGGTAGTGGTAACCATGAGATATTTATGGATAGAGTCCGACAGCTCCAGGAATATTTGGATAGGGTAACCAAAGAGTTACGCACTATAGATAATTCAACAGGCAATGAGGCATGCACAATATATATTAATAAGATCAATTATTTATGGGAGAAAGTACAGGCGTGCCAGGTTGTGTTGAAAGATGAAAAATTTAAAAATACTTTGGATGATTTAGAATTCGATGTCCGCAATTCAGTATCAGTGTTAGAAATAAAGATAAACAATAAGGAAAGTAAGATTGAGAATGTAACCGTGAGAGGCGAATTACCGGTGTTGCCGAAAATACAGGTACCCACATTTTCTGGGGAACCTAGAGAATGGGACCTGTTTGTAGAACTATTTGCTTTGGATTTAAGTATTGCTCTTAAGTTCAATTATTTAAAATCCGCATTAAAGGGCGAAGCAAAAGCATGGTAGCCCATCTATTGTCAGGTTCAGCTGATAACTATAGTGCCGCTTGGGAATTGTTAACCAAGCGGTATGAAAATAATCGGAGGGTATTTTCCGAACAATTAAGTCGGATCGTTGATTTACCGATGATCAACAATGAATCCGCAAAAAGTGTTAAAGAAGTGATTGACATAGTTAATGAGTCAGTTTACTTAATTAAAATAAAAGCAAATTTGTCCGATGAAGTTGACGTCATATGCGCACAACTCCTACTAAGGAAATTTGACAGAGAGGCTCTACAATTGTATGAGAGTCAGATTAGAAAAACAAGACAAATTCAAATGCTATCTGATGTCATGGAATACTTGGAGCAAAGATATTGCTCGCTAAGTGCCATAAGCAAAGAAGAGAAAAAACCGCTAAAAACTGTGTTAAATTATGCGGAAGTCGAAAATAAATGTCCGATTTGCAAAATTGCCGGGCACAAAGCGTATAAGTGCTATATGTTTAAAGGGTTGACACCTACTGAAAGGTATGAAACAGCCAAAAAAAGTGCATCTTTGCATAAGATGCTTGAACCATTCAAGCAATAAGGTGTGCACTAATGAAATGGTCTGTTCATTGTGTAGTAAGGAACACCATACCTTACTCCATTTTGAAGAGAAACAGGAGAGAGCTAATACTTGTGTAACCGCACAACCAACACTGTTGGCCACAGCTTTAATACAAGTAAAAAATATAAATGGAGGATATAAGACTCTAAGAGCCCTTATTGATTGTGGTTCACAGAGCACCATTTTGTCTGAAGAGGCCGCTCAAATATTGAAATTACCTAAAATTAAACAATATACAGAAATAAGTGGCGTGTCCTCAATAAAATCTAATAAATCAAAATATAAGGTAAAAATAGATGTGAAGACGCGAAATCCTTGGAAAGGACATCTTAGGGTTGAGGCAATTGTGTTGCCAAAGTTAATGAAAGCTCTTCCATTAAAAATAGCAAACGTGTATATGTCAAAATGGCAAACTTACGTTCTAGCTGATCCTACCTTTAATAAACCTGGTAGGATTGATATAATAATGGGAGTTAACGTATATACCCAAATCTTAAAAGGGGGAATTACAAAGATTGATGGCCTGCTAGGCCAAAATACTCAATTTGGTTGGATCGTCTCGGGATGCACCAAATCCAATCAGAATAAATCTGTAGTGGCAACAACAATAGATGTCACATGTTTTGAACAAAGTTGGGAGAAAAAGAAAGATAAATTTCAAAATAAAAACAACACAATTCCAAAGAAATACAACAGCAAAACTCAAGACATAAATTTATGGCCCCCGGCAGGACCTCACATTGGAGGTAAAGTGAAAATTGGGGAAGAAAAAGTATATATCCCAGAGCCAGTAAAACATGAAAATATTCAGAAGGCAATGGGTCAATTAGATAATGCTTATCTAAAAAATAATGTCAAAATAGATTCCGGTAACAAATTGTCCGGAACTATACCAAAAATCAGATATGGCAAAATAATTATAAAAGGACAACATTTAATGGTAACCAGAATAGCAACTCACACTTCAGCAATCAGCGATATTTAAAAATAGTGGAGCGAAGATCACATTGGAACAAGTCAAAAAGTAAAGGTAGTTATTTTTTAAATTCACCACCGTATAAAAAGGCTAGAAGTCAGCACAGTAATGCACATCAGGAGTGGGTAGACATCCCCAAACAGAAATCGTTAAGTAATATGCCAAATATTATAAAAACCAGTAGAAGCCAACATAGTAATACATATGGGAGAATTGGTAAGAATAAGAAGTCAGTTACAATCAGTAAAGGAACATCAGATTGACTAGGTTCAACGTCTATCATGCTTCTTTAACAATAGTTTTCTTACTAATGATAATAATTTTAATAATTTGGATATGACAACTAACTATAAAGATAAAGTCCAAAACGCCGCATTTGGCGGCCCTTTGCAGAATGTTTAAGAATAAACATCGTGTTCATCTGAGCTGGCTTCACCAAATCAGATTGACCAAAGAAATATACAAATGAAACATAAACAAAAGTAAGTCATAAAATTCATATGACAATTATTGCTTAATACCAAACAAAACATGCATCCACATTCTGTGGAAAACACTTAAGACTATAACAGCGGCGCGGTATCAAGTAACCAGCGCTGAGCATGAAATATAAACAATTTTCAACCCCCGAAAACGTGGGGCATTAGAATAAGCATTTTTAAGAACAATTGTCGCTTCTTAGAGTTTAAGAGTTTTTAAATAAAATCAGTTCATATTTTGAATTCAACGAATGAAGACTGGGTTATTTTCTCTGCTCTCCGGGAATCCCTATTCACCCTGTTCAATTAACTTTCCAACTTGTCGCTGGATCTCGTCTATTTGGCTATGCGGACTCCGGTAATTTTTCACATATACCGGTTCATCATCCTTAAGTCTTAATTTTTGTTTATAAAAATTATTTGTTGTGATCGGTTCGGTGTCAAGTCCGAACACATCACTATACTCAGTGCATAACTCTTCAAGTTTGTCTTTGAATAGTGTTGGGAAATTTTTCTTCAATTTATGAATTACAGATTCTTTTCTTATATCTTTAGTATTTTGAACTATATCGTAGTTCGAAAGTGATTCAAATTTTAAATTGTTAAAGCCTACTATTTGGCATTTATCTGTGGTATTTAAGAGTCGGACAAAAGTACTTTGGGTTGTTGCAATAGTGTTTGCAACATAAACACCCGGTTTAATTTCCTGATTCGGAATTAGAATGTTACCTTCTGCTGAAGATAGTTCTATTTTGCATACCACTTGGGATCTTGCTGGTAGAAGTGTTGAGTTATTACCAGAATTGAATGTTATTGGAACATAGATTGGGTACGTTAATTCTTGTGGTCTAAGTATAAACCAATCTTCTGAATTGCCGTAATCTAATTTGCAATTAAAAGTTTTTATGATTATCTATATATTATTATCTAATCCTATTATTCCATCGCATGGGATTGCGAAATCTGAATGAAGCAGATGAAATTCGTATGGAATAATGTATTTATCTGTCTGTAATTCTATTGAGACTAGGCCTTTGGAGTTTATTACTCCTTCTCCTATGCCTCGAATGTCTACGGTTTTGTTTACTTGGATGTCGTGGAATACATCAGAATTTTCTTTTATTATTGAAATATCTGCACCGGTATCAATTAAGAATGTTATTTTCTTATTGGTTTTAACGTTCTTAAATGATACAAAATTATTAAGACTTAGGTTAATAGAGTAGACTTTATTTTTTAATTTTGAGCATTTGGAGGAGCTTGTCCGTTTCCCTGGTCACTTTGGGTATTCGGACATTTGTGTTGTTATTACCATTCTGTTGGTTATTTGTGTTTTGTCTATTATTTTGGGTCCACCTCCACGGCCGCCTCTTCGGTAGCGTGAATTATTTCGACTCGTTGGGCTCTGTGGGCATCGTTGTTGCTCCAATTCGCTAGGCAAAAAAAATAATTTTTTTTTAAGAATTTCTGTGGAGCCCGCTCTACTGAGAGTGGTAAATCTAGTGATGGCTTTAGCTGAATCAAAGTTTCCTGATTCCATTAATATCTGGACTCTTTTGACTTTGCTATGACTTACCATAGCATTCACTGCCACTTTGGTAGTGTATTTTATTGCTTGTTCAGTTGGAAGAACATCCGAAATATATGGCTTTAAGGGCGTCGGTCAACTCAGTAATCCCTTTGTGTATGAAACGCATTATTGGGGTTTCTCTGCAGATTTTTAATTTTTGCTGTTAAAAGATCCACTGATTCACCCTTGAAGATTGTTGATAGTTTTCGTATTACTTCATCAATCGTTGTTTCAGAGCTTAGAGTATTACCCGCTTGACCTTTCAATTTTGATTTTATGATTTCGATGGCTACTGCTTCATGCGTTTCTTTTATGGTGTCAAGTACGCGAAGCGCCCCAATGAAACCTGGTAGATTTTTAATATCACCATCGAAGTATGGTAGCAGCCTGGTGGCTGTGTTTATGAATTCTACCACTGTTTGAGTCATTTTGTTGTTTTCTTTTGGAATCGCTGGTTTGTTAAGAATTATTTTTGATTGATCAGAGCTCACTGATGGTTCTTCTTGACCTATTTCTTCATCAGCCATTAGTTGCGTTTTTTTTCCAGTACTATTGAAGTTTCCAAATCAGATGTTTGTTTAAATTCAATATTGTGTCTGGTTAGCACAGTTATTGCTTTTTGTTTGTAATCACTGTAGAACGCATTTGCGGCTGTTTTTTGCCCTGCCTTTAGTTTGCTATAGTGCTCAGTTAATACTGCTCTAATAGCTTGGAGCTTTTCAGTTATTATTTTCGTGTGTTTGGTTACTGTGTCTTGGGATGTTTCTCTGTTTTGCGAGAGGCACTTACAAGATTTAGTTAATTCTTGTGCGTGTATTCTAGCTTGTCCTATTATCTCATCCCAAGTAACCATAGTTTGTTAAAAATAACAAAAGTTTCGAAAATGTTTATGGTTGTTTTTTTTTTTTTTTTTTATTCTGTATCTATTATTTCTACATCTGAGTCGGTAAGATCGATTGGTTCTTTACTCGATTCTGATATGTCTATCAGAGCGATTGAGTCCTTGAAAAGTTCGTGGACCCATCCGGGCACGTCTTTACGTAAAGGAGTCTTAGCTAACAATCTACTATAAGCTACTTTTATGGATTTTTCCATAAGATCTACAATATTTTTTTCAAATTTGTAGTTGTGGGCTATCCAATACCTTATTTCCTTGTATTTGTGATTTGTTTCGCCTGATTGTATCAGGAAATCGAGGAAAGGTAAATATTTTTGTAGCTTTTTTGTTTCTTTCTTATCCATATTCTACACTAACTTGTTAAGCCTATTAGTACGGATGTATTTATATATAAAAAAAATCATGTGGTCTTACTGCCTTGGTTCCTCCATTAGGTAGAAACGATATGTGCCTGCTTCATTTGAAAAACAGCATACATATGGTACTGTGAGGATGAAACTCATCTGTACCCTAGAGTCTCCTCGAACTGGGAAATCTTCTCCCGTTATATTGAGGTAAGCTGATCTAATTTGTACCAAGCATATTGAGTTTTGTGGTGAATTGATCTGCTCATTTCTAAAAACCTCAATTAAATCTTGGACAATACTGGGATGCCTAGCGTTTATTTTTTGAAAATATCTATCTAGAGTGGCCATTATTTTTCAGATTTTCCTTTAATCTATAGTCGCTTGCGTGCATATGTATTTTTAGACCTTATCTAGGTCATTAGCTTGGCTTAGGGCTCTTTTGGTTACACATTTATTGTGCAATAGGTAAGCTTTATATAATACATATGCGCACATTACTACGACAATTATCAATAACAATATGTTCGTTAACCTCAAATCAGTATTTGATGATTCGATTTTATTTATTACATTAGCAGTGGAGTCCACTGATTTTGTTTCTATTAACCCCATTGTGGGTATAAGAGATATATCATCAAATTTACTTATGGAATTATCGAACATATGGAGTTTATTAAAAAAAAATTTTTTTTTGTATAATTCTAATAATAATCTCACTGACTAACGCTCCTATATGAGACTATTTTAATTTAATAACATTAATATGACAAATACGGGGAAAAGAGAGAAAAAAAAATATATATATATATAGGAACAAGAGCCCCTAAAAACAGCTCAAAACCTTTTGTTTAGAAATTAATTTTTTTTTTTTTTTTATTTTTTTTTTATATATGTATTTCAAGCTTCTGTCTTATTTGCTTGAATACGAATATTGTTTGAAATATAAAAAAAATTTTTATGGATTCATGGTTATTAATTTTTATTTAAAAATTTATTATTATTTTTTTTTTTGTAATATTTTAATTTTTATATGTTTCAAGTGTAGTATAATAGAATACTACAATAATAATAGTATAATAGCTGAAGGCTCTTTTTTTTTTTTACATATGTTCCTGCCTACTTTTTCGTATGGTTTTTAGGCCACACTCTAATTGGACAGCTTTAATGCCGCACAATTGTACATTGGTTGTTTTAATTCTATAAAAAAAAATGTGCATCGCAGTACACTCAAAAAAAATGTGCGACGCAGCGCATAATTGTTTATTTAAATTTTTTTTTTTTTTTTCTTTGTTAGCCTCTAGCATCAGCTGGTCGTCGCCGGTTGGCACGCTGATGCTCCATCGATGGCGTAAAAAGCGGCCTGCTTTTCACGCTTGTAGTCTCAGCTGCTGATGTCCGGGGCCTCTGAGCTCAGGCGGTACCGGTGCCGGTCATCGCACCAGTTTTCTGTGGTCCAGGACAATCTTGGGGGCACTTCTTCTCTTCTTTTGGTGTGGAGGAGTTTTCATATTATTATTAATTACTTTCAATGTAGATATGTCTGAGTGAGAGTGAGTTTCTGGCTTGTTGCTTGTTTTCAATGACTTTAAAAAGACAAATTCTTTTTGACTTCTTGGCTTGAATATAATAGCCAATTAATGTGTGCTATTCTTTTCTTTTTTTTTTTTTACTTTGCACTCCTTCTCTCTTTGCCATTTCTCACACTCTACTCACTCAGAATATCCATTTGCCTTTTTTCCGTTGCTCTTTTTTTTTCTTCTTTTTTAAAAAAAATCCTTTGCTCCTCCAACGCAGATTTGCGTGGATTTTAATGGGTCTCCACTTTCTTTTGTTGATTTATTTATGGGTCTCCACTTTCTTTTGTTGATTTGTCACAGTGGTGACGGTCTCCAGGTCACTTTGTTAATTTGTGACCACTGTCACGGTCGCCATGTAGAACCTTCCTTGACCGGGTTCCATTAGGTTTAAAGAATGTAAGATCGGACACGTCTGTGCCGTTTGATTGTAGTTTTTAGATTGATTCTTTATTCCAAATTATTCTTGCTTAAGCTAATTTTCTTAAGCTAATTTTACATACATATATATTCTTATGCTGCGACTTATGCGACAGCTACAAAAGAGAGGGAGAGTGTCAGTACATACATACATACTGTTGGAGCGCATGCATCAAAGTGCTTGGTCAGCGGTCCCACGCTGGCCTGGCTCTAGCTCATGTTACGCTTGTGCATACAGTGCTTATGTGAATATATGTATGTGCATATACAAATGTACATACATATATGTTCATGCTTAATTGTATGTTTATGTGAATATGTTTATGTGAATACTTCAATGTATACACATGAACATATTCAAGTGCACAATTATATTTTAATGCGTATATGTTTAATTGTTTTTACTTGCAACAAAGTGTTACAAGTTGAGCTTATTGTATTGAATGATTATTTGTATTATATTTTAATGCGTATATGTTTAATTGTTTATACTTGCAACAAAGTGTTACAAGTTGAGCTTATTGTATTGAATGATTATTTGTATGAATATACTACAATTCTATATTCTTGACCTTTTTTTTTCATTGATATTATTTCCGTCCAATTACTACCTACCGACTTAAGCAAATAGTATACTGTGTTTCCAGCGTGTTGGAAGCCTTTTAGCGAGATACCCAAAGAAGAATTAGCTCCTGATTTTTTGACGAATGTGATGCAATATTTGCAAGCTCAGGAACAGACTCAATTTATTTCTCGACGACGTTGTTCAATAAATGATTGACACAATGAATTTTTTCTAAATTGCAGAAGGCTTTAATCATGTTGGACCCACGATTAGTAACAATAACTGGATTGTCCTTTTCGAGGTCACATTCAAAATCTCCTAAAACGTCGCCGATTTTCGCACGTACATTTGCCCTAAGCAAAGAATAATAAATTTAAAACTTTTACATATAGATTAAATATAGATACATACGTACCTGTGCAGGAGACTTCCATCATTGACTTCATGGCTAATAATCGGTCAACAGGCTCCATCCTTAATGTAGTGTATGGTACAGGACAAGTAAGATGGTTTTAAAAAATTGTCTGTCCATATGTCACTGGGAATGGCATATCCGAAACTCTTACATTTTTTAATTTCATCTTGAAGTGTGTGTCGTATATTGCACCTATATTTCTTGATACAGTTGTTAGATGCGGTAGCAATTTGTCGACGTTGAAATTACTACCAAACATTGCTCCTACTTTAATCAAAAACGATGCAAAGTTTTTGAGTCCGGAATCTTCCACAATTTTAAACGTGCGACAATTTTTTATTACCCATTCGGTAACAACATTGACAGCCTCATGCTTTGTTGCAGAATTTGTTTCGATTAGCGACGTTTTCTCTGTTTTACAGGCGTTCACAATGTAGCATTTCTGTTTTACCAAATTTAATGTGCTACCTGAAGACTTCAAAACCGAAAAACACATTTTACAAGCAAGAAGGCTTGTCAACTCAATTCCACATTCGTTTTTGATTTTTGTAAAATATCGCACACTTCGCTTTGCCCGATTTTATCAGTTAAGCTGTACAATCCACTTTGTAGAATTTTTTTTTTTTTGCTCGCTTTTAAGCAACGCGCTCTCCTATATTATATATATTTTAATCAAATAAATAGTTTTCAAGGAAAAAAATTTTTTTTTTTAATTGCTTCATTATTAAAATGATATGATAATTAAATATTTGGCAGAAATGCTAAATACACAATCAGCATGATATGAATTTTGTAAGTATATGGCCACCTATGGTGTTCGACAAGATTCATTTGGTGTTGTGTTGGTTCAAATCGCAGTCATGTCATGTCGTATTTTCTTTCCTTTTTTTTTTTTAATTTTTTTTTTTCATATGTATCTATATAAGTAAGTACAAGTACATGACTTTGAGCGCAAGTAAGTCTACTTAATTTAGCTGAAATTAAAAAATTCTAAATGCTAAGTAATAGTTTAGAATGTTTTCTATCCATAGAGACGTATTACAATAAATTTTATTCAAAACTAAAAAATGAAAATATCCAAAAACAAAACAAAGTCCAAAATTCAGCGTTACATAAATATTCGGTTTTTTTGCTTAATGGTTAAATTAAATACTGTGGCAACTTCCAAAAGTCAAAAATATTCATGGAATATGGTTTTCCCCAAAAGAAACATGTTCTGTAGGTTGGTCACCTATTATGTGTGGCAAAACAAATGCCTCAACTAGCATTGTGAACTTGTTGTATCTTGACCTTACAACCAAGCTTATTCGCGCCTTGCTTATCTGTGGTTGACCACCCACTCCATTTATGTGCACATGAGTCTTGTTATTTTAAAGATCACTTCTTAACTAGCCTCTCTGAGACGAGGTTTACTTGTGAGCCGCTATCTAGGAGTGCTCGAAACTCTCCTTTCCTTTCATCGATCCCTTTTACCACTACCTGGGCCGTTGCCAATAGTGTATTTTCTGCTAACTCCATAAGCAGAAGCTGCAGACGCAGATGTAGCAACTTGGTTGCCTGTTTCCAAATGCAACATTGTGTTATGTTTTTATACATACATATAGTGCGTGGTTGAATCTATCCAATTTCTTTGTCATATGAAACATTATGACAGCATCTGACGATTCCATATTGACGCGTACATTTTTTAAAGCTTGCAATGATTCAAAAATGTTATCATGCAAATTCTTTATAGAAGCCGCGTCATTTCCCACATTTGGGTGATCAAACAGCTTTGCCAGTATGGCTGTTACTAGAACTCTTTTGTTATTAAATCGTTCCTGCAACACTGACCAAGCAGTGTTGTAATTGCCTTCTGTTAATTCCAGGTGCCGTATCAATCTCTCTGCTTCTCCAGAAAGGTTTGATTTTAAGTACCACATTTTCTCTATTGTGGATACATTTGACTCATGAACCACCTTTTTATAGATGTCATGAAATTGTTGCCATTTCAGGTAATCCCCATCAAATTTTGGGTAGTTGCAATGATTGCATCACTACATTTTCTGCTGGTGCCACACAGAATTTTAGCATTGTATTTTCTGCGGCTACAAACGTAGTTATATTATATCCGGCTTCGGCTGGATTTTTCGCTAGCCGATGAATCTCATAATGGATTTCTTCAATTTTCCTCCATAATTTGTCGACTACCGATTTGTAATTCATTTTCTCTTCAGGGACAATTTGACTTAATGTCCTGGACAATGAATCCAGCAGCGCACTTTGTTTGCGAACCAGTGGTTTGATCCCGACTCGCGCTTCCTCTCGTTGGCGAGCTTGTCTCTCTAATTTTATCTTTGCCAAATGGTCCTTCCAATCTTCCACTATATTAGTTACAACCGCCTTCATTTTGCTGAAATAGTCCGTTACAAAGTAGTCATCTTCTGTTGGCACGTTGTCTAATTTGTCCATTAACTCCTTATGACTTTTCTCAAGTTCTCATGTTTTCAAGAGCTCAAGTTTCTCCTCGAAATAAGATGGCTTCATTTTCCTGGGAAGTCCTTTTTGGTATTCCGAATGAAAGCCTGAATTGCTTCTCCTCGTTCTGTCTGCTGCTTATAAAACTCCTCCATGTTTTTATATTGTTATGTAATTGCTTATTTGTACTAGTACTTGACCCGATGGGAGTTTATTTATTTTGTCAAAGACAGGGAACGCTCCGACTGGTTCCTAAAATTGGTCAAGTGTAGCACAAATAAGAATAAGAAATAATTCGAAGTCGCCTTTTGATTTGTGTTTTAACAATAGTTAATTTTTATTTCCAATATACCTATTCTTTTACACTGATAAAATAAGAATAAGAAATAATTCGAAGTCGCCTTTTGATTTGTGTTTTAACAATAGTTAATTTTTATTTCCAATATACCTATTCTTTTACACTGATAAACGCCACGACAGTGAAACCAGTTTTTTTTAAGTTTCTTTTCTTTGTTATATATTTTCAAAAATTGCTGACCAATGCCAAACTATATACTCGTGCGTATTACCTTTGGGTTACTGACCGAGTTAATTCTAGGTCAGAAATTGCTGACGCCAGCAGGAATGCAACAGAGTTTATAAGTTGATCAAACTTTTTTTATATATTTAAAATAAATAACTTTTTTATGATTTGGTCGCCTCGTTGACACAAATCGTTGTTAAATGTTTTTGCCAAAGTGATCGCCTAGTTGATCAACTTTTATTCAATGGGTATGAGTACCCCGTTGCGGAAAACTAGCTCCTAGTTTTCCAATAAATTGTTTTTAGTCGCCAAGGTGGCTACGCAATTATTGCCAAGTTAATCAATTGCGATTTTTCAGTCGGGACCCCAGATTGATGTGGAATGTTCACCAATTTGTGCCCTCGCTTAGGAATGTTCTGTGTCCAAAGCGTGCAAAGAAAGTAGTCGCCTAGTTGACCAGTTTCCTTGTTGTTGAGAGATTGGTCGCCTGAGTTAACCAAACCAATTCTCACTTGACGGTTTCACCAAGTCTGTTACTCTTTCAACTTGGAGCCGCCAATGTCGGGGTCACCAAAATGTTCAATGAAAGACGTTAGTATTTCTTGAATTTATTAATTGTTTATTAATTTATAGTCAAACAGGCACTAGCACATAAACTAGTGACTAATAGTCATCGCAACCAACACATAAATTGAGTGGACTTCGGAGCGAGATTACAAAGGTAGAGATTGGGGCCAAAGACACAGCGATGCACACCCGATGTAGCTACAATTGATATCTGATCTTACAAAGAATAATGCATTTCTTTAATAGTAAAACTAGAGAGCTCACCAGTGCATAGTTCGACATAATGTTAGGTCAGCAAAATACGTCTTTATTGATAATAGCTAACTATTGCAACTTAATGAACTAGGTCTTTATTGTTAACTGCTGACCATATCAGATCTACTTATGACTGATGAGCCATCGATAGCTATAATCGGGTTACATACTTATATTGGCATACATTTCCATTTGTTCTTAATATTATAATTGTCTTAATGTTATCTTATTTTATATAATCTAAACACCAACAAAACATATGACACACAAAATTTAACTTCAAGCACGCGTCAAAGTTTAATTGTTTAGGAGCAAATTAAAATGGGCCCTAAAGGAAAAAATTCATCCCTGGAGCAGCGAAAAGTGGTACTCCAACTACATTTAGATCGCAAAACTTATTAGGAGATAGGTAGAATTTTGGAAATGAAGCCAAACACTGTTGGAGACATTGTCCGGAGATTCCGAAATGAGGGAAGAGTTGCCTCAATAAAACAAAAAGGAGCGCCAAAAAAATTGGACGAGCGAGAAGAATTCGCAATTATGCGGAAAGTGAAGGCAAATCCGAGATTGAGTGCACCAGAGATTGCAGCTGCGATGTCCGCCGATCATAGAATGGTCGTCTCAGCACAAACAATTCGTCGTTCCATGAAAAAACAAGGGTACAACGGACGAATTGCTCGAAAGAAGCTTTTGCTGAGCGCAACCGCAAATTGAGGAAGAAATTTGCCAAGAAATACTCCAACATGGATGAAACTTGGTGGGATGATGCTATTTTCCTCGACGAGAGTAAATTTCACTTGTTTGGAAATGACGGCTAGACCATGGTATGGCGAAAGCCCAACATGGAGCTGAAAAAAAAACATTTGAAGCCAACTGTGAAAGACGGCGGAGGTCATGTCATGGTTTGGGCTGCATTTCCGCTCATGGAGTTGGGGAGCTCGTTTTTATAGATGGAATTATGAACCAAGATTCATATTTAAACATTTTAAAAATAATTTGAAGCAATCGGCAGCTAAAATGGGAATAAGTGATACATTCAAGCTGTATCACAATAGTGACCCTAAAAACAAAGCGCACAAAGTCAGGTCATGGTTGCTTTACAACTGTCCAAAAAGTTCTCGACACTCCACCTCAGTCGCCAGATCTCAATCCCATTGAGAATTTATGGGATGAGTTTGACCACAGAGTACGTAAAATGCCCATATCCTCGATTACAGTTTTGAAGTCACGTTTGCAAGAAGAGTGGGATAAAATTGGGACAAATTATGTTAAAAATAGCGAAATATCTGAAATCTTTAATAGGTGGTGGGTTCGTGATGGTATGGGGATGTATGTCAGCTAATGGTGTCGGAAATTTGGTTTTTATTGATGAGATTTGTAATCAGTATGGATACATAAACCTACTAAAGAAAAACTTGATTCCAAGTGCCGAGAAAATGGGGATCAGGAGCACTTTAAAGCAATATGCTGATAATGATCCTACAACTGATCTGCAACGGTCCAAAAGTGATGGAAACACGGGCTCAATCACCAGATATGAATTTAATCGAACACCTATGGCATATCCTGGAAAAAAAATTCGAGTGCAACCAAATAAGTGTGGAAACATGAAAGCAAAAGAAAGTCTCTGAAGATAAAATATTTTTTCTTTTTTTTTTAAAATTTTTTTCATGATTTTCACTTAAATTTTTTTGTTTTTAATATTTCAATATGAAGTAAATATGTTAATAAACCCATGTCATTTTTTAATATTTTTCCAAATTTTATAATATTGTTTTATTCAGCAGAGAATGAATATGATATAGGTGTACGATTTTCAGTGACACTCACTGTATGTACATACTTATGTAATCGCCGCATTTTCCAAGCCACTGACGTCGCACAGTGGGTCCTTTTGGCATTTTACATTTCAAAAATCATAGCTTTTAAACCAATAAATCGATTTTAAAAATTTAAAAAGCATATGATAAAGAATACCTTAAGCTTGTCAAAAGTGCTGAGTGTTTGTGTTGCTGTAATATTCAAGGTCAAAGTCAGAAAATATTTCCAAGCACGTTTTTCCTTTAAAAATGGAGCGAAACCCGGGTTATTTCAATCACAAATGGAATTTTTCATTGTTTTAAAAGACTATGTAACATTTTTTAATGTTTTAATTTGATTTTTTAACAATTACAAAAAAAAAAAAAAATTTTTTTTTTTGGTTAATTTTGAAAATTTGCTATTGATGGCTGATTTTCTTCAAAATAATTTTCAATATTTACATCAATATCTAATAAACTCAACATTTCGGGACTATAGTTTGGTATTTTTCAAATCCTTTCGTGATCGCAGGTGTCTCTGTGATGCAATAAGTGGGCCCAAAGAGGCTGCTAGCATGTTTAAAAAGGTCTTCATTTTGTCTAACACGAGAAGTTTTTAATGTATTATATATGTATATCTAAACCTTTTGTTGTCCTTGTTTTTACATTCCTGTGCTTCTTCGGATAGCTCACCAATTGGTAAACACTGATATTCTATTAAATCCTTTCCGTGAGCCAAAATCCTATGTACCGTTGGGATAAGTTTTTTTTGCAGATACAATTCAGTCAAAAGTTGAGCAGTCTTTGAAGCATATTCGGCAAATTTTTCATCATTTACCATATCTTTGGAATTTATAACATTCAAGATAACAGCCAACCTTTTAATGATCTCTTGACTAACACCTGTTATTAAAGATGTCATTACATATATTGTCAAAAAATCTCCTTAAAGTATTTCCATCATTCGTGTTCCCGTATCCGTGCTTTGGGCAGTCAACTTTCAGTCCTACCTTCTTCCTTCTCCGAATCTTGTATACTCTTCAAGCCAAACTTCATTTTTTTTCTCGAAATGTGACAGATTTCTGCCGATTGCGATCCATTTTCGCCTTAAGTTAGAACGTGTATATTTGATTTTTACCTTAAGCTCCGTACTAGCGTTTTCGAATGAAACGCCCATCTCCTTCAGCAATCCCATTTCAAAATCATTTAAGTTTTCATACTCGTGGAAAACTTTCAAAATTCTTTCATTCTTTAACAACATTTTTGCACAAATAAATAAAACTGTCTTGAATTATATTGACAAATACTATTCAGTCCGGTTTTAAGGTGTTTCCACTTATGGAGTTAAAAATAAACTGTCGCAAACGAGAAGAACAATTAGCTCTTTATGTTATATTTTTTGAAATACCATAGGTAGAACGAAAAATCGGTATTACTCCTTTTGTATTAATTAGGTTAAAAACTTAATATTTACATCCAATGAGGTAAACGGAAATAAAAACGACCGACCTACCACTAGGACAAATTTTCATCAACTTAAATAACAGCACTTACCTGCCTTGTCAGTTTTTCCAAACCAGGTAATTAGCAATTTAACATTGTAGAAACAGCATTACGGAATGTTGTGATTTAAATACAAAGAAGCTACAGGCCAATACGCATGCACTCTTTTCTTCCTTATGCCTGCAGCGCATTTTTATAGGCGAGGTTGCCTTAGTTTTATGGCTTACGCATCGGTGTCGCAGGTCTCCGCATATTGGGACCATATACATCTGATAGCTAAATATTTCACCTACCTAGTGTATGTAGTCCGGTAGTGATACTAAGGTGATACTTGTTAGTTGTATTCCACCAAAGTTCAAAAAATGCCAATATTTAGTACATTTTTTTAAACGCTTCTAGTTCAATAACGATTTAAGTAATTATTAAAACTTATGAAACATGCTATTAATAAAGAACATACTTTTCAGATAAAACCAAAAAATCCGAGATCGATTGTTGAAATCGCCCAATATTCAGTCAGCTTTAAAGTTGCAATCAATTATTCTGCGTGTGAGTGTAGCAAAGGCAACAATTCTAGTTAATCTGCGATCGTCGCGAAGCAGTTTGAATTCCTGTGAAATAAAAGAAACGCAGATCAGCCCTTGATTTGATATACAATTTTCGTTTCAAGATCACTCTCCCTAAATCTGTCAAACAGACAAGTCGTGGTTTATTTTTTATATCACCTTGCCAAGGATAAATAAAGTCTCTGACAAATCCGTAAGTTTATTTTTGCTTTGCCAAGGATAAATAAATTCTGTGACAAATCCTTAAGTTTATTTTTGCTTTGCCAAGGATAAATAAATTCTGTGACAAATCCTTAAGTTTATTTTTGCTTTGTGTAACCGGGGTTAAAACCTTGTCGGTGAATGGCATAGGTAAGAAATTCATAAAATAATCAAAAAATTTTTTTTTTTTTTTTTTTTTTGTGTCGCCGAGTGGATGTGAAGTGTTGGGTTCAAAAAATAAAAATAAAATTTTAATTTTTTGTGTCCGGGGTTCAAATCTCCATCAGTGCATGATATAAAAAATAAAAAGAATATCCGCTGAAAATTAAAGTGGTTGGAACTCAAAGAGTTAATTTGTAAGTGAAATTTTACATTCTCATTGGCGACATAAACGAATAAGAATTAAAAAAAAAAAGGGGAATAACATTCGTTCAGCAATTAATGGGCTCTCGCGAACGTGGCGGTTGGCGGTCACCTACAAAAATATTAACGAGTGTCAAATCCACCGCGAGTGGCAAGTTTATGAAGAATAGAATAAAATAAAAATGCGCAGGTATTGGCCACCAGTGGTGCTTCCCACCGAAGGTATCCTCCCAAATGAGGATGTGGAGTCACCTCCACCTAAGTAGGTCCTTGTTAGGACTAAAAGGGATAATGGAGACCTCCCCTGAACCGACATAGGGGGCATCACGATAGGCAGCCTTGCGACAATTAAAAACGAAAATATTCAAAAATTGAGAACAAAAAGCAAATAAAATTGGGAATTAACAAAAAAAAAAAAAAAAAACACAATATAAAAAAAGAAAAAAACAAGTATATAAGGAATTAAATACATTTAAGTACAAAATTTGTACATACAAACACTTATTCCATTTTTTCATCTTTTCACATAGCACCATCGTTCTTTGGAGAATTTGGAGTTTTTGAAAAACGGAAGAACTGCAAACTACACTGTTATATTTGGAGAAGGAGAAAAATACTTACAACACTAACATACGATAATTAAATTAGAAATTGTACTTTGAATTCATTTTGGGGCGAATAAAACCCACACATACCCAATTAAGGATAGTTTTGACTCAGCAATAAAAAACGTTTGAAAACAAAATTTAATGAATAAAACAAAAAATCATACCCAATTTCATTCTAGAAAAAAATTAAATTACATTATTGAAATAAACTGAAAAAATTTATTATTTTTATATTTTTAAAAAACGATAAACTGAAAAAAATTGATTATTTTATTAAATTAAAAAAAATACCGTGAAAGGGCCTTGCGCGCCCAATACCGTATCGTTATGCGTTACCTTCCAGTCCTCAGGCTCTGACTCCGGCTAAAAAACTAGAAGCAAGTGGATCAGGCCAATCTAGGAGCCGTTTCCGGAATTATGGGAATGGCAGTAGCCAAAAGAGGAACTCTTCTGATTCCATGAATCCCTTTAGAAAGGAACAACCATTATATCATATGGCCACTGACGGTGGCGTAGTAAAAGAACCCTCACACATGAACATTGTGGAGACTCCACCTCCGAAAATGGTGAATATGCCACACGCGTGGCACTTGCCCAGCCATCAAATTCGAAGAGAATCGAGATCGAAGATCAAGTAAATTTTATGAAAAAGGCCTATCCAGCGTACCCTACATAGAATACGTTGATGCAGGTAGAAAGGTGCGACAGTTTTTAATCGACACTGGCGCAAACAAAAACTTTATTAGTCTAGATCTTTCGGAGGGTGCTATTCAACTTCAAAAACCCTTCCTAGTAGAATCAGCAAATGGACCCATAAAAATTTCACAATACCTCATTGGACCTTTCTTCGCTCCTCTGGGTAATGATATTCCACTAACCTTCTTTACTCTTCCTAATTTAAAAAGTTTCGATGGCATTATAGAAGATGATACACTAAAGAAATTGAAAACGAAAATTGATAGGGAACATAACGTCTTAATCATAGAACCAGGGGTGGTAATACCACTTCTGAACCGGGAATCGACCCAACTTAATTTTGTCATAGAAGAAGGGCACCCCCAGGAAATCAAATCCATTATTGAGACACTAATTAATGAGTTCGCTTCCGTATTCGACCCGGTTACGCCTGGTGGCTCTGTGGAAACCCGAATCAAAGCAACAATTCGGACTAATACCAAAGAACCCATCTATTCTAAGTTCTACCCCTATCCAGTCAACATGCGGGACGAGGTTGACCGACAAGTCGCTGAACTTCTTCGTGACGGCATGATACGACCCTCAGAAAGTTCCTATAATTCTCCAGTGTGGGTTGTCGCTAAAAAACCAAAACCAAATGGAGAAAAACAGTTTCGTATGGTAATCGATTACAAACGATTAAATGCTGTCACAATACCAGATACCTATCCAATTCCTGACATTACATCTACGTTAGCTAGTTTAGGCAAGGCGAAACTCTTTACGACTCTTGACTTAACTTCGGGGTTCCATCAGATACATATGAATCCCGCGGACGTTCCCAAAAACCGCATTCTCAACTCTTAATGCAAAATATGAATTTCTCAGACTACCCTTTGGGCTCAAAAACGCTCCAGCCATATTCCAAAGAATGATCGACGATGTTCTTAGAGACTATATAGGAAAAATTTGTTATGTTTACATTGATGACATAATTGTTTTCAGTGCTACTTATGAAGAACATTGGCACAACCTCAGGGCAATATTTTCAAGGCTTCGTGAAGCAACCCTACAAGTAAATTTAAAGAAGACACACTTCCTGAAAACCAGTGTTGAATTCCTGGGCTATGTTGTCACATCTCAAGGGATTAATGTAGATAGGAAAAAGTAGAGGGAATGTTAAAAATACCGCCTCCCACCAATCTGAAGCAGCTTAAATCCTTTTTAGGCATGACATCATATTACAGAAGATTCATTAAAGATTATGCGAAAATTGCCAAGCCGCTAACAAATCTCACCAGAGGAAAAAACGCACAAATCAAGGCCTCACAATCCAAGAAAGTTTCCATTGAGCTTGGCCCACTGGAACTATAAGCGTTTTAAGACCTTAAGACCCTTCTTTCTTTATCGGAGGTTTTAGCTTTTCCAGATTTTACAAAACCTTTTCATCTTACTACCGATGCATCGGACTTTGCTCTCGGCGCCGTGTTGTCCCAAGTTAGCTCAGGAGAAGATCGTCCTATATCATACATCTCAAGATCGCTTGACAAAACTGAAGAAAATTACGCCACCATTGAAAAAGAGATGTTAGCCATTGTCTGGGCTCTGGACAACCTACGAACGTTTCTGACCTTATTCCCCATATGGAAGTCCCAATAAAAGTGTATAGAAACCAGATTATTTTCGAACCATCGCGATCTGTCTACTCTTGTATTAACCCACACGCCGGGTTCAAGTGTCACCTAATCCCATTGAAAACATTGACCACTTCAGAGATAACTAGTTTGCTAAAGACTTACATCAATCCATCTGTAATTAATGGAATAAAAATACCTGAAAGCCATTTGCAGCACCTACAAACATGTTACCTAGATTTCTTTAAGTCCTACAAGCTTAGGATCACACAAAGACTGGTAATTGATTTAGTAGGAGAAGACGAGATTCTCGAAGCAATTGATAACGAACATCGCAGAGCCCATAGAAATCCCGAAGACATCAGACGTCAGCTGTTAGAACGATGTTATTTTCCAAAAATGGCAAACAAAATAAAAACGTTTACGGCAACTTGTCAGATCTGCAAGGTACACAAATATGACAGACACCCTAATAAGCCCCTTCTACAGCCAACCCCTGTACCGAACTATCCGTGCGAAATTCTACACGTGGACATCTTCATGTTGGAAAAGCACAAGTTTCTTAGCTGTATAGACAAATTTTCCAAATTCGCCAAGCTTTTCCCTCTAGAATCTAAATCGGCTCTCAAACTACGTGAGAAACTAGCAGAAGTGCTTCACTATTTCACGGCACCTAAAATTCTGGTGATGGACAATGAGCGGGGCCTCCTTTGTCCAACAGTTCATAATTACCTAAGATCATTGGAAATAGAGGTATACCACACCCCAACGCAGCGAAGCGAAGTAAACGGTCAAGTCGAAAGATTTCATTCAACATTCTTAGAAATCTACAGGTGTCTAAAAATAGAGTTTCCGTTTCTTAAGGTAACTGAACTCGTGCCTATGCCAGTTGATAGGTATAATAACTCGGTCCACTCAGTGACGAAACGAAAACCGGTTGACATTTTTCTTGACAGGGTTTCCCGAATAAATTATCAAGGGCTAACAAATTTCAAACGCGAAACATTTGAGGACATCAGGGGGCTGATCGAACGTCGACAAGAACTTGCCATTAATGGACAAGTTAAAAACGAAAGATTAAAAAGATTTCCCATTCAGTACGCCGAAGGGGAAACAGTCTTTGTTAAAAATAAGCAGATCAAGGGTAAGGAAAAGAAGTTATACAGTATAGAGAAAAGGGCAGGAAAATAGAAAAGTGACAGTTCGTACTAAGTCTGGTGAACTCATTCACAAGGCACACCTTAAATCTAACCGTAAGCATTCATAATTGGCACATTTGGCCTTTCTACTATCAATTTTTCGTCGTTGCTGTTTTTCTACGTTTTCCTTTGGGTATCACGGGTATCACCTACACACCGAGGCTGCAACGTGTTGATCCGCGGGACGCTGATCTTTAGAGGGGGAGGAGTTAACACCATACAGCAGCATTGGCGGCTGCAACAGCATCAGCCGCAGCAGCTTCAGCATCAGCAGCAGCAGCATCAGCCGCAGCGGCATCAGCATCAGCGGCAGCAACAGCTTCAGCATCAACAGCTTCAGCATCAGCATCAGCATCAGCGGCAGCAGCAGAAGCGCCAGCATCAGCGGCAGCAGCAGAAACGCCAGCATCAGCAGCGGAAGCGCCAGCATCAGCGGCAACAGCAGCAGCGCCATCGGCTGGTGCAAAAGGGGTAGGGGGCAGGAGGAGGAGCAGCAGCGGAGTGTGGGCAGAACGGGCCAGGAGGCCGAAGCCGAAGGTGGCTGCGGGTATAACACCCGGGAGAGATGAACAGAGAAAATAAACAATTATAACGTGAGACCGAACCAAAGGCTGATAATTGGGAGGTGTGCATGCCGTTGGGGGACGGAAATCAAATCCTTGCTGCAGCAAGGTGACCACCTCAAATAAGAGGAAGTTAACTTATATACTTTATGGGGTCGGAAAAGCTTCCTTCTGTCTGTTACATACATTTTGGCGACTTTAATGTACCATTTCACCCTATGGGTGTATGGTATAAAAAGTTAGACAAGAAGTACAGCAGCAAAGAATACTTTATGTACTTCCCTTCTTTCGTCTGTGCATTGTTGCTATTCTTTTCTCCCATTTCTACACGCCGCGCTTTGTACTTTTCGTTTCTTTGTGCATTTGCGATTGATTTTCGTAGAGGCACGACCTAGCTCAATTTTTACATACAATTTTGGGTGGTTTTTTTCTACATCCGTGTATACAACAATTAAGGTAAGAGTTATTAAGATATTATGCACTTTTCATTCCCTACAAAAATTTTCTTTTCAAAATCCATCCAAAATTCGATTCCGGATAATAATAATACAACAAGCAAAACAATAAAAAAGTGAGAAAAATGTAAACATAATAATAATTAAACTTAATTTAATATTTTACAGAAATAGAATAAAATAAATTTAAGTAAATATGTTATTAAATAAAAACTAATGTATGTTTAAAGACTAAAATTGTCAAATAAGGTTTTTTTTTCTATTTTATATTTATTGTTTTAAAAAAAAAAAAAAAAAAAAAAAAAAATTAGGAAAAAAATGAAAGAGCAAGAAAACTTAAAAAAAACGAGGAAAAAAGGAAAATGGTAATATAAAAAGATTACTTGATAAAATATGTACGTACATATGTCATCCAAAAAAATTCAAACACTGTTTGCAAAATGTTATTGAAGTGGGAAGATGAAGAAAAAATAATTGCTCAAAGCATTAATTTTTATTTTTCTAAGGCCTATAATTTTATTTTTTTCCCTAATTTTTTGTTTATTTTTCTTTTTTTAATCTTTTTTTTTATTAAAAAAATAAATATAAAATTTTGAGCTAGAAATCGAACCAGGTAGCATTCGGATCGCCAAGCGAGCACTCTATTGACACAGCCACCGGGCTACATTCAAAACCGATGCCAATATTTTTTGATATTCTTTTCACAGGGGCATGTCCTATTCGCTTAGTCGCTGTTTTGTCGAAAATGAAAAATTTTTTTGAGCGAGCTATTGAAATGCGGTGTTGTACAACTTCACGTCACACACACACACTACGAAGCCTGAGCATGTACCGACGAGTGTACACATACATAGACAGAACGAAATGACAAGCGACATAGAGCTGCCTGCGTCGTTCGGTAGTCTGTGGCAGACCTGAATTATTTTCGATGCGTAGCGACACAAAAAAATTGATCATATTCAACCTCCTTCAAAAGTTACACCCACTACAGTGGTCGCGCTTGTATAGAGCGAGTGACAAAAAATTGTTGTTATGGAGATATCATTTTGAAATTTTTTCCAAATTTGTATAAAAAAATAATGAGTAATAAAAGATGTCTCAAGTCATACATATTCCTTGCCACCCTCCTTCACCCCCTATAGACGTACACTAAGAAAGAAAACTATAAAAAATAAAGTACAAAAATAAAGGAAAATATTTATTCAAACGCAATTAGCAAAACAGAAAATGTAAGAAAAAAATGTTTCAACAAAACAATAATATATTAATAATTAGGTTTACTCATCTATTAACAATTGGAATGCACCGTTTAATAATTTCGTCTTTTTTGTGCAAGGTAGTTTTCTTTGACCAGCAATGAAAGGATCTGAGCTTAAAAGTAATCTATTAAAAAGGCCAGTGTTTGTTGCAACACGTGATATTTTTCTTGTGTGTTGCTCCCTAAATTTTTTAATGTCTTTATTTTTAGACTCTGCGGCTTCTTCAGATAATTCACCTATGGACACAAGCGCATAACTAATTATTTCTGGAGCATGTACCAGAACTTTATGTACAGATGGTGGCATATAGTACCATGGGTACAACTTAATTAGTTGTTTTGCCGTGTCAAGTGCATAATCTCCAAATTTTTCTATGTTTATTATATAACCAGATGATATGCATTGCAATAATGATGAGCACCTAAGTAAAACATTTTCATCCAATCCTGTAATATGAGCAGACAATGTTGTATTGGAAAAAAATTTTCTTGCTGTGTTTCCGTCGTTGGATGTCCCACTTCCTCCACATCTTGGTCGGTCAACTATCAGTCCCATTTTCGTTCGGAAGTCTGCTTGTATTTTGGCTTTTCTACTTCGAAAAGCAGCTTTCTCTTCTGAAGTAGAAACCCGCCAAATTTTTAATTCCAATCTATAGGAAACGTGTATAAAATATTCAAAAAATCGTATGTATGAGTGCAACGGTGATAAGCCAAACTCATAACGTGCTTCGTCGTTCTTCTTGCCTAAACATTTTTCCAAGTCGTTCATTTCTGTCGGCTTTGCGTTGCATATGTAACATTTACACGAAGATGTTTGGCTTAGAGCACTACAAATTTTACCGTCCACCATAGTCAGCTGTAAATTATGTTCAACTTCAATCATAATGTCAGAAACTAAACATGTTGTGGATTTCAGAAGTGAAATTTTTTCCTTAAGATAGCTTTCTTCGGTAAGGGGCAATTGCGTTGTTTCTTTTTTTTGAATTGAAACCTTATTGGTCTACAGTATCGTGTAGATGACGGTCGAGGGTTCTTCCAAATTAATTTCCGCTTTTAGGATCATCATCTTTAGTTATTAACTGCAGTGGTACATAAGAAGTTACAAATAAACTCGAATCGTCCATATTTGTCACGGTTTTTTGCTTATATTCGGAATGTCCAGAGCTGCCGTCAAAGCCCCACTTCCCAATTAACATTAAATCATAATCACCAACGGATTGAAGAACTTCTGCTTGAAGTTGCACAATTCTCGAGGCCGTATGATCTACCAAGCTCTGTAGCTCAACTTCAGCTTGCGATTCGCTGACACTGATGTTTTCAGGATAGCTTGATGCTTTGGCTGCCAGAAGCTTTTCGTAGCTAGGTAATAAGTTAAACGATATTTTACTATTTATAAATGTGCGTATAGTCAAATATTGATGTTTGCTCAAATTACTCTCCACGAGAATAGATAAAACTTCATCTGCACTAAATTCAGAAAACGCTGGGTGGGATGAGTTGCAGGAGCGTAGAGCAGAAGCAATAGATTCGTCGGCTTTTGCTATCTCAGCAATTCTACGACGTTTTGTTCTATTAGAAGACTCCATAAAATCTATTTTCGGCCGACCAGTTTCTTTGGGTGTTGAATGGGACATCTTGTGGGCACAGCGCAAAGAAATCCCCTCCTTTTCATTCAGCCAAACACATTGATATTTAATCACTGAACATTTCTTGCGATCGTACTTTCCCCAAAAAGTTGCTATTCTTTTACATATTCGTTTCGACACATATAATTCGTTTCGACACAACATCCAGGTCGGTAACGTAGCCTTTTATTTCAATTTCTTTGTTTCCCATTTGAATGATTATCTTTAGTTTTGCAGCATTCGTTCCTTTTTTCTTTGCACCAACGATCGAAGATAAACATGCGTACAAAAATACACTTATAAAAATTGTCTGCCAAATTCAAAATAAATATAGTTAATACATAAATAAATTCGCAAACTGAAACATAACCACAAACAACGAATACAGAACGAAAAACAACAGCACAGTTCGACAAACAGATGTTTTGCAGTGCAAAACTGACCTTGAATAATGTAAGACGTCGTTGGTTTTTTTACGTTGGTTCAGACATCCGCCAATTTCCGCAGCTAAACTAACGCATTTATTACCGTAAAAGTCAGACAAATACAATGACATATAACTCCGTTGTGGTATTTTATGTGATCACAACTAAAAGTCTAACTAAACATAAAAAAGACATTCACAAAATACTTAAAAAAGATTAAAACAAATAAATTGATTACACAACAACATTTTAATTATTTGGCTAATTATTAATATCAGAATTTAAAGTAAATACCTTCAACTTCAAAAATTCATGTTAGACAATTAAATTTGGTACACTCAATATGACGTCCGACCTGTTTGAAGTGCAACTTTAAATGCGTAAAAAGCTTACTGAGCGCTACAGCTGCGCGAAAACAACCACGTGTTCATGATTTCAATGCTATTTTTAGAATGTCCCGTTGTAAATCCAAATAAAATCGGGTTGCCATTCAGTAGTTTGGACATTTATTAGACAATATGATTACATTTTATCAACATATTTCGTGATTTATTTTTTGACTTTTGGCCTATGGGCGCAACCACTGTGCGCTCTCTGGGGTTATACATACGCTGTTCGGCTTTTTGCCCAAGTTCTCTGGGGTTCCACGCTCAGGCTAGCGTTTGTAAACAAAAAATCTTGAGTTTGACGCATCTACAGTGGTGGTCACGAATTTAGGACGATTTTTTTTTTTGACTTTAGTTCTAATTTTTCGGCTCGTAAATAATTTAATGCAATAATTATACCCTTGCAGTATAGGTATGTATATAAAATTGGTATTATTATAGGTATTATAATATTGGTCAGATGTTTGTAACGCACAGAAGGAGACGTTTCCGACCCCATAAAGTATATATTTTCTTGATCAGCATGAGAAGCTGAGTCGATATAGCCATGTCTGTCTGTCTGTGCGTACGCGTTTTACTCAGCCATCTTAAGAGCTATTGGGATGAAATTTTTTTTTTGTGGGCTTTTTATTACCCGGGTGCTCTTACCACATAGCTCTAGAACAAACATTTTTGCATGAAATTCACCAATAAGATAGTATTTGATATAAATTGACAGATCCCAAAATTCGAATCTGATCGGATAAATAGAACACAAGTTACAGTCAATACAAATCGTTTCAAATGATGACGTAGTAGACAGCAAGCAGCGCTGCCGGTAGCAAACACCGCTGCTGGCAGCGCTGCTTGCTGCCTACTACGTCTTCATCAAATATCAAACAGAGCACATGCATACTGTATGTGTATGCGTGTTGTGCTTCGCTTAGGGAATGATGCAAGAAGAAGAAAACTTTTTATAAAAACCCTTCAGTACCAGTCGCCGGGGATTCCCCGCGGACATGTCGCTTGTCCCCGCGGACAACGTGGCTACACTCCCATTAAAATTGCGGCGACATTTAACATTGCATGTCCTAGCTTTCAAGACCGGAACGACAACCTAGCGACAGTTGTCGCTCCAGTCGCCAAGACAAATGTCGAAATGTCTTACCGAACGCCGGGACAAACAAGCATTGCGTCGCCGCTTAGTCGCTTTTGTCCCTCTAGTCCCGGCGACCAGAGGGACAATTGTCGCCCAATCGTTCCGTGCACAAGACCATTGAGCGACAATTGTCCCTCCAGTCGCCGTCGGCTAACCTCAGCATGAAAACGCTGGCAGAATCTTTTTCTGCCGACGTGGGTGGCTCGGACAATTGGGCGAAATTGTCAGCGGCGACAATTTGGTACTGAAGGGAAGAGAAATAATTTGAATGTTTTGTTTGTGTATTGATGAATACAGAAACAAATTTCAAAATGTAAAAAAACTATTGCCAAGGACTGCAAGGGTATATAAATTTCGGCATTGCCGAAGTTAGCTTCTTTGATATTTTTTTCTGTAATTTGTTGGTGATTTTATTCAGATGATGAACTGTAAAAATAGTCTTCATAGTTTAATCGGTTTTTTTTCACAGGTGCATTTGAACAATGAAAAGCCCGTTTTTGGGTGGACGTATATTTAGGGCGTTTTTTCCAAAATCTTAAATATTAAAGATAGAAATATGAAGAACTTGAAGAAGTTGTAGATCTATTAAAAATAAGATAAACTGCATACCACAAATTTTAATTTAGCCCCCAACTTTCGATTTGGAGCCAATTGAAAATCTGAATTTTGTATGGAAATTTTTGGTCTTTTGGGCGAAGCCATTTTGCGACACTAGTTTGCACTAAAGTACTTTTTTTCATGAAAGAGGAAAGAAAGTAAATTGAATTTCCCGTTGAATGACATATTTTTCATTAAAATCGGATAAAAATTAGATTTATTTTGTCGCCTATTAATATGGGACATTTTATGCAAAATTGCCCTTATATTCTCCATCTTTTTTTTTATGCGTATGACCCTTTCCGCTGTTTACGCAAAAGGGATGGAAATGGCAGGTAGTAACCAGATACGCCCACAATCTAATTGTAAGCCACAAGACTTCAATCGAGCATTTACAGGGAAATAAAGAGAAGTTTTTGTTTCACACCTCCAATTTTTTGTGTCACATTAGTTCTATATATCAGTGTTATAATACAAGCATAACCAAGTTATGAAAATATATACATATTTGACGAAAAATTTGAGACCATCTCCAAAATGGCCTGCTCACATATGTACTTAAGCCACCTTGAGCTAAAATCGTCAAACTTATATTATATTATATTATATAGATATTTTCTAAACTAAAAATATTGAATACTAAATACGTTTCCCAAAACAATTTGACCGCTATGGCTAAAAAAAGAATACAAATCCGGCCAAAATGAAGCTAATATAGTAATATTGCGAAAAAAACACATGTATTCTACAAATTTGTAAGACTTTACATTTTTCGCGTGGGAAAGTCAGTAATGCCATAGCACCGTTAAACATGGTGGCGATTTGATTATGATCTGGGGCTGTTTCACCTCATCGAGCGTAGGTCCCCAAGTGAAGATAGAAGGCATTATGAATGGCGAAATGTACAGGGACATCCTTTTAACAAGACTATACCGATAATTTGCCACTTTCCTGGATATTGGAAACAGGACAACGCTCCGAAACGCTGCAGCAAGAATGTAAAGTCGTGGCTTTAACAAGAGACAATCAATGTTTTGCAATGGATATGTGAGCAGGCCATTTTGGAGATGGTCTCAGATTTTAAAAATTTTTCGTCAAATATATATTTTCATAACTTGGTTATTCTTCTATTATAATACTGATATATAGAACTAATGTAAAACAAAAAATTGGAGGTGTGAAACAAAAACTTTTCTTTATTTTCCTGTAAATGCTCGATTAAAGTCTTGTGGCTTAAGTCTATGAGCACCACTGTATATACATATGTATGTCGGAGCGTCCACAAAATTATTAATTTACTCATGTCTTTTGTGGTTTTTTACTCTTCACTTTCACTGTTTCACTTGTGTTTTAGAACTCTAGCCCGAGGCCCCTCCTTATATAGGACCTGACCTGATGACATATTTCAACAATTGTTTCTAAACATGTTGCTAAAGCCATGGCAAAATAAGTGCTTGTGTATAAGGTAGTTTACTCGGCTGCCAAACTAGCTCTTGTATGATTGCAATGAGTGCGAGTGAAAAGGCACTGCTGTGTGTTGATTAACCCCTTGTCGCCTGTTGGGGTAGAAAATAGCCTACAATAATGAATTGAGACGATGTTATTTTGGTGTTTATAATTTTATTTTTAATAATTTTGAATTTCCAACTAAACGTCCTTTTTTGATTCTTAATAGCTAATTTTTAATTTTGCTAAGGCTGCACCCCAGGCTTTCCTCCCACAGCTTTCTCTTCATATCACATTTCGGGGCATGAATGATTTTCACGCCCGGTACATTCTTGCCGCAAAAGTTAATTTTTTTTGACACGTAAGGGTTAATGCGAAAAATAAATCGAGAAAAAATCGTCCGTAACCAACCTTTCTCTTTGACAAGCAAACGTGCACTGGAAAAAGAGCTAGTAAACCCGAAAGCAAAGGTAGCGGAGTAGACTACCTTACGAAAGCACTCGTTTTGCCATGGCTAAAGCAAAGATGCTTGTCATCCTGCAAATTCAACATCTCAACCTCATCTGCAACTAAAATTTGTTGGCACGCTTTTCTATTCAGGGACGAAACTCAAATTGAGCGGCGAATTGCTAAACAGGGCGAATTATCAAAAAATTGCCAGGAGAATTTCCATGGAACAAAATTTGCCGGCAAAAGGTGCCCATACATTTATGCATTTTTCTCGAAAATGTTGCAAGATTTCTTAACTTTCTGGACATACTCCAGAAATACCTTCAACGATTCTGGCATTGAATCTTCACAAGCATCTTTGCCTTGTTGCTAGAGGGGAGCTATACGAAAACGAAAATTTGACCTTTTTCGCGGAAAAATTGTCAATATATGGAATGCTCCAAAACTGAATTAAAACAAAAATTGAATTTATTTTTAATAATCTAAGACCTTATTTGTTCAAAAAAGGTAATAAATCGAATGAAATAGCAAAATTAAAAAATAACGAGAGGGCCGGTGCTAACTTCGACCGCGCCAAAGTTTGTATACCCTTGCAAGTTGTTTATCGCCGTCAAAGTGGGAAAACGTTTTATCTACAAAGTAATGATTGCGAAAGAACGGCCCACAATCTTAACATAGGAAATATCGAAGTTATTGACAAAAGTCACTGAATAGGGAATCCCGGAGAGCAGAGAAAATAACCCAGTCTTCATTCGTTGAATTCAAAATATGAACTGATTTTATTTACAAAAGTACGGAGTTTATATAGGATTATCTTAGGCTCTAGGAGGTAACAATTGTTCTTAGAAGATCTTATTCTAGACTCACACCCACGTATTTGGGGGTTGAAAATTTATTATTTTGGGCACGGCGTCGGTCACTTGACATCCTGCCGTTGTGATCTTTTGGGTTAGTTTAGAATTACAAGTGTTCTTTTGGGTTAGTTTAGAGTTACAAGTGTTTTTTCCCACATCGTGTGTGGCTGATTGTAATTTTAGACATATGCTAGGTTAGTTGTTTGGTACAAAGGTACAGTTGTATTGTGTTTTCTTTAGTGCATCTGATTTGGTGAAGCCAGGTCAGATGAACACTATGTTTATTCTTAAACATTCTGCAAAGGGCCACCAAATGCGGCGTTTTGGATTTTATTTTTATTGTTAGTTGTCTTAAACAAATTGTTGTTAATATTATCATTTGTAAGATAACTATTGTTAAGGAATCATGATCAGTTACATGACGGACGTTCAACCTAGTCAATCTTATGTTCCTTTAACGATTGTAACTGACTTCCTATTCTTACCAATTCTGACGTATGTATTACTAAGTTGGCTTCTACTGGTTTTTATAATATTTGGCATATTACCTAACGATTTCTGTTTTGGGATATCTACCCACTCCTGATGTGTATTAGTGTGCTGACTTCTAGCCTTTTTATAAGGTGGAGTATTTGAAAAATAACTACATTTACTTTTTGACCTGTTCCAATGTGATCTTTGCTCCACTATTTTGAAATATCGCTGATTGCTGAAATTTGAGTGGTTATTCTGGTCATTATTAAATGTTGTCCGTTTATAATTATTTTGCCATATCTGCTTTCTTGGTAGTACAGTTTCGGACAATTTACTACCAGAATCTATTTTAATATTATTTTTTGGATAATCATTATCTAATTGAACCATTGCCTTTTGAATATTATTATTTTTTACTGGCTCTGGGATATATACTTTTTCTTTTCTAGTTTTCAATTTACCTCCAATGTGAGGTCCTGCCGGGGGCCATAAATTTATCTCTTGAGTTTTGTTCTTGTATTTCTTTGGAACTGTATTATTTTTATTTTGAAATTTACCTTTCTTTTTCTCGCATCGTTGTTCAAAACCTGTGACATCTATTGTTGTTGCCACTACAGATTAATTCTGATTTGATTTGGTGCATCCCGAAACGATCCAACCAAACTGAGTATTCTGGCCTAGCAGGCCATCAATCTTTGTAAATCCCCCTTTTAAGATTTGGGTATATACTTTTACTCCCATTATTATATCAATCCTACCAGGTTTATTAAAGGTAGGATCAGCTAGAACGTAAGTTTGCCATTTTGACATATCCACGTTTGCTATTTTTAATGGAAGAGCTTTCATTAACTTTGGCAACACAATTGCCTCAACCTTAAGATGTCCTTTCCAAGGATTTCGCGTCTTCACATCTATTTTTACCTTATATTTTGATTTATTAGATTTTATTGAGGACACGCCACTTATTTCTGTATATTGTTTAATTTTAGGTAATTTCAATATTTGAGCGGCCTCTTCGGACAAAATCGTGCTCTGTGAACCACAATCAATAAGGGCTCTTAGAGTCTTATATCCTCCATTTACATTTTTTACTTGTATTACTGCTGTGGCCAACAGTGCTGGTTGTGCGGTTACACAAGTATTAACTCTCTCCTGTTTTTCTTCAAAATGGAGTAAGGTATGGTGTTCCTTACTGCACAATGAACAGACCATTTCATTAGTGCATACCTTATTGCTTGAATGGTTCAAGCATCTTATGCAAAGCTGCACTTTTTTGGCTGTTTCATACCTTTCAGTAGGTGTCAACCCTCTAAACATATAGCACTTATACACTTTGTGCCCGTCAATTTTGCAAATCGGATATTTATCTTCGACTCCCGCATAATTTAACACAGTTTTTAGCGGTTTTTTCTCTTCTTTGCTCATGGCACTTAGCGAGCAATATCTTTGCTCCAAGTATTCCATGACATCAGATAGCATTTGAATTTGCCTTGTTTTTCTAATCTGACTCTCATACAATTGTAGAGTCTCTCTGTCAAATTTCCGAAGTAGGAGTTGTGCGAATATTATGTCAACTTCATCGGACAAATTTGCTTTAATTTTAATTAAGTGTATTGACTCATTAATTATGTCAATCACTCCTTTTACACTCTTTGCGGATTCATTGTTGATCATCGGTAAATCAACGATCCGACTTAATTGTTCGGAAAATACCCTCCGATTATTTTCATACCGCTTGGTTAACAATTCCCAAGCGGCACTATAATTGTCAGCTGAACCTGACAATAGATGGGCTACCATGCTCCTGGCTTCGCCCTTTAACGCGGATTTCAAATAGTTGAATTTAAACGTAAGACTTAAATCCTCTCTTTTTTCAATCAGTTCCGCGAATAATTCTACAAACAAGTCCCATTCTCTTGGCTCTCCAGAAAATGTGGGTACTTGTATTTTTGGCAACACCGGTAGTTCGCCTCTCACGGTAACATTCTCAACTTTCAAATTTTTCTGATCATTTATTTTCTCTTCTAATGCTACCAAGGTATTCTGAATATCGAATTCTAATTCTTCTATGACCTCTCTAAGCGTTTCATTATGTATAAGTTCACCTGTATAAGCTTGGCACATCTGTACCTTCTTGAACAAGAATTTTATTTTTTTAATATACATTTCGCCTGTTCTATTGTCTATCGTACGTAAATCTTTGCTCACCATGTCCAAATATATCTGGAGCTGACGGACTTTTTCTTGAAATTTTTCCTGGCTAACATTAGCGTTCTCATTACTAGAGGTCGCGTTTCCCCGCGATTCTCCGATGCTGACCTCAACATTTTCTGACATCGTTGCATCTGCTTCACTGCTCTCCGATTCAACAGTGCCCCGCCTACTTGACTCTCCTTTGGCTATTAATCTGGCTATCATCTCTAAACCCTCCTCATACTTTCCATCTGTAAAATAGTAGTGTTCGGTTACACCACTCTGTATCATTTGGCTATGGTAAGTAATCCATTGCTTCTGAATCTCAGTTAGTTCATTAAGAATCTTGCTAGTTAACTTACTAGCATCTAACTCTTCTATCTTCTTTAACCTTTTGTGCGACTCGTGTTGCTTCCCTAACAATTTTTCAGTTTTGGTAGGGAACATTTTTGTTTTATGCGTATATTAGGATATCGATATAAGTATATAATAATAAAAATAGATAGATGTACTTATAACTATCTTAATTTATATCTTATCTGATGATCCTGTTGTTGACACCGTTCGCCACTGTTGTCCGCCAAGTAGGGTTTGCCAAGTAGATTTTGCCGGTAATCTGCTGCTGCTTGTCTGCCAATGGGTTTGCCGATAGTTTGCTGGTGGTTCGCCGTTTCTTTACATTCGCCTCCAGTCGCCTCTCCTCTGCAACTATCTTGTTGCTGTCTCTAGTTGTCGACTTGCAACTATATATATAGCGTATATATGTACATATACACTATGTAATTAAAACTTTTTTTTTTACTTTCGATATTAGGGCTTCGAATACGCCACACACAAAAAACTCCCGCCGCCGAAATTACTACAGTTGCTCCACTAGCCAAAACTGTCTTTAAAATCGGACGCACGCACTTTTTAATTATTAAGCAATATTTTGCTTTTTGTTTTATACTCTGTCTCTTACCACTGGTGGGGAAAACAAGAGTTGTTTTATTTTTGCTACCTTTAGCTGATCTTAGCCTTGACACTTGCATAAGAATTCAGACTTTAAGGAGCTGATTCAATCTCTGAGTCTCTTACCACTGGTGGGGGAAAACTGCAGAGTTCTCGAAGGACCAAAATGAATAGGGATTCCCGGAGAGCAGAGAAAGTAACCCAATCTTCATTCGTTGAATTCAAAATATGAACTGATTTTATTTACAAAAGTACGGAGTTTATATAGGATTATCTTAGGCTCTAGGAGGTAACAATTGTTCTTAGAAGATCTTATTCTAGACTCACACCCACGTATTTGGGGGTTGAAAATTTATTATTTTGGGCACGGCGTCGGTCACTTGACATCCTGCCGTTGTGATCTTTTGGGTTAGTTTAGAATTACAAGTGTTCTTTTGGGTTAGTTTAGAGTTACAAGTGTTTTTTCCCACATCGTGTGTGGCTGATTGTAATTTTAGACATATGCTAGGTTAGTTGTTTGGTACAAAGGTACAGTTGTATTGTGTTTTCTTTAGTGCATCTGATTTGGTGAAGCCAGGTCAGATGAACACTATGTTTATTCTTAAACAGTCACTGTTTTCGACCGATCGTTCCTATGGGAGCTATATGATATAGTCAGCCGATCTTGATCAAATTTGGCACAGTTGTTTATTTGTGTAATAAACTTACCAATATTAAATTTCACGACAACTGCTTAGAATAAAATAACGAAGTTATTGAGAAAAGTCACTGTTCGTGACTTTGACGTTCGTACGGGAGCTATATGATATAGTGGTCCGATCCGGCTGAATCTCAGATATACAAACCCTGCAGTATATACAAGCCTACGTGCAGCTCTGTAGCTTTTACGGTCTAGGAGGAGTTCGCATTGATCCAGACGGACGGACAGACGGATGGACGGACGGACATGGCTATTTGAACTCGTCTCGTCGTGCTGATCAAGAATATATATACTTTATATGGTCGGAGTTGCTTCTGACCAAAATTAATATACCCTTTTTGCAAGGGTATAAAAATGCAACAAAGTTAACAGTGGACTGTCGCTAACTTGACGGACATGAAAAATGTATAAATGTGGCAAATGGCATTGAGAGAGAGCAATTCGAAGTGATAGAAGAGAGGAGACAAACGCGTAGTGGCCGAACATTCTAGTAGTTAAGAGAGAGCAGGGCATACGATCATTATATAAGTTGAGAGAGAGCTTGTTAAGGAGGCCGCGATTCATTCGCAAAGAGACTGTAAAGTTTACAGTGTAAACTGAGTCTCACGTCAAGGTCCATAAGTAGTCCAGTGTTATTTTTATAAGTATGTTTAAAATCTTAACAATATGTTGAACTCGATTGTCATCAAACAATTCAAATATTAATAAATAAATAAATATAGTAACGATCATTAAATCACCACTACATAAATGTATTTGCTTTTTTTTACGATAAATCGTTTGGGGCTCTCTTTTCGGCCTCTGTTCCATTCCATTCATTCTGCTTGACCCAAGAACGTCGGAGTCGTTTTTCTAGACACATGAAAAATCATTTATATACAGTGGTGTTTATGTCATGCAACAATAGGGTGAAATGGAATATTAAAAACGCTGAAATGTATGTAAGGGGCAGAAAGAACTGAAAACTATCCATCACTAAAAGGGAAATTAAATTTACTTTCCTTCATTTATCATTCAAAATATACCTATATGTATATATGTGGGAAAAAGAAACTCCGATTACCTCTGTATTTTCTAAAGAAAACGAATAACCATAAAGTGTCCGCCGAAGTTAGCTTCTTGGACGCGGATCTGGCTTCGTCTGAATGATGCAAAAAACTAATTCTGTTTCCATTATTCCAAATATACTTTGTGTAAATTTCAACGGTCAATATGAAAACGAAAGAGCAAGAAAATCAACCAAGAAATCAAAATACAGCAGAGTGAGGTAGTGCTGGTAAAACATCGATGTTTGCGTACCTCGATATTTTGAGTCTTTTGAAAAAAAACCTCGATATGTATCGATGTATCGAAGTTTAAATTAATATTTAACTTAGAGCGTAAAAATGAAGTTAAATTCGCGTTTAAGGAATAACACTGAAAGAATATTAATATTCAAAAAAATAAATTATAAATTTCAAAACAAAAAATAACGTGTTTCATATATTTCGTTTAATTTACATAAGCAATGGTAACTAATTATTGTTAAATGTTACTTTTGAGATCCATTCGTTTTTATTTACAAATACAAGTATATCAACTTGCTTGGGTTTGAGAGAACTCCGTTTCTCACCTACTATAAGTCGAGCTTTGCTGAACATACGTTTACTTTCAGTGGACGTTGCAGGAACACAAAGAAATTTTTTAACACAGTACTTAAAGCTGTGATCATTTGAAGTCTGCAAAGAAATGTATTGTCATTAAACGTTATAATTATTTTAATATCTATATATTCCTACCTTCCAGTAATCCAGTGGACAGGCTTTGGAGTCAGAGTTTTCAGTGTTGAAATATTGACGTATTCCCAGAATTGAATCCTTCCGATTACTGTGAATCTTTGTAGAATTCCTTAAATCAAGAAAATTGAAAAGTGGCTCTTGTGTAGCAGAAGATATTGGTGCTGGCAGGCTGGAGGAAGTTGGGCATGGTACGTTGATTGCAGAAAGCTCATTTTCCAAAAATTTCAAAGCCTCAGATGTATTGGGCTCTAACAAAAAGCTTTCCTTTTTGAAGCGTGGATCTAGTAGTGTTGAGATTCTTCGAATCAAACGCCATTCGTAAGGAATTAGCCTTTTTCGCAGTCGTTCTAACAAAATAGAGCAAGCTTCATTTCCTTCTTCTGTGGCCATCTTTACAGTTTGCATATTATGAACAATGCCACAAACAACAGGAATCACCATTGATATTGTTACTGAGCTGCTCGATGAAGTATAAAATGTCGCGTGTTCAAACGGAGAGAGAACTTGAACTAATTCTTCCAAAATAGAAATTTCGTCTGCTGTTAATCGAAATAAGGCTTTTGGAGTATTGAGCAATACATTGGATATTGCATCTTTTGTGGACAGAATACGTTGAATCATATAAAATGCACTATTTCACCTGGTGGGGCATTCTTGTTTTAAATTATAAGGCTTGTCTGTATTTTGTGCTTTTTTGAACTTTGCATAAGCCACACTGCTGCTCTTAAAAAAAGTAACTATGCTTTTACATTTATTTATTATGGGCTTAATTTTGTCACTTTTTAAGCAATCCTGAACAGCTAAATTAATTGTGTGAGCGAAGCAAGGAAAATTTATTTTCTCGATCATACTACAAGCCAATTTCATGTTAGCAGCATTGTCCGTCACTATGGCAGTAACTTTGCTTAGCACTCCCCATTCATTTAAAACGTCCAACAGTGATTTGGATATGTTTTTTGCTCAGTGGTTTTTTTCGTCTATGACCTTTTTTGTTGATAAAACTGCTGTACGTAATTGGAAATCTTGAGTAATGAAGTGACAAGAGACTGTTAGAAACGCTTCATTTGCATGTGCACATCACGGAATGTTCCTCGCGATGGCAACTCGTATTTTGGATCGAGCGTTTTCAACATATGACGAAAGCCTTTGTTTTCAACCACTGAATATGGACGGCGATCCGACGCTATAAAACATGTCACTGCACTATCCAGTGCTTTTTTTCGTAGCGATGACAGTTCGTACTTATCTTGAATATAAGAAGAAATAGAGCCTAGGGCCATCGTTCGCCGAACTTCAGACGCAGTCAAATTGGGATGAATGAGTTTCAGATGTTTCCATAAATTTGTTGTGTTTCCGCTGGTTGAGTAAGTTTTGGCACATTTTTTGCACTTTGCCGATTTCCCATTCAAAGATTTTATAAAGTAGTCCCAAACTATAGACTTCCCATATTTTGTTCGTTTATTGGGTGTCTCATCATTTTCATCGTTAGAGTCAGTATCGCAATCTACACAGAAGAACGTACATACATATGTATTTACATACATGTTAAAAATGGAAATACATGCCACATGTGTGTCTCACTTGTGATGTTTACCTTTGTCATTAAAATCCTTGAGAAATTTGTTCATGTCTACAGCACTGCCAACACCTACATATATCCTAAAATAAGGAGGCATTCAATTAATCTTTTGCTTTCAATGTTTATAAACACAATTATAATTTATAACTTACCTAGCTTTTTACTTTCCCGCAAATTTTTTGTAAGTGATGACAATTTTTTTAGTGATGCGAAAAACCTCGAAACATCGAAGTTAAAAGCAAGAAAATAAAAAACCTCGATGTATCGATGAAACATCGATACAATTCCCAGCTCTAGGGTGAGGCACCCATAGCCCGTGCGGGCACTTTTGCTCGGCAATTGCTCGTACGGCCGTCTGTGTGCATGCCGATGTGAGCACGAAGTACAAGTTGAGAGCGTAAAAAAAAAACTAGTGTCGCACAGACTTTTGACGAAAGCAGTACTGTGTCGCTTTCTAACGCAGCTACACGCAGAAAGATTAATGCTTCTCTTTCTTACATGGTAACTTTAAAAATATTTTACCAATATTTATATTTTCTCCCTATAGGCTAAAAACTATATTACAATATAAGCGAACACGCATAATCTAATATAAATGTAATACATACTTGTGTGCACATACATATACACTGCGCGACAACCGATTAGCACACCCTGTTACCTCTCATTGGAAATTTAAATAACAAGTAACTGTAAATCTCTATCATCCTCTTTATATTTTTCAATCATTCTTCTGCATTTGTACTTAGTATAAAAACAAATAGCATGCTCTGGAAGTTTACCGTTAGATTGTCTTGATTTTTTCTTAGAAATAGATGAAAAAATCATGCCTTTTCTGCGACAGCCGATTAGCACACTTCCCTTTTAGTATGGATTTTTGTGTGAAAGCTGTCGGATCTGACAATTTTGAATTTAATAAATCGAAATTACCTAATTATGGGAAAAGCAAAACAGTTAGATGAGACAGAAAAAGGTCGAATAAAGGCTTACATTGAGTGTGAACTCTCAATCTCTCAAATATCGAGAAATATTAAGCGCAACCGTAAAGTTATTTTCTCATTTTTTAAAGAACGAACACTCTTATGGGAAAAACATGAAAGGTCGGCCCTCTTCGGTAATAACAGAGGCTGACAAGCGACTGATTCTGAGAAACGCGTCTAACTCACGATACTCTGTGGCTAAAATTAAGCAAAAAAAACTGGCGTTGACTCGAGTGTGCGGACTGTGCAACGCATTATTAAAAACGCGAAGCACATAAAACGCCTTAAATTAAAAAAAAAAAAAAAACACCTCTAAACGCAAATAGAAAGATGCAGCGCCACGAATTTTGTCAATCGAATATGACCTGGACTAAGGAGTGGCGACTTGTTGTCTTTTCGGATGAGAAAAAAATTTAATTTAGAGGGTCCGGATGGCTATTCGTACTACTTTCACGATATTAGAAAGGAAGAGCTTGTTTTAGGTCGATTGCATGGTGTCATGGTGTGGGGAGCAATCACCTATTATGGAACCATAGAGCTGCAATTTCTGACAAGTCGAATGAATGCCACAGCATACAATGGAGTATTGCAAACGGCTTTTCCCACAATGAAAGAAATTTTTGGACCCCTGAAGTGGAAATTCCAGCAGGATAACGCACCTATTCATACGTCCAAAGTTGTAAAGTCGTGGATTGGATGTCAAAACGTAATATACCACTAAAATAGAGCTAATAGAAGGTATTAAAAATGCCTGGGGCACCATTTCATTAGCCTACATTCAACAATTGGATGACTCATTACCCAAAAGGATGTACGAGGTCATACTTAACCGTGGTGGCACAACACATTATTAATTTTGTTCAGAAATAAGTTAAAACAGACTGAATTAACAATAAATGAAGTAAGTAAGTCGTCTCGCCGACTTAGGTATACCATACACCAGTAAAGCAAATATTTTAAATTTATTAAACAAATGCATTTTCACATGCTTTTTATTACAAGCATATCTTAGAATCTCGCTCACTCAAGTATACGAGCACCCTAGCGCCCCCACCAGCCAACGGCCAACTACGGCCTTATGGAAAAACGTTTATATGCATAACTTCGTTGTTTTTTGTCCGATTTTGATCAAATTTGGTGTTTTGCTGGGTATTAGTACCAAATTCCAAATACCAAGTGTGCCAAATTTGATTACAAAAGGTAGAAAATTACGTGAGATAATCGAGTTTTTCCAAATTACGGGGGCGGAAAGGGGCGTGGCAAAATCGTTGCATATACAATATATGCGCATTTATTAAACAAATACACATACCAAATTTGGTGCCTCTAGCTATTATAGTCTTTAAGAAAATCAAATTTGTTTAAATTTCGTGGGCGGAGGGGGGCGTGGCAAATTTTTTTGCAACAAATTTGTGCGCGCTTACTAAAGGATTAATCATACTAAATTTGATGTCTTTAGCTATTATAGTCTTTAAGAAAATCATATTTGTTTAAATTTCGAGGGCGGAGGGGGGCGTGGCAAAAATTTGAAATAAACTTGACAACCGTAGGTAATACACGAGTCTACGTACCAAATTTGGTGACTCTAGCTTTTATAGTCTCTGAGATCTACGTGTTCATACGGACAGACGGACGGACGGACTGACGGACGGACGGACGGACGGACATGTCTATATCGACTCGGCTGTTGATACTGATCAAGAATATATATACTTTATGGGGTCGGAAAAGCTTCCTTCTGCCTGTTACATACATTTTAGCGACTTTAATATACCATTTCACCCTATGGGTGTATGGTATAAAAATGTTGTGATACGGTTCGAAGCCCATTTTTCTACATATTTCGACATTTTCAAGTGGGTGTGCTAATCGGTTGGCGCGAAAATTTAAGTCGATTTCTTATATTAATTTAGATAATATTCTCTTAAAACGTTATTAATATCCTAAATATTATTTTTCTTTGTTTAAAAATATGTGAAGTCTTAATGACACAAAATTCATTCCAAAAGCATCACGCAATTGGCTGATATTAAGCTTCAAATGTAGGATGCATTGGGTAGGCTAATCGGTTGTCGCGCAATGTATGTATAGTATGAAAAATATATGTAATAGCCGTTAGTAACGGCCCGTTACAAAATACGCATTGATTTTTTTATGACATTTAGTTGAAAGGAACCCAAGGCCCATACGATTTGCGCAGTGTAAAGCAGCTTACAAACAAAGCAAGCGCACGCATACATCGACAGTTTTCGTTGGCTCTCTTTGTGCCTCACCTGAAATACAGTATCGTTATGGCGGAAGAAAACTAATACGTGTTTGCTCGTAGAAACAATTTGATTGGCCAAACAATACAACTTCTCTGCAATTGGTTGCACTCAACAGATCAGCTTGGAAGCTTATAGCAATGAGCAAATTGGTCAGCGACGCACAGTGGGGCCTTCAGGCATTTAGCATTGCAAAAAATAATAGCGTCTAAACCAATAAAGCGATTTCAAAAATTTAAAAAGTTTATGATAAAGAATACCTTAAGCTTCAAAATGTTTCTCAAAAGTGCTGGGTGTTCGTGGTGCTGTAATATTCAAGGTCAAAGTCAGAAAATATTTCCGAGCATGTTTTTCCTTTAAAAATGGATCGAAACCCGTTTTTTTTTCAATCACAAATGGAATTTTCATTGTTTTAGACGACTGTGTAACATTTTTTAATGTTTTGGTTTGATTTTTTTAACATAATTACAAGGAGAAAAAAAAATTTTTTTAAATTTTTTTTTAGGTTAATTTTGAAAATTTGCTATTGATGGCTGATTTTTTCAAAATAATTTTCAATATTTACATCAATATCTAATAAACTCAACATTTCGGGACTATAGTTGCTATTTTCCAAATCCTTTCGTGATCGCACGTGTCTCAGTGATGCAATAAGTGGGTCCGAAGAGGCTGCTAGCATGTTAAAAAGGTCTTCATTTTGTCTAAGACGAGAAGTTTTTAATGTATGTATGTAATGTCGAATAGGACTGGCGATCTTTCGTAATGCTGGCCTTTGCCCTCTCTTGTTCCTTTTCATACTTTGAAGAAAGTGCTTCTCAAAGATGCTCCGTTGCACAATGGGAAAAAATCAATTTTTTTGGCATTAATTCAAAATAATGAGCTAGAGACATGAATTTTTTTGGATGTTCGTCAGACTTTAATTTAATTTCGGATTTTTTTTGTTTTTACAATTTGACCCTGATTTGACCCTTATAATTTTTTTCGTTTACCAAGTGTGTAAGCAAAATCTAATCAATAAATAAATCTAAATATGAAGAGTTGCACTTGATATTTTTTGCCGTTAGTAAGAATTTGACACTTCTTTTAATTTTTTGTTGTTGTTGAGGAACGGTAGCTCTGTATTCCCAACAGCTTAATTTGAATTTGAATGTAAACGAGCATTTGTACTTTTTTATTATTTTTGGTCTTTAAGTTGCATGGTCACACCTTTTTTGGCTGATGCAATATCAAGCGTCTGGTGAAAATAAGAATGTATGTTGAGTTTAGTTAATTGCTTATTGGCCAACCGAAAACATAACATGAAGTGAAATAAATATATTTTAATTAAAACGAACCAGCAAAGTTATTTTATGTATCACCATAAAATTGGTCCTTCGTGCCGGATGTGGATTCTGTTGGGGATAGGCAATTCTACTCAAATTTAAGATGGAGAAACTAAAGGCAACACGCACCAAGTTAAAGTCCAGCCTCACGCGGCTGCTTACACTTTCGGAGAATCCGCCTGTGAACTGCACAGCGGATGTGGTGGATACTATGATGACCAGACTCGACACCGTGTGGAAGGAGTTTGATCAATCCACTGATGATATGTTTGAATTTCAAGAATCGCAAGGGTACGTCGACCCCATGGGTGACTACGGAGACTATGAAATGAAGTACTTAACCGCACATCTGTATTTAAAGGAACTGGGAAGATTGGTTAACCCAGTAAAAGCAACTAAGGTCGTGGACTCCACTGAGGGAGTAAACGAAGCAGTATCGCAGATACTACAGAAGCAGATGGAACTTCAACGGGAGTTTTATGAAGGTATGATAGTAGGTGGAGCTGCCTGTTCGGCGATAGGGGGACAGGTCCAGCTGCCCAAATTACACATCAAGCCTTTTGGTGGCGACTATATGGAGTGGCTAGCCTTTAAGGATTTATTCGAGAGTACCATTCACAACAGGGTGAATCTGGATAAAGCTCAGAAATTTCAGTATCTCAAGTCTTTTCTCTGTGATGAGGCTGCAAGTTTAATCAATCATTTGCCGTTAACAGGAGCGGCGTACGAGACGGCTTGGGCAAGCCTAATGGGACGTTATGATCGACCTCGTCATGTCGTTAACTCGCTTTTGGATGCTTTTAGACGTCTGCCATTAACAAGGGTGACAGATGTATCCGTTCTACGAAAGATTGCCGATGGGGCAAGTGAAGTTGTACGCGGCCTAGACGCACTTGGCCAAACTGATCGCGACTGCTGGGTAATCTATCTTCTACTGGATAAAATAGATGCAGAGTCGCAATGCAAATGGGTATCCCACAGCCGTGAGGGGACAGCTTCAACCATTAATGACTTTCTCATATTTCTCGGAGAACGATGTGAAGAATTCGAATTAAGCCGGTGCGAACATGTCGCACAATCAAACATTAAAAAATCTACTCGGATATTGATTGCCACAGACTCAAGAGCTTGCCTTAAATGTGAGTCTAAGGAGCATACGGTATACAACTGTGACCAGTTCTTGGCGCTTTCCGTGGAAAGGCGCTACTCATTTGCTAAGGAGAAACGTCTGTGTTTCAGTTGTCTAAGGCCAGACCATGGTATTTCAAAATGTGAGTCAAAGTATAGATGCAAACATTGTCAGGACACGCTACTACATCGGCAAGCCGAAGAAAAGAGCACTAACCCCACAGTGGCTATGATTACCGAAAGTAAGCAAGTAAAGGAAATTCAATCTATGGAAGCACAGAGCTATTTAGCACGTTCTGCAGTACGTCTACAGTTGCAAGGGAAACCAAGGAGTGTATTGCCCACGGCTCTAGTTTTTGCATTGAATTCAAAGGGGTCATACACCACCTGTCGGGTTCTCTGTCGGGTTCTCACGCTCACCATCTCAAATAATGGTATCAGGAATTTCGTCAATCAAGGCTGATACTACAAGAGGGGTCAGCGCAGTACAGTTGAAATCAAGATTCTCGAAGCATACACTAGATATTGCAGTTCATGTTTTAGGTAAGATAACCACTCTACTGCCAAAGAAGGAAGTCGACCCTGTTGTATTGAAGGTTTTCGATGGGTTAGAACTGGCTGATTCACTGGAAACCAGCGCTAAGAATGTGGACATTTTGTTGGGTAGCGACTACGTGTGGTCTGTATTCAAAGGAGACAAAGTATTGGATAAACATGGGAACATAATTGCAATATCCACAATATTCGGGTGGGTGGTCACCTCAATTGCAGCTAAACAAGGATCAAATACAGCATCCCTGCTATCAACGATTGAAATAAACTCATCGCTCCAAAGGTTTTGGGAATTAGAAGAACTAAGTTCCATTTTGCCGCCCACTACTGATGATTTGAAGGTCGAAAATCATTTTCGCTCCACACACTTTCGTGACTCAGAGGGAAGGTATGGTGTTGAGCTTCCATTTAAGAATTCGGATGTCACATTTGCAGATACTCTTCAGGGAGCAACATCACGATTTTATTCAGTAGAACGACGACTCCAAAAAGATGAAGGGTTAAAGGAAGAGTATACGAAGTTCATGCGCGAATACATTGCTCTAGGACACATGCGCATTCTTGATGAGACAGAGAGGACAAATGCACCGCAAGAACACACTTTCTATATGCCTCACCATCCGGTTATTGGTACCAAATTGAGAATTGTATTTGATGGATCTTATAAGGATAAGAGTGGCAGATCACTAAACGACGAGTTACTAGTGGGCCCATAGTATTCAGCGTAACTTAATGGATGTGTGTTTACGCTTCCGAACGCACTAGTTTGTTTTTTGCGCAGACATCATAAAAATGTTTAGGCAGATATGGATTTCTGAAAATCACCGGAATTATCAACGAATTGTATGGAGAGAAAACCCAACTGTAGAGTTGCAGCACTACCAGCTTTGTACGGTAACCTACGGAACAGCCTGTGCACCGTTTTTAGCCGTACGTGTCTTAGAACAACTTGCCATCGATTTAAATGATAAATATCCGACAGCAGCCAAGATTCTGTTGGAAGATTTTTATGTGGACGATGTCCTGACCGGAGCTAACACGGAAAACCAACTCATACGTAACAAAGATGAACTTATTCAACTATTAAATCAAGCACAGCTGGAGCTTGGAAAATGGGTGTCCAATACTCACGGAATCGGTCATTTAGAAGAAGCAGCATCGACAGATTTGATCGCAGATGTCTCCTCCGTCAAGGTATTAGGGAATCCATTGGGAACCAAAGTCCGACATCTTCACATATGGTATAATGTTGAACGAATGCACAGAAAGTTCAAAAAGACAAGTGTTATCAGACGTATCACGCATTTTTTGACCCGCTTGGTCTACTGGCGCCGGTCATAGTTCAATTCAAGATCCTGTTTCAAGAACTCTGGCTTCTCAACCTAGATTGGGATTCACCGCTTCCAACTAAACTGGCAGACCGGTGGCATAAGTATCGCGAAGACATTAACAACATAAAGCAGTTGAAGATACGCCGTCATATTGGATATGTTGGCAAACGAATAGAGTTACACGCCTTCTCAGACGCCTCAATAAAAGCATACGCAGCAGTCGTATACTCTCGGATAGTAAACCAGGATGGCAGCGTAGAGATTTCACTAATTGCGGCAAAGACACGTGTCGCACCACTTAAGCAGCAATCGCTTCCGCGGTTGGAATTATGTGGCGCACTTCTGCTAAGTCGGCTGATCGCATCAATCAAGTTAGCTTGGAAGGATTTAGAAACCATCGTATATGCTTGGTCTGATTCGACAATTGTGCTGGCATGGCTAAATCATTTGCCAGCTAGTTTGAAGACGTTCATTGGCAATCGCACTGCTGAAATATTGGAAATAATACCAAGAGAATCATGGCGCCATGTTAATACCAAGCAGAACCCCGCAGATTGCGCTTCCAGAGGAATGCTGGCTGAGGACTTACTCCAGTTTACTCTCTGGTGGAAGGGTCCCGACTGGCTGGCTGACAGACATCTTAACTTAGGTAACGAAAATGATACCCAAATCTCTAGCTCTATTTCAGAAGACGACTACCAAACGGAATTGAAAGCTACAGTTTTAGTTACTCGCAAAAACCACGAGCGAGTCATCCCCGCTTGAAGAACTTATTCGTCGTGTTTCTTCTTGGCCGAGACTGGTGCGCATTGTGGCATATATCCTACGGTTCATTCGACGCATAAAAACACCCCCAAGAAAGATCGGATTCTCTCTCGATAACCTATGACGAGTATAAGGCGGCTAGAAATCTATGTTTGCAGCAAGCTCAAAACGAATGGCATGAAGAACTAAAATCACTACGAAACGAAGGATGCGTGCCAAAAACCTCAAAGCTGTGTACTCTCACGCCGATTCTAGATGACGTGGGAGGTCGGTTGAATAATTCAGAGTTATCATATTCAGCCAAGAACCCAATAACCTTGCCGAAAAAGAATCCCAAATTCATTTTGAATTTTGGAAAAAAAAAAAAAAAAAAAATAAAACAAGAGCATTAGTTTGTCAACGTTTCTGGTTAATCGGTTTATGTTAAAGGCGATATGATTCGTAAAGTTACTCAAAAAAGTGTAAAAAGTTTTTCAGAAAGGGGACACAAAAAAAAAAAAAAAAAAACCCCCCCACCCCCAGAAAAAAAAGTAAGAAAACCATAAAAAAAAAAATTTTTTAAAAAAAAAGGAACGTCTCGAAAAGAAAAGGGATACTGTTATGTGCGCATTAAGTTTTTGTTAAATCCGTTTTAGTTAAAATAAAACGCAACTGTTCTGTTCGCTGCCGTCATCCAGAATGTCTGGACAGTTTATTCATATTTTAGTTTTAGCCTATACATCTTGTATGTATTGAATACATTCTGCCGCTTAGGGCGCTGGCAGAGAGAGAGAGTGTGTTGCAGTATATATGTTTGTACGTATTAGCATATATGTACAGAGGGTACATAGTCAAAAGTGCTTACGCTAGCGATCCCACGCTCAGCGGCCAGTCCGCATAAGTGGCGGATCATATTATTATTATGAATGGTTGCATAAACATAGCAACAAAGTGTTGGTATGTTACTCTTACTTTAATGTTGAGCATATGACCACTTGTTATATTGTATACTCTACAATACTGTGGGCATATGCTCATTTGGCATACAACATACAACACCTCCCTTTTTAAAAGAATAACGTAATATTATGTAGTTATTTATTTGTTTTTCTTAAATACTATGTTGTATATTTTTAATTTTAATTTTTTTTTTTTTTTTTTTAATAAAAATGTTTTTTTTTTTTTTTTTGTGTAATTTAGAAAATTTTTTTTTTTTCAATATGTATATATATATATTCTTATCTTTTTTTTTTTTTTTTTTTCTTTATTTATTTATCTTTTTTAGTCTATCTTTATGAACTTTTTGCTCCTTATTTTTCTTATTTCTTATAATTATATTGTTATTCTTTTCTATATTAATGACCTCAAATGGTCCTATATAAGAAGATTCTAATTTGTGACCTGTTTCGTTTTTCAAATAAACTTGGTCTCCTATTTCTAGTTTAAAATCTAATACTTTCTTATCGTTTATTTCTTTCTGTTTAATTTTATTTTTTTCTAAAAGTATTCGAGCTCTCTTATACGCGTTTTCTAGTCTAAATTTAACTTCCTTAGAATAATCTTCTATATTATATATAGGTTCTATTTTATCTACGCTATTAAATTGTATTGGTAAGTTATTCTGTCTTCCAAATACTAGTTCATATGGACAATAATTATGAGTTACAGATGGTGTTGTGTTAAAACAATACACGAAATACTGTAACCATACGTCCCAATCAGTTTTATCCACTGAAATATATGAACGAATGTACTCGTTGAATGTCCTATGACTTCTTTCAACGGTACCTAATGTCTGGTGGTGGTGTGCTGTAGATGTTATGTTATCTATTTTTAGATATCTGCACAAGTCAGTTATAATGGAATTTTTGTATTCTGTTCCCATGTCCGTAATGAACGTCTTCATTGGACCGTACTTCAGAATAAAAGATTCGAATATGGCTTTTGCGACAGTTGTTGCACTTTTATTTGCAATAGGAATTGCTACTAAATACTTTGTCAAATCACATATTAAAGTGATTGCGTATTCATTCCCATTTTCCGAACGTGGTAGTGGACCAATTGTGTCTACTATCACCCTGTCGAAAGCATATTGTGGAGTTTCTGTAATTATCATAGGTGATCTCGTGTGTTTCGTCGTTTTTGACGTCAGGCATTTTGGACATTTATTAATGTACTCTTTTACATGTTTCGTCATGTTTTTCCAATAATATTGTCTTTTTATTTTTGTTATCGTTTTATTTATGCCTGTGTGACCTCCTTGAATTGGATCGTCATGAAATGTAGACAATATAGCTTCTTTTTCTTTTTCATTGTATATTTGGGTCACCGGCTTGAGTAGCGCTACTCTTAATGATTTTAAATTCTTGTTGCCCTTATGTTTGAAAGTATCTATCGAAATTGATTCAAAGATCTTTTCGCTCGGTGCCACTTTTAGTTGGCTGATATTATATACACCGGCTTGCCATTCAAGCCTTTGGAAAAACTGACCTAAGTCTAGAATTCCATTGGAGTATAAATCGCTAACATTTATTCTCGCTATAACTTTTTTTCCATGTTTCAATAAACATTTCGAATCTGTCATTCGCAAGGTCACTACTTTTCGTACCTCGTCATTTGTTATGACTTCGTATACGTTGGGCTTAGAAGCTTTTTCAAGACTTTGCCTTGGCAATTGTTCTTGTTTGTTTTCTGCGCAGAAATTTTGTTGTCTACTTTGGTGCCTGGTAGTGACTTTCAGGACTTTTTTATTCATATCAATTAAATCAGTTATTGTAATTCTGGACAGAGCGTCTGCCACGAAATTATCTTTTCCTCTCAGATATTCTACTGTAAAATCGTATTCTTCTAATTCGAGTCGCATGCGAGTTAATTTTGAACTTGGGTTTATCATCGAGAATAAATATGTTAAGGGGCGATGATCAGTTTTTACTGTGAAATGTTTGCCATATATATATGGTCTGAAATGTGTAATTGCCCAATGTATTGCTGCTAGCTCTTGTTCAGTTGTACTTTTATTGCTTTCACCTTTAGTGAATGCTCTTGATGCATATGCAACTGGGAGTTGGAGTCCATTATAGTTTTGAGTTAAAACTGCTCCACATGCGTGCTTGCTTGCATCTGTGATTATACAAAATTCTTTGCTAAAATCTGGGTACTGTAACAAGGTTGGTTTAACAAGTTGTGTTTTTAAATACTGGAATGCCTTTTCACATTCCGCTGTCCATTCGAATGGGACATTCTTTTTGCATAATCTTGTTATATGCCGTGAGTATTCGGCGAAGTTTTTTATGAAACGTCTATAATAATTGCAAAATGCAACGAATCTTCTAGCACTGTCTGCGTCCGTAGGGACTGGATAGTTATTAATAACATCGAATTTTGTATCATCTGGTAAGATTCCTTTGTCGGTGCATCTGTGACCTAGAAATGTCACCTCATGCATGAAAAATGAACATTTTTCTGGATGTAATTTCAAATTGTGTTTTCTACAAAGTGTAAAAACGTCTGTTAGGTTTTTTAATCATGTGTTGTTCAGAACAACCAATAACGATCAAATCATCCATATAAAGGAATGCTTGTGAAGGCTCTAAACCCGAGAATGCTATTGTCATCATTCTCTGAAATGAATTAGGTGCTATTTTTAAACCAAATGGTAATCTCGTGAAGCGATATGAACCATTGTTTGTTGAAAAAGACGTTATGTTCCTTGAGCTTTCCTCAAGTTCAATTTGGTGGAAACCTGACATTAAGTCAAGGCATGAAAAATATTTAGCTCTACCCAGTTGATCAAGAATATCGTCAATTCTGGGGAGTGGAAATTTATCTGATAGCAGTTTTTTGTTTATTTGGCGATAGTCAATTACTAATCGCCATTTTTTCTCTTTAGAGTCCGGAAGAGATTTCTTTGGGACCAATAAGAGTGGGCTATTGTAAGGTGAAATCGATGGTTCAACAATATTTTGTTCAATTAACTTTTCTACTTGTTTTTTAATTTCTTCGGTTTGGCTATGCGGACATCGATAGTTCTTTACATATACTGGCTCTTCGTCCTTAAGTCTCAATTTTTGTTTATAAAAGTTGTTGGTTGTGATTGGTTCGGTTTCAAGTCCGAACACATCACTATACTCGGTGCATATTTCCATAAGTTGCTTTTTGAACATGATTGGAAAATTTTTCTTTAGTTTACTAATAACAGACTCTGTTCTATTGTCATTTGAAGTTTGAACCACATCGTATTTTGAGAGCGGTTCGAATTTTATTTTATTAATGCCTACTAGTTGGCATTTATCTGTCGTATTTAAAAATCGGACAAAAGTATTTTTGGTTTGGGCAATAGTGTTTGCAATATAAACACCATGCTTGATTTCTTGATTTGGGATGAAAATGCTTTCTTCTTCTGAAGACAAATCTATTTTGCGTATCACTTGGGATCTCGCTGGTAGAAGTGTTGAATTATTACCAGAACTAAATGTTATCGGTACATTAATGGGATACGTTAGGTTTGGAGGTCTGATTATAAACCAATCCTCTGAATTATTATAATCTAATTGGCAATTAAAAGTCTTTATAAAATCTAGACCTATTATTCCATCGCAAGGGATTGCAAAATCTGAATGTAGTAAATGAAATTTATATGGAATAATGTATTTCCCTGTTTGTAATTCAATTGAGGCTAGTCCTTTGGAGTTAATTACTCCTTCACCTATGCCTCGAATGTCTATGATTTTATTGAATTGTATGTCATGAAAGACATCGGAATTTTCTTTTATAATTGAAATATCTGCACCTGTATCAATTAGGAATGTAATGATTTTATTTGTTTGAACATTTGTAAATGATACAAAATTATTGAGACTTAAGTTTACAGTATATATTTTACTTTTTAATTTCGAGTATCTGGAGGTGTCTGCGAGTTTCCCGAAGCATCTTGGGCTACTCGGACATTATTGTTTTCGGTATTGCTATTGTATCTGTTTTGGCTGTTACCTCGGTAGTAATTATTTCTACCTCGGCCATTACCTCGACCACCTCTATTGTTGTTTCTGTTATTGTAATTGTTATAGTTGGAGTTGTAGTTTCCGCGGCCATTGCCTCTACCTCTTTGGTAATGGTTACTACCTCCTCTATTATTGCGGCCTCGTTGAAATAATACTGTATTTGCACTTCCAGTCATTTCCGTACTGCAATGGATATATTTACCCATTACATCATTGAAAGTTACAAAGTTTCCAGCTTCTAATATTACTTTGAGTTTTTCGTGCTCGCAATTTTTAATCATTGCAGAAACAGACTCGCTTGTAGAGAATTTTTCCGCATTGATTGGGTCTAATCCGTTATCAATAAAGGCTGCCTCCAGTTGCTTCCGCAAATTATCCATTTCGGTTGCATACTGGGAAGCCGTTTTGCCTTTTTGTTTTATGTTCATTAGTTTCGCCTTTAAAACGTCAGGAGATTCTCCTTTTACATTTTCTTTGAGCTTATTTATTATTCCTGCAATAGTGGTTTCATTTTCTACTTTATAGAGGATTGTGCCGGTTATTTTTGATTTTATAACCTCAACTGCTATATCCTCTTGGTCTCCCTTAGTTCTTTCCACAATGCGTAATGCAGTTAGGAATCTGTTTAATGATAACTTTTTACCATCAAATTCAGGAACTGAAGTGGAAACCTGTCTAACATATTGCCTGTCTAATTCCACTTGGTTAGCCATTGTACTTTCTTGAAGTGTTTCGATGTCACTATCGATATCACTTTCAGTATCAATAATTGGTTTGGACTCGTCCAAATCTGCTAATTGGCTTTCGTCAAATTCAGCTTGCTGACTTTGACCTTCTGGAATTACTATTACAATATTTCGTCTAGTACTAATATTGTTCAATCTTATTTTCAATGATTTTATCAGTTTTTCACACTGATGCCTATGCTCTTTTGCTAATTTCTCATTAGCTTTGTTTACTATTGATAATATGTTATTATACTGTGTTGTCAGTATTTGAGCATGGTTTATCAAAGTTTCAGGTCTTATGACTTTATCTGAGTTAATACATTTGAAAGATTTTTCAAATTTATCTTTATGATCATTAATCTTTCGTGCTAACGTATTCCATTCCATATTTTGTCTACAACATTCAGCGGTGCAATCGTATCAAAATTATTGTTGTAGAACCAAGTATGTCATGGTTTTCTTCTACTGTTTTTACCATTACATATGGTAATGTATTCATTACTATGCCCTTTTCTATTTTGTTGTTACATATTATTAATGGGCTTGCCGCACAATTAAAAGTATCTATATATTCGTCTTCGAAATCACCAATTTTTATAAATTCGTAATATTTACTCAATATTATCAAAGAATTTATTCTAAAATTGGGTTCTCTATTATACACTTTTTCTACTATGTCTATCATCTTAAACAACATCTAGGTTATCTGCCCTACTGGAATATTTTTTCTTAAGGCACTTATTGTGCATCTTATATAGTTTTGTTAAAACGTTTGTTAATAAAAGAATAACAATTATTACAAGCATTAAGGTTATGATTTTCAAATCAACCGAGACAGTTTCGACATTATTTATGACATTCGCGGTTGAATCCGCTACTTTAGATTCATGATCTAACATATTGTCAACTTTTTCTATGTTACTGTCTTTTGGAATCGCATTAGGGTGCATATAGAAAAAGGAAAAAAAAAATACTAACTCAAGAATATATATATATAAAAAATTTTTTTTTTTTTTTTTTTTATTTTTCATTTAAAGTTTTGTTTTTTTTTTTTTTTAATTATTTTTCTTGAAACTATTTTTCTAACGCTGCTGAGTTTTATTCTCAGCGCCAGAGACATGGAAAAGTTATTGTTGTGTTAGTTACACACGATTGGCTGACATTTTTTATTTAAACAATTAATTGTCCAATCGTGTGTTTTTAGTAGAAAGCCTAACAGTGGTTAGTAGGCGCAACCTGCACTTTCGTGCCTCAGTTTGCTTATTAGAGTTTAAATCTATGGCAAGTTAGGGCTTGCGCATTACTGCGGCCCGCTTGCGTTTCTGCGCTCTTTGGCGCAGTTCAATTTTGATGTCCTCAATACGCTCTATGCAGCGTTGTCGGTCTTCTTCGTTGGTGCTGGCCTTTAGCAAATCCTGCTGCAGTCTTTTCTGGGTGAGCAGGCGTCTCACCTCACCGCCTCGTTTCGTCTTCTTGGGGATTCTCGTCTGCTGCCGGGCCCTGTACTCCTCTATTGTTAGTGGCCGTGGTCCATCGAATGGATTTGCCTGCAAAGCCTCTTGCAACGTCGGCAAATCCCTTTGTTCGTTAGGAACAGCGGTCTTGAAGGAGGGTTCCGTGGACATCAGTATCTTGTTGTTGATTTAATTGGTTTTATATTAATGTTTCATATTATTTTTTTTTTTCCATCCATTATTGTTTTTAAATTCCAATTAATTTTTTTTTTTTTTAAATAATTGGAGAAACGTATGTGTGTTATGGGAGTGCACCTTGGAGCAACACCCAAGAGTTGATAGTAGAAAAATCACATGAATTCCAGTATCTAGATTAATTTTTCTTTTTGTTTTGTTTCATTTTTGTTCATAGCGCGCACAGTGGTTCGCAATCAATTGAAAATACATTTCACAATTTGCACAAATTATTCGTGTTTTTTAGTTTATGTTGAAATGTTAATTAATTTATTTCTTTTTTTTTTTTCACATGTCACGGTCGCCATGTTATGTGCGCATTAAGTTTTTGTTAAATCCGTTTTAGTTAAAATAAAACGCAACTGTTCTGTTCGCTGCCGTCATCCAGAATGTCTGGACAGTTTATTCATATTTTAGTTTTAGCCTATACATCTTGTATGTATTGAATACATTCTGCCGCTTAGGGCGCTGGCAGAGAGAGAGAGTGTGTTGCAGTATATATGTTTGTACGTATTAGCATATATGTACAGAGGGTACATAGTCAAAAGTGCTTACGCTAGCGATCCCACGCTCAGCGGCCAGTCCGCATAAGTGGCGGATCATATTATTATTATGAATGGTTGCATAAACATAGCAACAAAGTGTTGGTATGTTACTCTTACTTTAATGTTGAGCATATGACCACTTGTTATATTGTATACTCTACAATACTGTGGGCATATGCTCATTTGGCATACAACATACAACATATGTCTCTTTGTGTGTATGGCAACCTCAGCTTTACATTTGGAACTGGCAACAGACCTTAGCACCGATACGTTTTTGGCTGCTCTCAGACGTTTCATTTCACGGCGAGGCAAATGTGTAACGATGTTCAGCGACTATGGACGTAATTTCGTGGGCGCCAAACGTAGTCTTAGCGAAATGGAACCATTACTCCAATCTCAGCTGCGCAATGACAAGATAGCGGAGGCGTTATCGATTGAAGGCATCAATTGGAAGTTCATACCGCCACATGCACCTCACTGTGGAGGCAAATGGGAATCGGCTGTGCGCTCTGTGAAGCTTCATTTACACCGAGTAATTGGCCACGCCGTTCTTACATTCGAACAAATGCATACGTTGTTGGCACAAGTAGAAGCGGTAATCAACTCACGGCCTCTTTGTGCCACTTCCGATACAGACGTTGGATATCTGTCACCCGCTCACATGCTGATCGGTCGACCTTACACCACAGTGCCAGATGGGGAATTGGACCAAGTGCCGGCAAACCGATTATTGGCAGCAATTTCAGGCCATGTTGCAAGGCTTTTTGGAAACGGTGGCATCTGGAGTACCTTACGTCGTTGCAGCAGAGGCCAAAATGGTTAACGAAATCGGCAAACCTGAAGGCTGATGACCTCGCACTAGTGAAGGGTTCGCATACTCCCCGGCCGCATGGATCCTAGCACGTATCATCGAGACGCTTCCTGGACCAGATGGTCTGGTACGAGCCCTGAAGTTAAGGACAACTACAGGAGAGATGACCTGATGCAATATCAAGCGTCTGGTGAAATAAGAATGTATGTTGAGTTTAGTTAATTGCTTATTGGCCAACCGAAAACATCACATGAAGTGAAATAAATATATTTTAATTAAAACGAACCAGCAAAGTTATTTTATGTATCACCAGTTGTTTTTATATTGTGTTTCTTATATTAATATTACAACAAAAATATTTTAGTCACATGTTTTTTTTTTATTTATAACTAAAATTAGTCACATTCTTCTTCTAATTCAATATCAAATGCAATATCCTCATCTTCTGTCCATTCGTCACTTGAATCACCTTCATGATTTTTCAAAACTTCAAAACAACTTCATTCGGAATATTTATTTTTTTATTTAATTTTTGGCGTTCATTTAGGCAGAGGCTGGATAATAGAGGATCCGACGAGTCTAATGCTCTGTTAAAAACATCGGTTATGTTATCCAATCTACTTCATTTTCTTGCATGAGATCTTCTGTCATTCTTGTATATTTTATTTCTGTCCTTAGATGCGTTCTCTCCAAGCACTTCGACAGGAACTATGCATTTATTCATTATTTGGTGTCCGTGTACCAATACTTTGTGTACTGTCGGTGACATTGGGTACCAATCATACAATTTCATGTAAAGCTCGAAAGTGTGGGCGCAGAAGTCTTTGAATTTTTCGACATTAATCTTAAATTCGGAAGATATTGCAATTAATATTATATAAAAATTCTTTATAATTTCATAATTAATTTTTAAAATATCTGAAAACAGTTTGGTATTACAAAAAGCCCTCCTAGCAGTATTGCCATCATTGCTACTACCACTGCCGTTCTGTTTTGGCTTACTTACATTAAGACCTAATTCTGACCACAAGTTTTCTTGAATGTGCTGCTTGCGTAACTGTACAAGCTCTTTGTCCATACCTTTGACGTGCCACTTTTTTATATGAATTGTATAGGATACATTTAAAACAAATTCAAAAAATCTAATCCACGCATGAAGTGGGCTAATTCCATATTGTAAATTCTCGCTTTTAACATTAAATATTGACGAATTAATATTTTTTGTATGCAATAATTGGGTCGGCTTGGCTCCACACAAAGAACAGGACTGACATGAGTTGGTGCCAGTCAAAATGTTTAAGACTTTGCCATCAATAAGCGTGCAGTGCATATCGTATTTGGTATGCACTATTTTGTTTTTGTAAATATACAAATGATCTTCAAGATTTGTAATCTGATCGACCAAATTGAATTTTTTCATTAAGAATAAGGTCCGAGCTTTCCTTGGCAAATTCCAGTTTTAATGGCCGACAGAATCTAACAGACTGGGGTGTCCTATTAATCCATATTACTCGTTTCAATTCATCAATGAGTTTCAACGGAATGATGGTTGTTACAAACAAAGAATGGTCCAGAGAAGTAGGTTCAATAAATTGAAATTTTTGTTTGTAGCAGCTTTGGCCTGTTGAACCATCAAATCCATAGCTAACTATTAATTTACAATACGATATGTCCGATAAAGTCTCGAGAACCTCCTCTTGCATAGTAAAAATACGGTCCGTAGTATGATCCAGTAAGTGTTGTAAAGAAACTTCCGCTTTTGTTTCGGAAATACGGATTCCGGATGGTCTGCATTTTAGCTTGGCTTTCACAACTTCTAGATACGGAGGATAAATATCAGATCCATGCTGTTTATTCAACAATTTGATGTTTATGTATTGCTGTTTCGTCAACCCATTTTCTATGAGGAACGCCAACGCTCTTTCCGGGCTGATTGGGTTCAGCGGATTTGCTTCAAGTTTCGCTAATGTTAAGTCCTTCATCACCCGTAGTTTTGTTTAATAAGAAAGCAACATCTTTTTTTATTCGATTTCCTTGCCGAAATCGAAGCAGCGTGTATTAAGAGTGGAGTTTCGTAATTTTCCTTTGATGCGAGCTCTGATGCTAACTTTCTTTTTAAACGACATCCTGCATTTTCATAATTTGAACATTTACGTCCAGCTTTATTTGCAGACGTCTCGTGCTCACCAAAAGTAATTACAACATTGCCATCAAGCCAAGTAGAATGTTTAACTTTAAATCGATCTAACATTCGATTGCATTTCAACAAACATTTTTTTATGTAGTGAATAAATTCCTCAACTTCTTTTTGGATAATTTTTTGAAGATCTTCATTCACATTGTTGTTAAAAAGATTCGGCAATAAACGATATTACAGCGTCTTCTTGGCGGTTGTTGCAGCTCCAAATTTCGAGCAGCACTGAGCGTCTAAACTTAAACGCACCTACAACATGTCAATTTTCAGGAAAAGGGGCCAAAACGGCCAAATGTTATTAATTGGACCTTATAGTATAAGGTTTAGTTAATTACCCTTAAGTAAAACTGCCGAGGCCTAGCGAGGACTGTTAAAGTAATACTCCACAGAACACAAACATATTTGTTAGGGTTAAGCTAAAAATACGAATGAACAACACATTGCACAGTTACACAAAAACACAGAAGTATACAAAATCAGTTCGGACACTTATTATACATACCTTTATTAACTTTTTCCATAGTAACTTTTAATTTATGCGATTAACAAACAAATTTAACACAGCTGAAAAGTTGCGATCTATTTGCGCGCTTTTTCACGTTGCAATGCAACTCTAAATCAGCTGACTTTGTAAAATTATCAAATAATAGGGGTAGTCAACAAAAATTAAAAAAATATTTTAATTCTATCTAATGAATTTAGAATTGGGAAAAAATATTTGTTTGGCGATTTGAGACTACAACAAAATTTGATTAATGCCAAGATATCGTAATTTTTTCCCATAGTGCGTTGTAATGCTTTCAGTAGCACCCTGAAGCTTTCGTTTCCTTGTAAACGTTGAACAATATTCCACATCTTTGTGCGGCCTTCCTCTTCCTCGGCTATTTGATGGTTGAACATCTTCGTGCTCCGAATCTACGAATGTCGTATACTCCTCAAGCAAACGTATTTTTGCAACGCTATCCGAGCAGAGGCCCAACTGTGCGACGCGAGTGGGCGAAAAAGCAGAGCGAAGTAGCTTACCAGCGATTACCCCAGTGGCGGAAATGTTTATTATTATATCGATTACTAATGGATTACTTCTTACCTGTGTGCATTCAAAAACCGAATACAAGCTCTATTACTTTCTTAACGAATGGCCGCGTTTTTTACCGTGTAGATAAAATGATTGAATTCTGTAATGCAGAAAGTAATGACTTGACGAAGTTTCCTTCGGTTCTCCATTACCTATGCGTATACTTTTTAAATATTGTAATGCGAAAATTCCAACTTGAAGAAAACCCAGCATACAATTCAAATAGTATAATAGTACAGTTGGCGCATCATGGAGTAGTTAGTCCTTGACAATTTGTGAGGTATGCTTTGGATCGTTATCTTGCTGGAAGGTCCAGTTCGATCCTAAACCTATGTATGTATGTCTTCAGGTTTTCTTCCAATTGTATCTGTGACTGCAACTGCTCCCCAAACCATGACGCTGCCACCACCATGCTTCATAGTCGGAATGAGATTCTTGGGAGCCATGGCAGTGTTAGGTTTTCCCAAACTTTGGCTTTGCCGTCATAATTGAATGTTGTATTTGTATAAAACTAGTTTCCAACTTCAGACGTAGCTTCCGGGGTTTCTCATTTATAAGGGGCTTCTTGCGAGGAATTCTGCATTTGTAACCTCCAATATTAAGAGCTCTTCTTATGCTACGTGGGTGGACAAAAATTTTAGAACTTTCGACTACCTCCTGGCCAAATCAATGGAATGTATTTTCAGATTCTGAAGTACTATTTTGCGGGTTTATCCGCATAGAGAGATTCGGATGTTTCAAAGTTTTTATAAGTGCTATGGCCGTGGACAGAATTTCAAAAATTTCAATAAGAATGCAAAGCTCGCAGAAAAAAGAGTGTATTAGAGCAGGGGTAGGAACAAAGAGAGCCAATTAATTGTCAATGTAACCGTGTACTTTACACTTTGCAAAACGAAAAGTGAACAATATTTGCCTCAATCGCTCAAACAAGCGAACCCGTCGATTTAATAAACACAAAGTCTTGTCCGATTTGGCGTTGGAACCATGTATGTACATATATAGCATATATTCGAATATTGTCAGCTGTTTTCTGCTGTGTGTGTTATCTGTTAAAAGAAAGAGGAAAAAATGAAGAAAAATGTGTGCAATGTATTTTTTGTTGTCATTTATTTAAATTATATATTTATTACATATAATTTATATTAGAGTTTAAAAACATGATTTTATCAATGTTTTCTGGATTAGAAGCTATTGAACATCGCTTTTCTGAAACTTAATATCTTGCGATTGAAAAAGTTTTTTTCAGAAGCTGCGCTGCTGACTGCAACACAAAATATTTGGCAGCTTGTTTTATTGGGAAAAAATGTTTGTGCATGTTCCACCAATCCAAAACGTCAAAATTGGTTGAGTATGGAACATTTATGTTTGTATAGCCTGCTATTTCCATTTTAATGTGATCTTTATTGGACTCAAGCTGGACAGCCTCTATGAAGTCATCAAATCCATCGCTAGCTGTTTGAGTTTGAAAAGTTTCAAAACTTGAGTCTACTAAAAAATGCTGCATAATAGTTTAGCTTATTTGTTGGTGAAAACAGAAATAATGCAATGCTGTGATATTTTGATAAATTTGGAGAAATTGTATGCAAAATTTGAGATCGTAGTGAAAACTTTATTGATTCAATTAGTTCAATATCACTGTACTCGGACTAACTTTTTTTTTATATTATATATATTTGGTAGAATAGAATAGTGGGGCGTTTAACTGCTTCTAGTTTTTTGGAAACGTTTTCAAATGCTTCTAACAGACAGACTATGGCAGGTAAATTTTTTTATTGATTCCTTCAATTCTATATTCTTGACCTTTTTCTTTCATTGATATTATTTCCGTCCAATTACTACCTACCGACTTAAGCAAATAGTATACTGTGTTGCAGCGTGTTGGAAGCTTTTTAGCGAGAGACCCAAAGAAGAATTAGCTCCTGACTTTTTGACGAATGTGATGCAACATTTGCAAGCTCAGGAACAGACTCAATTTATTTCTCGACGACGTTGTTCAATAAATGATTGACACAATGAATTTTTTCTAAATTGCAGAAGGCTTTAATTATGTTGGACCCACGATTAGTCACAATAACTGGATTGTCCTTTTCGAGGTCACATTCAAAATCTCCTAAAACGTCGCCGATTTTTGCACGTACATTTGCACCTAAGCAAAGAATAATAAATTTAAAACTTTTACATATAGATTAAATATACATAGATACATACGTACCTGTGCAGGAGACTTCCTTCATTGACTTCATGGCTAATAATCAACAAGAGCTCCATCCTTAATGTAGTGTATGGTACAGAACAAGTAAGATGGTTTTTAAAAAATTGTCTGTCCATTTGTCACTGGGAATGGCATATCTGAAACTCTTACATTTTTATACCATGCACCGATAGGGTGAAATGGTATATTAAAGTCGCCAAAATGTATGTAACAGGCATCTCCGACCCCATAAAGTATATATATTCTTGATCAGTATCAATAGCCGAGTCGATCTAGCCATGTCCGTCTGTCCGTCCGTCTGTCCGTCCGTATGAACGCCTAGTTCTCAGAGACTATAAGAGATAGAGCCACCAAATTTGGAATGTAGGCTCGTGTAGTATGTAGAGTGATCAAGTTTGTTTCAAATTTTTGCCACGCCCCTTTCCGCCCCCGCAATTCCAAAAAAACGTTTATGCCAAAAACTATTGCAGCTAGAGACACCAAATTTGGTATGTATACAGTGAAACCTCGATATAACGAATCTGAGGGGGATCGCAAAATTATTCGTTATATCTATTGATTCGCTATAGGTACTGAAATGTAAAACCTTAGTATAACAAGGGATTTAACAAAAAATTCGTTATATTGGGTTTTTCGTTATAACGAAGTTCGTTATATCGAGGTTTCACTGTATTTGCATAGTAAATGCGCACATTTTGTATATATAAAGTTTTTGCCACGCCCCTTTCCGCCCCCGATATTTGAAAAACTCGATTATCTCCCGTCATTTTTTACCTTGTGCAATCAAATTTGGCACATTTATTTTGATCAAAATCGGACAAAAAATAGCTGAGTTATGCATATAAACGTTTTTGCATAAGGCCGGAGATGGCCGTTGGCGGGTGGGGCGCTAGGGTGCTTATATGCATAAGTGCGCGAGATACTGAGATATGCTTGTAAAAAGCATGTGAACAGAATTTTTTAAAATAGGCAAATGCATTAGTTATTAAAAATTTGAAATATTTGTTTTACTGGTGTATGGTATACCCAAGTCGGCGAGACGACTTACTTCACTTAATTTCATCTTGAAGTGTGTGTCGTATATTGCACCTATATTTCTTGATACAGTTGTTAGATGCGGTAGCAATTTGTCGACGTTGAAATTACTACCAAAAATTGCTCCTACTTTAATCAAAAACGATGCAAAGTTTTTGAGTCCGGAATCTTCCACAATTTTAAACTTGCGACAATTTTTTATTACCCATTCGGTAACAACATTGACAGCGTCATGCTTTGTTGGAGAATTTGTTTCGATAAGCGACGTTTTCTCTGTTTTACAGGCGTTTACAATGTAGCATTTCTGTTTTACCAAATTTAATGTGCTACCTGAAGACTTCAAAACCGAAAACACATTTTACAAGCAAGAAGGCTTGTCAACTAAATTCCACATTCGTTTTTGATTTTTGTAAAATGTCGCACACTTCGCTTTGCCCGATTTTATCAGTTAAGCTGTACAATCCACTTTGTAGAATTTTTTTTTGCTCGCTTTTAAGCAACGCGCTCTCCTATATTATATATATTTTAATCAAATAAATAGTTTTCAAGGAAAATTTTTTTTTTTTAATTGCTTCATTATTAAAATGATATGATAATTAAATATTTGGCAGAAATGCTAAATACACAATCAGCATGATATGAATTTTGTAAGTATATGGCCACCTATGGTGTTCGACAAGATTCATTTGGTGTTGTGTTGGTTCAAATC